>CP139507.1:404188821-404733821 GCA_021014915.2 Artemisia tridentata subsp. tridentata
ATTGAGGCTTTTGCATCTAAAATTGTTAGAAATCAGTCATGGACTGGATACTTCATGTCGACACAGATGAGCTAATGCACCCTGCTGGTGCTGGGGAGTATTCACTAAGGCAAATAATTCGTGATGTTCCCCGAGATGTGGATATGGTGGTCTTTCCAAATTATGTAAGTTTTGTTACCTGCCTTTTGAATTTCTTGGATGCTAATGACTATTTTGAAAATAAAATATTAGTGTAAAATATATGCTGAATCAATCACCCTTTCAAATAAAACTCAAATCGAACATGATGATTCATAAGAATCAAACTTGAGATATTGAATAGTTTGGTATTTTACTCAAGTATGAGTTAACAGCTGACGATGAGAATTCCTTTTTTTATGAATTGAAGTACTCTCTTTCTCTATAGGATAGCAGAGCGTGATGACATTAAGGATCCTATTATCGAGGTATTTCTCTTACTTTTTATCAAATTTAATTTATTTTTTTCCATTTTGTAATTGGTTAGGCTAAATAAGATATTTCTTAAACATTCAATCATTAATTCCCATAAACAACACTAATCTTCAATTAGTGTTGACGGAACATTGAGTCGTTCTGTATACAACCACACAATGTTCATGATTCTACAATTCCCAGTCGTTGTGTACCTACTGTAGCTTCTTTTGGTCAACAGCGGCATTCTGGTAATTTACCGTCGTTTGCTTCCATGGTTTTTTTTTGGGTGTAAGTCGTAATATGATTACCATAAATGTCTTATTCATCTATAGGCCAACCGTCAATGGTTAAAACCTTGGATTTTGACACCGGCTCCAACACTCATACTACACATGCTTCTCCAGTCAGGGAAATCCCAGGTCACAATATGACTACAAGCTTTCTAGGTTCAAATGTGTTTACTGAAAATACATATACACCTGCACACAAATATTCAAGTGGCTCAGGTATAATTGCACCCACAAACTGATGTTCACTTTTCTAAGTAAATGTTCACTTTAAATACTTTTTAATATGCTGCTAATACATTTATGTTTTTATACTTACATGTTATGCGCCGCGTTGTTTGTGGCATCCAGGTAGGAAAAGAGGCGCAACACCGAACCAAAATACATGTACACCTGCACACGAAAATTAAAGTGGTTCAGGTATAATTGCACTTATAAACTGAGGCTTTCTAATACGATGCTCATACATTTATGTGGGTCAAGAAACGGGTCAGAACGGGACCAGGTTGAAATTAGTCATTTTTAGGTTCAAAGTGGAACGGGTCAGGTTGAGTTTACCCGGAAACACTTTTTTTGGCATTTCAAAAAGTTAAAAAAATTAGTTCGCAAATAATAATCAATAGACTATGGCAACTTTAGACACATTTGACATGTACCCTCTGGCTTACAACACACTGCAAACCATGTGTGTTAAGAATTTTGTGTGTTTATGTTTCTACTAGATCGCATAAATACGAAGGGTGGGGTGGAAAGTTAGCAAATCCAAAGCACCAATGTTTCTCTTGAGGATCTATCTGATACACAAATATCTTATACGAATTTTAAACCATTACACAAATATCTTATACGAATTTTAAACCATTACCAGTATGTAATTACAGTTCAATCCGATGTCATCTACCTACCCATAGATGAAACTGAAAGGACACAAGAATTTAAAAATACAATTGAAGAACTTACCGAAGACACAAAGGGCACTTCTGACGTTGGTTTTTTCCTTTAATCTTATAGTGAAATGTGTTGTATTTGTAAACATGCACTATTTTTTAAATTACACCAAGAGTTTCTTTTTTAAGTACAACATGTAATCTGATGTTGGTTTTGTTTTCAGCTCGCTCTGTTATTCATTGTGTCAGCTGTTATCGGGTTCTTGGCTGCTCATTGCATATGGAATGGGGAGGTGAAACCGGTAAGATTCAACGCCTGCATGAAAAGTTTTATTATACATGGGAGAAAAATTAAAAATATTTGAAAAGTACAATGATTTCATTAGTTTATTGTTACTTTTGCTGTTGAGTTCATTGACGATAAAAAAAATACGATTTTGTTGATGGCTTATGGTTTCATTTGAAATGTTTGAAGTTTCTAAATAATGTATATGCGGGTCATGTCATATAGTTCACCAACATAGGCACTGAGTGAGTCAGCCTACTTTATTAGTAATGTCGTTGAATTCCATTAAAATTATTAGGGTGTTTGGCATAGCATTTAGTAAGTAATACATAAAAAATATGAGATAATTAGCAAACAAGATGATCAATTATTTGCTTATGTTTTGAAATTGTACCTCGAAGTAGCTAACTGCCACACCTCCACCATTATCATATATATCAAGAAGTACTATCTCATCAAGAAATTAACGGTTAAGAAAGAAATCACAAACCCTACACAGAAACTTAATGCAAGCAGGAAACAGTCATAGCAGCTTGAGTTGTGCATTTGTGTTTTAAGATGATCTTACAGTAGCATTCGAATTATTAATCGAGTAATTATTAATTACACATACATGTTAATGACTGAGTTTCAAGCAAGTCATCATTGTATGTTGATATTGTTTATCATTGAGGCTTTTGCATCTAAAATTGTTAGAAATCAGTCATGGACTGGATACTTCATGTCGACACAGATGAGCTAATGCACCCTGCTGGTGCTGGGGAGTATTCACTAAGGCAAATAATTCGTGATGTTACCCGAGATGTGGATATGGTGGTCTTTCCAAACTATGTAAGTTTTGTTACCTGCCTTTTGAATTTCTTGGATGCTAATGACTCCTTTGAAAATAAAATATTAGTGTAAAATATATGCTGAATCAATCACCATTTCAAATAAAACTCAAATCGAACATGATGATTCATAAGAATCAAACTTGAGATATTGAATAGTTTGGTATTTTACTCAAGTATGAGTTAACAGCTGACGATGAGAATTCCTTTTTTTTATGAATTGAAGTACTCTCTTTCTCTATAGGATAGCAGAGCGTGATGACATTAAGGATCCTATTATCGAGGTATTTCTCTTACTATTTTCAAATTTAATTTATTTTTTTCCATTTTGTAATTGGTTAGGCTAAATTAGATATTTCTTAAACATTCAATCATTAATTCCCATAAACAACACTAATCTTCAATTAGTGTTGACGGAACATTGAGTCGTTCTGTATACAACCACACAATGTTCACGATTCTACAATTCCCAGTCGTTGTGTACCTACTGTAGCTTCTTTTGGTCAACAGCGGAATTCTAGTAATTTACCGTCGTTTGCTTCCATGGTTTTTTTTTGGGTGTAAGTCGTAATATGATTACCATAAATGTCTTATTCATCTATAGGCCAGCCGTCAATGGTTAAAACCTTGGATTTTGACACCGGCTCCAACACTCATACTACACATGCTTCTCCAGTCAGGGAAATCCCAGGTCACAATATGACTACAAGCTTTCTAGGTTCAAATGTGTTTACTGAAAATACATATACACCTGCACACAAATATTCAAGTGGCTCAGGTATAATTGCACCCACAAACTGATGTTCACTTTTCTAAGTAAATGTTCACTTTAAATACTTTTTAATATGCTGCTAATACATTTATGTTTTTATACTTACATGTTATGCGCCGCGTTGTTTGTGGCATCCAGGTAGGAAAAGAGGCGCAACACCGAACCAAAATACATGTACACCTGCACACGAAAATTAAAGTGGTTCAGGTATAATTGCACTTATAAACTGAGGCTTTCTAATACGATGCTCATACATTTATGTGGGTCAAGAAATGGGTCAGAACGGGACCAGGTTGAAATTAGTCATTTTTAGGTTCAAAGTGGAACGGGTCAGGTTGAGTTTACCCGGAAACACTTTTTGTGGCATTTCAAAAAGTTAAAAAAATTAGTTCGCAAATAATAATCAATTGACTATGGCAACTTTAGACACATTTGACATGTACCCTCTGGCTTACAACACACTGCAAACCATGTGTGTTAAGAATTTTGAGTGTTTATGTTTCTACTAGATCGCATAAATACGAAGGGTGGGGTGGAAAGTTAGCAAATCCAAAGCACCAATGTTTCTCTTGAGGATCTATCTGATACAAAAATATCTTATACGAATTTTAAACCATTACACAAATATCTTATACGAATTTTAAACCATTACCAGTATGTAATTACAGTTCAATCCGATGTCATCTACCTACCCATAGATGAAACTGAAAGGACACAAGAATTGAAAAATACAATTGAAGAACTTACCGAAGACACAAAGGGCACTTCTGACGTTGGTTTTTTCCTTTAATCTTATAGTGAAATGTGTTGTATTTGTAAACATGCACTATTTTTTAAATTACACCAAGAGTTTCTTTTTTAAGTACAACATGTAATCTGATGTTGGTTTTGTTTTCAGCCCGCTCTGTTATTCATTGTATCAGCAGTTATCGGGTTCTTGGCTGCTCATTGCATATGGAATGGGGAGGTGAAACCGGTAAGATTCAACGCCTGCATGAAAAGTTTTATTATACATGGGAGAAAAATTAAAAATCTTTGAAAAGTACAATGATTTCATTAGTTTATTGGTACTTTTGCTGTTGAGTTCATTGACGATAAAAAAAATACGATTTTGTTGATGGCTTATGGTTTCATTTGAAATGTTTGAAGTTTCTAAATAATGTATATGCGGGTCATGTCATATAGTTCACCAACAAAGGCACTGAGTGAGTTAGCCTACTTTATTAGTAATGTCGTTGAATTCCATTAAAATTATTAGGGTGTTTGGCATAGCATTTTGTAAGTAATACATAAAAAATATGAGATAATTAGCAAACAAGATGATCAATTATTTTCTTATGTTTTGAAATTGTACCTCGAAGTAGCTAACTGCCACACCTCCACCATTATCATATATATCAAGAAGTACTATCTCAATAGCATGGATAAAAGTTGGGATAAGAACGTTTTATGGAAAAATCAACTGGAAAAATCAGTTCAGTCTAAGCTTGAATCTATTGTTGCAAGACAAATTCGAGCCCAGTTTCAAGCTTCTGGCAAGCAAGCTCTACAGGTTTGTGTCTCAAGGGTTTACTCCGTTTATCCCAAAATTGTAGTTCACTTTATATCTTCATCTGTGCCAAAAAAAGCTGTCCACTTTCATAAATTGGTAGTTCTAATATACTAATTTCACTTTAGCCATATCATTATCTTAAATGCGTGAGGGTAAATTTTGATATTCCACTAATTAATTTCTGCAGTAATTGTACCTATCTAAAATGAGTTTTTTTGGTTTCTTTGTGGGCAAGATATGTGGGATGGAGGGAGTATATAAGTATTTGAAGGATTGCTTGCTTCTAATTGTAGGATGGTCTGATCTGATGAATTGGCTGCCATATATATTGCAGGAAGCACTGAGATCGAGTATGGAGGGCTTATTGTTCCTACATTTGAAACCTCGTGCAATGCCATGTTTGATCAAAGTTGATGCTACATTTCAGAAGCGATTGCAGCAGCAAGTAGATTCTACACATTCGCCTTTGGCGGTTGCTTTGAGCGTAAGGAATTTTGACCATTTCTTCCAATACTATCATCTCTTCTTACTGTTTTTTTCTTATATTTTTGTTACACATTTCCCATATTATCAATAATGCTATGATGTTTCAAGGATGCAATCAACTCAGCGTCGTCGGTAACTCTAACCTTGAACAGTGAAGTAGCTGATGGTCAAAGGAAGTTAATTGCTATTGCAGTCGCTGGAGCAAATTCCATAACAGGAGGTTCGTTGATGACCAAATTAAGTAATGGATCGATAGACCGTTTTCTTGAAAAGGTTAGTTCCTGTATTTTTTTTCTTCTTTTGCTTAAGCTACTCCATACGAGATTCTCACCATGTAGTTTGAAGCACCTGTGGATCCGACAAAAGAATTGTCTAGGTTGGTTTATGAGCACAAATATGAAGCACCTTGACTTTAAATTGACTTTCTGTTTCACACATGGCATACTATTTCAGGAACTTTTTTCAGTTTCAGATATTGGACAACGACGTGAACTCAATGGAAACAGGTGTTGGTCTATGGACATCAGAGCCCGACTCTGGATTTGTTCACCACATAGCCATATTTGCAGCACTTCTTTGTGCTTGCGTTGTAATTGGTCATCTGTTCTAGGAACTTTCACTATATTTTTGTTACACATTTCCCATATTCTCAATAATTCTATGATGTTTCAAGGATGCAATCAACTCAGTGTCATCGATAACTCGAACCTTGAGCAGTGAAGTAGCTGATGGTCAAAGGAAGTTGGTTGCTCTTGCAGTCACTGGAACAAATTCCAGAACAGGAGGTTCGTTGATGACCAAATTAAGTAATGGATCGATAGACCGTTTTCTTGAAAAGGTTAGTTCCAGTACTTTTTTTTTCTTTTGCTTAAGCTACTCCATACGAGATTCTCACCATGTAGTACTTTGTACTATAGGTTGAAGCACCTGTGGATCCGAAAAAAAGAATTGTCTAGCAACCTAGACCTGCTATTTGAGAGGTATGATCCAAACTATAACCCGTGCAGATTTAGGAGAGTCGCAAAGATGTTTGCTAATTTCGAGTGCGATGATCAAAGTTAAGACAAAAAGCCACCTTTATCTCCTGATGTCATCTATGGGGTAGTCAACTGCCTTCACATACAGGTATCTATCAACCTTTTTAACACTTATCCTGACCTTAGCCAAACAGTAATGCATTTAATGAGTGTGAAAGCTAAACTGCTTGACTATATTGATTACCTGTGACATCGATATGTAATAACCAAAAGAATAACCTATAAATGAACATGCCAAAAGCAAATATGTGTTTTGGGGAATACTAAGTTATGTAAATTTACTGTATTTTCTCCATATCTGTTAACTAACTCTTTACTTGCTATATCTTATGATATGCTCAAGTTTTGTCATCCATATCTGCACCCAACTTAAAAACGAATCACTAATACTAATGCCATTCCTATCTTTAAGCACTAACCAACTCACCATCTTTGCTTTACCTTACGGTTTGCATGACAACTAAAATCTTATTGTTTTTCTTTGTTTCTTACAGGCATCAAAAGTTAAATTACCTGAATTAGAAGCCATAAGGCCGTTCCAACAACCGATACATGAGGTCAGTTATTGTCATAAAAAGGGGGTTTATCATCATGCCTTAAGGTTACTAATCTACTTTTCGATATGGCAGTCTTGGGACATTTATTTATTAACAGATAGGTTTGGGCACCCAGCTATTTTTATACTACTAACACGTCGACTCGGCATAGTCAACTTAAAATGACTAAAAGTAGACAACCTTAATCACCAAAAAATGTCTTTTTAACGTAGATAAAGAAAATAAAATACGGACTGCGTAACTTATTTCAGAAACTAAATAACTAATCCTTAGAAAATATGCGACATTAATGGCTGAAATAGTGTTTGGAATGAACTGCCCTGTCCAACCTGCCCATCTTGTCAGGTTAGCTAATGATAGTACTATGATTGCAATGACTTAATATAAGCTATTTATGATGTACTTCAAGAGTACTTATATCACTCATCTGCTGCAAGGCTTTTGTGCAGAACAATTCTGCAGAAACTAAACATCAGGAGCTTCGTAGGGCCAAAAATAACCAAGTGTCGGGTCTACTTCCTGTGCCACTGATGTCTAAAAATCGTCATGCTATCAATGAGGTTCCCGGGAAAAAGGATCATAAAGGCTCCCATCGTGAAAGTGAGAAACCTATCTGTTACACTTTTAAGAGTACACAGTAGTGCCAGAAACCAGAATTCTGCTGCATTTAGTACCAGTGACCTGGAACTTAATGGATATGGGTAAGTTAACAAGCTTCTTATTTGAGTTATAAGCTGGGTTTTAATTAGCATCTGAAGTTAGCATTAATATGATGTCGGATCAGTGATCTGTATAGGGTGTGACAAGAAGTATCGATCCCGATTTTGTTATATTAGATGCTGAACATTTTGGACTCACCACTAAAAAAGATGGTAATATTGTCTTGGTTAAGGAAATTGTGGTCTTAAAACCAACTTTACAGTTGGTGAGTTAATGATTTGCATATGAAGCCATTATTTGTTAAAAGTAATAACATTATTAAGTATGGGACTGTTTTAAATAGCTGAATTTAGGGTATTTGGGACTCTTTTAAATATCTGAATTTAGGGGGTGCTAATCACATTCTCAATCCTTCATTTCTCAGGTACCCATAATCAACCAAGAGGATGTGACACAAGAGAACCAACTGAAACTATGATGAAGCCCCGATCAGTCAAAGCTTTAAAAGTGAACAAGTAAATGGTGTAGAATTGGCTTTAGATTAGTAAATCTTAATAAAATGTACTTTAAATTATAAGAAAAATATCACTGTGGCTGTAATTCTTTTGTTATAAGAATATTAGAAGGGGTTATTTTGTGTAATGAATCTGAGTAGTTTTGCAACATTATTATCAAATTTATATTTAACTTTTTCAGTGGGGATCAAGATTCGGTCCTTCCTCTAACTGGTACTCGAGTGGAGGTTAATGGTCTCGCTAAGGAACTAAGATTGAACATAACTCTGCCGTACCGGGCATGGTTCAATGGCAAACCGGTTAGTCCACTTTTGTTTCAAAACTTATTGTCTGTGGCCGATGGTGTAAATGTGTAATGAGTCAAGAAGTTTTCAATGTAGTGGGTACTCGAACCAGTTTTGACATTGAAATACCAATCACAAGGTTTGTATTTCTCCCTTCTCTTGATTTGACAACTTAATATTAGGTCAAGTTAAGTCACGAGTTAGACGGTTCATCCCACTCAAAAAACACGGGTCAGACGGGTCACTTTACGATGGGTAACTACAGTTAAAAGGCACGGGTCAGACGAGTTTTTTGTATCAAGTGTGCCAAGTTGTATATGCTAATCCAACACATTTATGGTCAAGTTAAAGATACGGGTCAGACGGGTCATAAGCTAAATAAATAAAACCATCCAAATTATACAAAGAATGTATTTTCATAAATAAATCAAATATCAAATACTAATATGAAAACGTCCTTAAAAAATTATTTTTTAATAAATAAAACCATCCAAATTATAATTATAAGTCATGCCCGCCCAGTGGGCGGGCTTTGAAGTCATGTATATATATATATATATACACACACACACACACACACACACACACACACACACACACACACAAAATATATATATATATTATATATTATATATATATATATATATATATATATATATATAATATATATATATATATATATATTCAGATGATTCCAATAAAATGATATAATTTTTGTGTCAAGGTAAATCATGCCTCCCGCTACTAATTATGACCACAAAGAAACTACCAAGTACCTACCCAAACACCATCAAACCAAAGGACTCACTGAAGCTCAAATCAAAATCTTTAAGTCATTAGAAAACCGTTATGTTCACGAAGGTAGAACGGTAGACTCATCATTTTTAGAAGAAACCAATATCCGTGAACAATTAACCGCTATCCCATTTAATCATCTCCTCGACATAAATGAGCCTATCATTCCTAGGTTTATACTTGAATTTTATGCTTCCATAAAACTTAGCACTGACGACTTGGGATTTTTGAGCATCCATTTCAAAGTAAACCAAAATCAATTTAGTTTCCCTTTGGATCAATTCGGAGAAGTTTTAGGTATTCCTAGTCAAGGAACTTGTTTTTACTCAGACAAATGGCCATTATCCATCCTAGATTCCAACCTTGGTCGTGACCATCCATACAACACACCTCTCACTTCCAAAGAAATTATCCGTGAACATCTCTTCAATCCTAAAACCAACCCAACTAAGAAAATCCGAGGTAAACAAGTAAATCGAGATCCATTTTCTATGGAACTTAATGAACTCAAACCACAATTTAAGAAACTAGAGGAGATTCTTAGAGCGAATGTCATTAGCACTGTTGGAAATAGTGACCATGTAAATGCTAGTCTATGCTACATGCTCTACTGTGTGTCGACCCATCAACAATTCAATTTAGCCTACTATATAGCCAAAAGAATGGCCGACATACCTGTATTAGGTACCACCGCAATGCCATATGGAATGCTTCTTACTCGTTTGTTTAGAGATTCTATTCCTATTCCTCCAAACTCATATGGTTTTCTTCCAGACTACACCGAAATTTCACACACCTTCGTTCCTCTTAGTGATCATAGAGTAGCAGTAGTAAAAGGAAAACGCGCACATTCTCCAACCTCATCTTCATCATCAGCTAGTGACGAAGATGGTTTACCTAACTATAGGATTCTTCCACCCGAATATTTGCGTCAACTTCCTTCCGTTGATAATGAATCTATGGAGCATCGACAAAGAAAGGGAATGATGAAGAATCTTGGTCGATGGATCATGAAACTTCATAAGGGTCAGAAGAAAATAATCAAGATGTTAAACAAATAGTGACATCTAAGGAGTGTATGGTACAAGACTTTATCTGATTATGTATTGTTGAATTTATGTGTTTCTTAAGATTTTATAGTACTTAACTTTTATGAGAATTAACTTAACTTTGCTAAATGATAGCACGTATTGTTATCAAATTTTCCAATTTTAAGCCACTGTTTGGCTTAACTCCTTTTATGATAAGCTCTGATGATCGGTTTTATTTATATTATAACGTGTGTTAGAACCTATATATTTGGTAGTTTCGTATCATATCTTAGCCATTGCATACGTTTTGGGAGAATTTTTGGGATAACGAAAATTTTGACATATGTTCTGTTTACTTTCTGAGTTTTCATACGACGGATCTGGCGGATCACAGAATTTGGATCCGCCTAGTGTATTCCTTGGCTCCGCCAGACATACACCTGCGGATTCCACGGATCCAAAAATTTGGATCCATCTTTGATGACAATTGGATCTGCAGGTTCATCAGTAGATTTTTGAAAATTCCCGATTCATCCCGATACTTAGATTTTAGACTATAAGTATTCTTAGAGATTGTTTACTGATCATTAGTCTCTTTAAAATGATTTAAGAACTCTTAGAACCTTAAGGAAATCAATTTCCCACCAAAATTTGAATTTTCAAATTTATGTGCAAGTTACCTTTCTATAACACATAAGGATCCTTTTAATTGGTTCCTTGGAATCCGTGAATCAATCACATTTCATTCTTTTGAGTCATCTTCTGCATTTCTTCATATCAACTCTATTTCTATGGATTGACCTTCACAATAGGACAAACCACTTTATCTTGTTCCAAGTTTTTGAAAACCAACATTAATCCAAGCACCAATTTTCATACACTTTAGGAGCTATAAATTAAAAACTTAAGATAGTCATAACACACAAAATCATTATCATCTTTACACATCAATCCTGCACAATTTCACAATACACAAATCCAACAACTCACACATGTCCAGACCACACAGAAGGACTGCCAGAATTAGTGTTAGACCATACTGGCTTGTAAATCCAATCTCTAATGTGAACTTCCCTACCACATCCACTACTACCTCAACACACATCATCACTCATGTGGTTAACATACCATCACCCGTTTCAACTCAACCATCAAGATCACCTTCACCTACCATAACTCCAATAGGTAATACACCATCACCAACTCCATCTCAACCAAGATCACCATCACCACCATTAGCTTCCTCACCAATACCCACATCATCTCAAGTAAGAAAATCATCATCATCTTCACAACCACCCAACTTGCAACCACATGATTTACTTACCACACTCCAAAACATTGATGACTCAATGTGGCTAAATCAACAAAACATTCAAAACAATAAGGATCTTGATCCTCTCAACTCCTCTTCAAACACAGTGGACTCTAACTTACATGATACAAAAGGACTTAGAATCCATGTGGCTTGCTTCCATCACATCTTCATCAAACCCAACCAATCCTCCGCAATAGGCATTCTTAGGTTTCATCCTTGTATCTTCTTTGTAGGATTTATTTTCTTCTTGTGACATCATGTTTAGTGACCTATGTCACAAACAAATTTTCAATGAATGGATGTTATATGTTTATGCTTGTAAGTGATCAATATTAAGCATATTATCTTATTTTAGATTACTAACATCATAGTATGGTTGTTTTAACTTCACATATTGCTTTGATCAAATGTACATTAGGTACAAAAATTTGATCAGACACTTCATTTTGACCTTTTAGAAGTCAAATGGGTTGACCTTTCTTGGTTGACTATTGCATATGCATATTGCTTCTTGATTGAAGTATTTCATTACTAACCTTTATTTTGTAGCTTTTCTCAACTTTGAATCATATACGTTGGTACCCTAGCAACGGGGAGTATAGATCAAGGGGGAGTATATCATATAATGTATACGTTGGCACTCTAGCAATGGGGAGTATACATCAAGGGGGAGCATATCATAGTCTAACCATTTGTTTTGTAGGATCATACATCATATCATACTCTTGAAATGTATACATTGGTACTCTAGCAAAGAGGAGTATACATCAAAAGGGGAACATATCATATTCTAACCATTTGTTTTGTAGGTTCATACATCATAACCTTGGTACTCCATTTAAGGGGGAGCTTTAAAGTTCTCAAAATCGCATTCCGCTACGCATATCTTCTTTTTGTTTCGACAAAAATGGGGAGAAAGGATTAAGTTTGCATCACTGTTTGCATCACTGTGATACATCACAGTACATACATTGTTGCTTAAAATAGATTTTAAAACTTGCATAAACTAACTTAATCTATATTTTTAAAAGACTCGTCCTTTATTTAAGCTCTTTACTTAAAAATACACTTTATGTTTGTCATCAAGAAAAAGGGGGAGATTGTTAATACAAATATCGTCCTAAAAACGTTATTTATATTTTACGATCTTTGCTTAGTTTTGTTAATGACAATTACAAAGTTTATCTTTAAGCAAAACATAAATAAAATTAAGTCTTTTACATTTATAGTGATAAGTCTTTTAAAAACATATTTTCACATTACAAAGTTTACTAGGAATAACATATACACATTTATATGTTTATTCCTTAAAATAGAAACTTTATTTCTAAAATATTAGGATGACATCGTGGCATGCATCATGAACACAATCTTGGATAGATTTTGTGATATTTTGTTTAGATCTTCAAACCAAAGAGTTGACATTTTAAGATATGGAAAGATATGGCAAGATTTGGAAAGATTTGAAGATCTCTTAGTTGGCCTGACACGGCGGATCCAAATGAATACAAAGGCGGATCCAAGTTTTGGGATCCGCCGGATCCGCCACCTGTTGTTAAGCTTTGCCTATAAATAGCAACTGATCATTTGGCCATTCTTATCACTTACATAGCATAAAATATATATTCTTTCATTTGCATATCACTAACCCATATTATTTCATTCCTAGTGATCTTCCTTTTGTAGCAAAAGAGATCAAGCATTGACAAGCTTCAACATTCTGTTGGAAGACTTGATAGTTACCTACTGTGTAACTTATTAGAGATTAGGCATCATAGTTGCATCTTTTATTCAGTAGAATCCAGTTAGTGTTGTAGTCCTCAAAACACATAGAGTGAACGGGAGTGGTTGTACCATTGTAAAGAACTCGACATCTAGCTTGGTGTCGGTAATCATTTAGGCAACGTCAGGTTGGTTCTTCCTTAAACAAGAACCCGGTATTTAGCTTTGTATCAGAAAAAGGTGTAAGCGACGTGTATTAAGGTTTTCTCCGCTGAGAAGGGAGTTTGTTTCTTAGTGAAGAAAAACTCTCGAGTTAGAGGCTCGAGGAGTGGATTAGGGCAAGGAAGAGAGTCCTTGTAGCCGAACCACTATAAATATCCGTGTTGTGTGGTTTGTTTTTTCCTTTCTCTACTTACTTATATTATATTGTTTGTTTGTGCATACCTACTTTGAAATCACGTTAAGTCACAAAGCGAATTAATTTTAAACGGTAAAACTATTCAACCCCCTTCTAGTTTTCCACAGTTTTCAATCAATCGGAAGAGTGTATCATCAACTTCTTGAGCCAATAATCTGCCCATAAAGATAATCTCCAATGCTAACAATAGACAAAGACGTACTGCATCTTCGTCGCATATAAGACCAAATGCCTCTTCATTCTCAATTAGACCAAGAATATCTAAGTTGGTAACTTTTTTACCTACACGGCGTGGGAAAACCCTTGACCTAAAAGTGAGGTGTCCTGACTTATATGAGCTAAAACTTACATTTCCAAAACGAAAACCAGTGATAAAAGAAAATTCTAGATGACCGAAATGTAGAGGACGTTCTTCAACATAATAAAGAATGGGCATATCATAATTAGCATCACTCGGAGAACACTTTTTTTTAAAGATATAATCTATCATATGTGGTTCATGGTCAAAATAAGAAAGGTCCAACCATTTACCAAAACAAGTAGCCCGAAACAACTTCCTTCGTTTTTTATCCAATTTTGATTTTATTAAAGAAAAGTAATTTGGTTTACTTCTGATGATGGTTTTGGCTTCATATTCCTACAAGAACAAAAACAAAAGCTAGTCTAAAAGCTATTATAATAAAACAGGTTGTGCTATAAATGCTCATATTTTAATGACAAAGTACTCTAATAGACATAAATGCTCATATTTTTAGCTTTTTTTTTACAGTTTAAACAGTGCTATATTGAAACTGGTTGTGCTATAAATGAATAACAACCATCTATTGAAACATGTTGTGTTATAAATGTTCATATTTTTATGACAAAATACTCCAATAGACGTAAATGCTAATATTTTTTGCTTTTTTTTTTTTGACAGTTTAAGGTACCATTGATATCATTAAATAGTGCTATAATAGATATAAATGATCATATTTTTGGGGGCAGACAAAGAGACATCATATTTGAAAAAATAACCAAATATAGTTGCTGTAAAATACAGTAATAAAGAACAAGAAAAACACATACATCAAGTAACTCGATTGCAAAAAGCATGATTATTGGAATAAAAATAAAAGTATAAGAGTTAAAATAACAATATACATGCCCTAATATGAAACATTATTAAAGTTAGGAGCTCGAGTATAGAACAATCCGAGAAGATGCGTGTAGTTTTTGTGTGTGTCGTTGGATAATCACACACACAATCTTGATCTTCAAACAAAAAAATATGTGAAACTGTTTTGTGTGTGTTTAAAAAAAATCAATTTATTTCTATTAAAATATGTGTTAAAGATGAATTAACAAACTTATACTTTTTTAAAAAAAGAAGTGCAAAAGGTAACATTGAAAAGGCAAAACAAAAGTCGCTTAAAGTACATAGCGGTAAGTCGCTTAGGTCGCTTGATTGTTATGGGGGACATAAAGAATAAAATATTAATATTTGATGTTTGACTTTTGTACTAGAAATTGACAAAAAAAATCGCTCAAAGTACAAACAAGTCGCGTAAAGTAGGTCGCTCGAAAAGTACATGTCTTTATAGCTTACACATGCAGAAAATGTACATGTCACTTGGCGACTTCTTATTAAAAGTAAAAAAGTCGCAAGTCGCTGGGTCTAGTTGAGGAATAGCACTTTTTTTGGTCTACAAAAGGTATAAAAGTTGAGTGACTGGTCTAATGTCGGAATTCTCTCTAATATTTATCTATACTATATATATAAAGGAAGAATAAAAAAGTGAAAAGTGAAAAGTTGAAACTAAAAAAAGAAATGTTGAAAACATATGTTTGAAAAGGAAACTATTAATACACATCGAAAACCGGGTTGACTCGGGACGCTTCAAACCCGGGAGGTTGACCCGGTTTTTGACCCAACACGTCGGGTTGACCCGTTTTTCGACCAGAACGATTCAACCGGGTCGAACCGGTTTTCAAAACATTATGTTTAATCCCCAAATCCTCAAACTTTTATTATTTTTCGTTTTTAACCCATAAACTTTTTTATCACTAAAACTATTTGCCGCTATAAAATCTCGTTGCTATGCACGGGTACTCGTTTAGTTTGGTTAAAGTGATTTCAATACCCCTAGATTTTTTATTTATTTTTATTTTTATAATTTTGTTTTATTATAAAACTATGGAAGTAAATATTAGTTTGCGTGGAAAAATAGTTGGGTAAAGGGGTTTATATAGTTGTTTATTTTTTATTTATTTTTGTTTTTTTAAGCAAACTAGCTGTTTATGGCCGTTGCATTTCAAAGAATTACATTTTTTTTTTTGCCTTTTCTCTCTTTCACACGGCGCCATTAACTTCGTTTGGGCTTTGGCGCCGATGGGAGTCGGTGTGGTAACGCCAAAATGGCATCGTGAATAAGCGTGCCACATTGGAATGGCATGACTACAGCGCCACCATACACATGACTTTTTTTTTTTTTTGAACAACAAGAATTTATTAAACTAGCAAGATGCTAGAAAGAGATTACAAGGAATAAACCACTAAAGGGTTTTGAATCCAGTTGTTCCAAGATATGGAAGACATTTTACTTCTAGTGGAATACTATCTAAAAGAAAAATCTACAATATTATCAAAAATCATGCTACGTTTAGGCTGATTGGTACCAAATATCACTTCGTTACGGAATCTCCATAAGGACCAAAGGGTGACACCACAAACAACATCCAAGATGATTCTTTTGTTCGATGCAGAATGAAGGCCATCAATCCAATCATACAAACCAGTCAAATTGTATATAATAGGGGGAGAGATGTGCAACCATTTAAAGACACAAGACCAGGCTGTAGAAGCTAGCGTGCAATCCCATAGAGTATGATAAGCAGATTCAACCCCATGATCACAAATTGGACAAGTAATAGAAGCCACTTCAATTCCTTTACGACTGAGATTTCACCGGGAAGGATACACATGACTCTTATAAAGTAGAATCTACCTTTTTGGTATAGATTGAGCTACGGAGGCGACACCCAAGTCCAAATCACAAACCACCAACCAAACAATCAATTATACTTCAAAACTCATTTCTCAATCCCAAAAGGCCAAAACCCCCAGCCAAACCAGCCTTAGGGGGTGTTTACTTGGGACTTAATGGCCCTTTAGGTAAGAGAATTGGTGGGACCAAGTTATATCTTGATGTTTCTTTTTCACTCCTCCCAACTCAGATCCCTTAACTCGTCTGATTTGAGAGAGGGATAATTTTCCACTCCTCCCGACTCAGAGCCCATTATCATTTATTTTTTTCACCCAAAGTCATTTTTGCCCTTAATTTTTTTCCTTATTTTATCTATTCCCCCAAATCTTATACATCTCCATACCTACCTCAAGATAATATCCACCATCACTTCATCACCATCTCCACTCCATCCACACCGGTGCTCCCTCCGTCATCACCGCATCTACATAGTCGTTCCCCATCTTCAGTTAATCCACGCCGTTGTTGCTTTCCCCATTAAAGTCCTAGGTAATTTTTCACAATACATTATTCTCTTTATATACAAGAACATGGATTCTTATACATGATTTTCTTTTAAATAATATGTCATAACAGTTGATTTTTGCTAAAATGAATCTAATTTAAAACCCTCGAATCGAACCCAAACACCCACGTAAAGCAATAGCTCCAAACTTAGACATTTTTACTAACTGATGAAAACCATCTTATGTTGATTACATTATTCATCATTTTCATTTGAAGTTTAGTTCTACCTTTAGAGATTATTTACAGTGAGCTACTTCTTAATATTCCAAAATAAGGCATTTTTATGATTCAACTGATGCTATGCTTTGATCTTAATTAATGTTGACATGCTTGTTATTTTGTCTTTGTTAGGTTATGGACTTTTTAAAAGAAATTTTATTCTTAGTTATTCTACTGTGGTATGTGAGACGAAGAAGAAATGTTGCGAGGATTCAAAGAGTTAAAGATAATATATCGGCATTAAGCGGGCATGCCTACACACAAGAGTTATTATATGGAAACAATACGCAATGTCAAGAATTAATGCGTCTTTCTCGAGATGCTTATGTGTTATTATGCAACCATTTCAAACAAAAAAATTGGTTACGTGATAGTAGGTATATAAGTCTCGAGGAGAAGATGGCAATTTTTTTAACAACTATTGGGCACAATGAACGTTTTAGGATGATCAAGCGAAGATTTCAACACTCGTCAAGAACTATTCATGATTGTTTTCATGAAGTTCTACAAGGAATGATGGAATTCGCAAAAGAAGTCGTACGACCAACACCCCTTGATGCAAACATATCTGATAGACAAAGAGCTTTAAGAGATATCTTTCCAGTATGTTTTAGCTTATATGATTTGTAGATTTATAATATTCTCCAGAAGTTAATTATATGTTGTATTTCATTAATGAAGGGAGCTCTAGGTGCACTCGATGGAACTTTAGTTCATGCAGTTGTGCCTATTAATGAGCAGACTGCTTATAGAGGAAGAGGAGGAGGCCGATGTTATCAAAACGTTTTAGGAATTTGTGATTTCAATATGATTTTCACTTTTGTTTGGGCGGGATGGGAAGGCATAGCACATGACTCGAGAGTACTAACTGAAGTTGTACATAATCCAACATCTGGCTTTCCGTTTCCCCCTGCAAGTATGTATTTTTATATACTAGTAACTATTCATTTATAATTTCTATACTTTGTGATTGATAATAGTATTTTTCGTATATCTATTACAGATAAGTACTATCTTTGTGATGCTGCATATGCAAACACTCGCGGATTTTTGGCTCCATATCGTAACACGAGGTATTGGTTAGCGGATTTTCGGCGCCGACGCGCTTTAACTAAAGAAGAAAAGTTTAATCATGCCCATGCGCAACTCAGAAATGTCATTGAGCGTGCTTACGGTGTCTTGAAAGCAAGATTTCCAATTCTAAAACAAATGGCAAGTTATAAATTTGAGGTGCAAAGAGATGTGGTCATTGCTTGTTTTGCCATACATAATTTTATAAGGAAATATAACATTCAAGATCAGTTGAACGTCATTTAGGTTACTAGTGACGTTGATGTGTTGTATTATTAGATCAAACTTCGGTTAACTTTGATGTGTAATATTATTAGATCAAAGTTTAGTTTTTAATGGTATTAAGATGTAATTTTATGGTTAATTTATTGTTATTACTGATGATGTTAACTCCAGGTACAAATCTTGGTACAAATAATAACAATACATGTTAATTTCTTATAAAAGGGTAAAATTGTCAATTCCAGTAAACAAGATGCTCCCTCAGCGTATGAAAAGAAACAATCTTTGTTCATAGAAACTCTTATGTAAAGGCCCACATGTATCTAGAGGGACCCTTTTACCAGCCAGTACTTAATGCTAAAAAAAAAGAAACAGCACCTTACTTTATCTTACAAAAAGTCGATAGTTTGTAAACTTTCTATTTTATCAACTATAGTGGTGTTTTACTGCATTTTTTTTTTTTTCTTTTTCCAATCGATGGACGCTTTAACACTGCAGACAAGTTATTTTAACGGTATATTAAAATTCTGCCAATCACATGCCAGTGATGGTGCACCAGCAAAATAATTTAAACAGGATGGCCTGAAAATTAAAAAATTAAGTGGATTCCATCATGTAAATTAATTCATGTTGAGGTTCTATTAAAATATTCATATCTACCACGTTGAAGTTGGATTAATATATTATAGTCACATCAAAGAAAAATAAGGAAAAAAGCAAGTAGCATAGAAACCTTCAAAATTACATTAATCCACGCACATGTATTGAATATTTGTGTGTGGGATGCGATGTGAGGAAAAAGGGCTAGAGAATCTTTTTTCTTGCGGCAAAACAAATGCATTACTTGCGGGAAAACCAGAGAAAGCAAAAAGAAAAACATTGTGTGTGATGTATAGGTGAGTGAGCACTGGTTTTGTAGCAACTCACCAGGAAAGGTTTCACACCAAATTTAAAATACATACCCACAAAACAAACGAATGATTTTAGTATGATTGTATTCCTTTAAGTCAAATATCACACACCAAACGTCACCTGAATTATTTCACTTTCATTCAAGAACATATCACTTTTACTTTTTAAAAGTTATTTATTGATAGAAATTTGCAAGTGAAGACTTATTATGGAGTAAACCAAAATAGTAAAACGAACATTTATTATACGATGGATGAAGCAATTTAAAAAAAAAATCATACTATTATATAAAAAAGGAACCGCTTTCTGCTTTCAAATTTTCAACAATTTCAACGTTGCTTAAAATAAGTTTGAAAGAATAATTCTACTTAATTTTATGCATATAATATAACTCTATCCACTTGTTTTTCTTTCTTCTCACATTAGTGCAACTATTCTTACACAATCTTTTGTTTATACAAAAATATTTAGGATTTAGGAATCACATCTCAAAAACCAGCACTCTCTTATATACATTAAAAAGTCCCTACTAGTACTGAAAACTTGCTTATAGTCAAATTGAATCCTTATAATTTTTGGCGCGTAACATTAATAAGCTTAATGTAATTGTCTCTCGTCATCCGTAAAGTTATTGCTACAAAGAATTTAACTAAATAGTACTCGTCACTGCAACACATGAGTACCATGCTTTATTATAGAAAGGGGCATTTATATATATATATATATATATATATATATAATATATATATATATATATATATATATATATATATATATATATCATTTTAAAGATCCATTTTCTTAAAGCATATATTAATATAAAAGATAATTTGGTAAGGTAAGATATCGCATTTATTAATATAAAAGATAATTTGGTAAGGTAAGATATCGCTAAGCATTTTCATAAAGACTATTTTAACACAACTTATCATTGTTTATGAAAAATATACAATTTACTCGTTTATTTATTTTCTTAAAAGTTAAATTGTCACATACTACATTCTAGATATACTAGACGAGTATCTGTGCATACCAATGTTTTCGTTCGTTTTTTTACGTTTTCGTTCGTTTTTTTACGTTTTCGTTCTTTTTTTACGTTTTCGCCTGTTTTTTTACGTTTCCGTCCGTTTTTTAACGTTTCGTCCAATTTTTTACGTTTTCATATGCTTTTTTACGTTTTGGGATACAAACTTGAGATCTTTTTATAATCTTGTCTCACTCTTATATTGTATTAACTTGTTTTAGCAGGTTATATTTAAAGATTAGGCAAATATGAAGCCTTTTTTAGCTTTTAGAGGTTTTGACTATGTAACTATCTATCTAGTTTTACGTTATATTGTTTAAGAAAACCAATACATAAAAGGATACTATATTTTTCTCTCTCAGAAAGTTCTTTCATTTGATTTCATACATGCAAGACAATAGATTATATGTAAACTATAATTTCGTTTTTCGTTTTGGTCTAACTCTATCTTCTTTTAGGGAGGAACAAACTTTATGATATAATTAAAACCCTCACATCCAAAGTGCACATATATCCATTTGCTTTTTTACAAACGAAAACATAAAAAAATGGACGAAAGCGTAAAAAAAGGACAAAAACGTAGAAAAAGCATACGAAAACGTAAAAAATGGACGAAAACGTAAAAAAACAGATGAAAACTTAAAAAACGGATGAAAACGTAAAAAAGCGGACGAAGAAAACGGAAAAAACTGACAAAAACATAAAAAGATGATGAAAATGTAAAAAAAAGGGACAAAACGTAAAAACCTGACGAAAACATAAAAAACGGAAGAAAACATAATAAAAACGAGCAAAAATGTAAAAAACGGACGAAAACGTAAAAAAATAGGCGAAAACATAAAAAACGGACGAAAACGAAAAAAATGAAGAAAACGTAAAAAAACGGATGGAAATGTAAAAAAGGGGACGAAAACGTAAAAAATGGGCGAAAACGTAAAAAGAGGACGAAAACGTAAAAAAACGGACGAAAACATAAAAAAGCGGACTAAAACGTAAAAAAGCAGACGAAAACGTAAAAATATGGTCGAAAACGTAAAAGAATAGACAAAAACGTAAAAAATGACGAAAACGTAAAAAACCGACGAAAAGGTACAAAAGCAGATGAAAACGTAAAAAAATGGACGAAAAAGTAAAAAAGAAGATGAAAACGTAAAAAAATGGACAAAAATGTAAAAAACGGTCGAAAACGTAAAAAACAGACGAAAATGTAAAAAAACGGACGAAAAAGTAAAAAAATGACTAACGGTGCAAAGACAGTTAACCCAAAGGACTAACGGTGTAAATATTTTCTATCTCGTTAGAAGATAACAGAGAAATAATTTTGCGCCGTTTGTCCTTATTTTAACGGAGTGATGTATATAGTGTTGTTCCCTTTACACGATTAGAGTTAACTAGAAAGTTAATCTATTTGTGTTTATGACTAATAAAATGTTTAAGGTTAATTCTAACAGTTATAAAACGTGAATATAAAAACAACAATATTTTTCAACGTTTAAATTCTTATTAGAAATAATTCCAAGAATCTATTACCCAAGTGTTTTGCGGAACAAACACTTGGGATTGAATAGACAATGGTATGGGGTGTCTCTTATCGAAACTCAAGTTTTGCTTGAGTGGTAACAATATACCCACTGAGCTATCTCAGTGAGTTGTATACTCTTTGTAGGAGAGAAGTTACTTTGCAAAAGTTCTAAGCTTTCAATATACGAAGCACACTTTAACTTCTCTCCCATATGATCTATTTATACACAAGTAATCTAAGTATAAGTGATTAAATATAATACAAATTGTTGAGGTTGCGTGTCTGACAATTACAAATAGTAATTGTCATTTCCAAGAACCAATAGGAAAGGGCTAAATAAGACTTTGGGAGTTGTTGGCTGACACTCCATGACTTTTAGCCGCAATAGGGAAGGTTGGATCTGACAAGAGAAGAGTGTTGGGCTGACACTTTTATCTTCTCAGATCTTTTCCCTATTGTTCCCGCCTTTTCTTCAGGCGTTGGTTCCTCAGTCTTTCAATCACTTTGTTGGTTGAGGAGACTGGGGTTCAGTGAGTTCTTGTCCAACACTCACTGAACCATCATCTTCTTCTTTGGCTTAAGTCCTACTCAGGGAGTACCGCCTTCCTGAGTAGTGAATCCTTCTTCTTGAATTCGCCTTAAGCATCCTGAAGATGACTCACTGAGAGGCTGTTCTCTCAGTGACTTGAATTGTTCTCGGTTTAAGTTAACACTTAGTTAATTTGTGTCCAAATCATGTTTGAAGCGTTCTTGGGTTTTTCATGACCCAACAATCTCCCCCTATTTGGATATAAATTATTCCTAAGTGTTTTGATTAGATATGAGTGAGCTAAAGACTTCTACTCATACTGAATGTACTAGAATATAAATAAGGACACTGAAATAATAAAAACATCATCTTATTGATATCATTACAATTCCTATCAAAACTAAGTACAAAAAGGGATAGTGGCGGGTATTCAGGCAGATCAATCAGTTCAACTTGATTCCAAGGGCTTCAAGCTTGGGCTTCTTTGACTGCAGCTCTTGTTGGTCAGGATGCTCATTGATTTTCCTTTTCAGATCTTGATAAAACTTCACATTTTCAGGACTCTTGAGTGGAGAGGCCATCATTAGAAAGCCAAGCATAGCTTTGATCCCTGACAAATCGATGTCACTCCACCTTTGGAAGGCTTTGTCTCCGAACTCATCAATGAAGAACAAACCTCTTTCAGGTTGTTCAATGACCATATTGTTCCTGAAAGGAACACCTTCAGGGAGAGCCCTATTGCAGTCAAGACCAGGAATCTTGATCTCAGGCTCAGCTTCTATCTTCTTTCTTTTCCTTGAAGAAGACTGAGAGGGAGCTGGTTTTGCTGACTCAGGAAGAAGAGATGGAGTACCAAGTTCCTGAGGTGCTGCTGCCAATCTTTCGTACCTCAGACTCAAAGACTTCATCAGATTAGGGACCACAACATTTGATTTCTTTGCTATTAATGGACCCAACTCATCCAATTTTGTGATCCCGAAGTCAGCGAATTTGAAGGGTTTATGAACATCAAAGTTTCTCATGTCAGCACCTCTGTAGACAGTGACCGCAGCAGGATTGGTGTTTCGATGAATATGAACATCAGTGATTGGTTCTGGCTTCAACCTGTCAGTCATATACCACTGATATTTCTTAATCCTGTTCTGCCTGATCTCTTCAGCCCTTTTATTCCTTTCCTCTCTTTTCTTCCTGAGAGTGATCATCTCCTCAGACTGAGCTTTCACAAAGGTCATACCACCCTCTCTTCCTGAGAGATCCTTAGCCTCAAGACCAATTTTCTCAGCCTCTTCATGAACAACCTTAATTATAGCAGGCTGCTCACTTTCTCTTCCTCCTTTAACTTCTTCTTTGCTTCATCTTCCTGAAGATAAGCACTGAGTTCATCAGCTGTGAAGAACTCCATCAATTTCATATAGGATCCTGAGTGGTGATTCAGGATCCTTTGCAACCGAGATCGGTGCTGGCTGAGGCTCAGGTTCAGTGAGGATGCCTTTGCCTTTATCTTGATGGGTGGAAGAAGCTTCAGGAATCTCCCCCTCAGAGTGAGAAGGAGGTTGCTGGGTTGTGGAAGCTTGAGGGACTCCAGTGTCTTTCTCCCCCTCAACTGTTGCTTGAGCCATGGTGATAGCAAGAGTTGGAGTCACTGGAGCAGCAGGACCTTTGAAAGCCTGATAGATCTCAGTCATCATTGATTTGATGTCCGAGGTGTCTTTCTGAAGAGTTGAGATCTGATCCGCCAGAGATGCCTGAGAAGCTTCGATGCCTGACATCCTTGACCCAAGAGACCATGCCAAGGATGTTGAAGATTGTGCCCAAGTACCCAAATGTTTTTCCTGATGACCCAAGGAAGTCCTGATTGAGTCCAATGAAGAGGTAAGACCCTGAATCTTAGAATCCTTCAGTAAGCAGCCTGAAGGACCTTCTTGGTGAGTACGGGGTCATCCTTGACAGCTGTTTGAATAGTTCCAAGGCTGTTGGTGATGCCTTCAAGAGTAAGATTGAACTTCTGGAAATGAAGATCAATAGCTGTCAGGGAGTGTTTGGTGTCAGATTGGATTTCGATCACATCATCATGAAAACTTTCAACATCTGCCTTCAGGTTGGCATAGTGAACAGCAGCTTCAGTGTGATGATCAAACATCTCATCAGTGAGACCAGTGAAAAGAGCTCTATTGGTCTTCAGTAGGAATTTGACCAATTTTCTTTCAGTGAGGGGAAGAGAGTTATCATACTTTTGGAGGATGTCCCCAGTATCAGAAGAATCAGAAGATTGAAAACCTGACTCTTCACTTTGGCTTGGAGATGACTGATGTGATTGTTCAGGTTGTACATCAGTTTCCATATCCTCACCAGCCTCAAAAATTTCCTCTTCACTCTCTTCCCTGAGCTCTTCATCAGACTCAATAAAAGCCTGAAAGTCCCCCATGGACTCAATACCCAAAAAATCAACCGGCTCCTCTTTATAAAAAGACTTGCCTTCGGTTTGGTCAGGTCCTGACCCCGTTGTCATAATAACTGAGTGGGTTTGCTCAGCCTGACTAGCCATAATAACTGGGGTAACACCAGCCTGGCTTTTGGGGGCAGTTCCTGAGAGAAGTGGACCGCCTGAGGGGTTTATGGGTTCCGTATCAGCGGGTTGTTTCTTTCCCTCTGAGTCTTTGTCCCCCTTAGCACCTTCAACCACTGATGGGTGTTTTCCAGTGGTATCACTAGGTACTGATTGTGAAAGTTTGTGGACCCCCTTCCCATCAGGATTGTGCTGTCCTTCAGGGGATTTAGGATCCTTTTCTCCCTGAGATCCTGAGGGTGATTGCTCAGGAACGTTAGCGGGATGTGAGTGTTTGTGGGTCCCCTTCTCAGTAAGGTAGTGCTGCCTTACCGAGGATTTAGAACCCTTTCCTCCCTTGGGAACTGATTATTTTTTGACAGTTCCTTCATCGGGATGTGAGGGGGGAATGCTTCCTGATCCCTCTAACTTGTTTATGTCAGCTGAACCATGTGGAAGGGGTGTGCCCGAGGTCACTGAGGATGATTGCTCAGTGACCTCCGTTGGCCTTTGTTTTAAGGTCAAGAGGGTCTCAGAAATGGGTGTCTCAGAGGTCTCGGCCTTTTTCAACCTCTTTTTAAGGTTGAGTTGGTTTTGAGGATCAGTCTCAGTGGCGAGTGGCTTGGGTCTAACCACCTGGCTGGACTGACCCTTCTTTGTCTTCTTCACCTTTTTGGTCGGTGAAGGAACTGGAGAGATAGCGTCATTACCCTGAATGACTGATTGCATGTATTTAGTCAGGGCAATATGTGTAACCTCACTGATGCTACTAGTGAAGTTTGACTTGTGCAGGACGTCAGGCTTCGTACCTTCTGCATCAGGCCTCACATAGTCAGAACCAAGTAGGTCCTGAAGCACACAGGAAACAAATCTAGGATAGGACATATGCCTTTGCCTATGTTTTCCTGAGAGCTTAGCAACAAGGTCTCGGAAGATTATTCCTCCGATGTCAATTTTTGTACCCTCAAGGAGACTGAACAACATCAATTGTTGTGATGAGTTCAACTGTTCCGTAGAGGATTTATTTCCACCCAGGACCTGAATGAAAAATGTCATCAGTATCCTCCAAATAGGATGGAACCATGTTTTGACTACTGGAGCCTTCTCCAGTAAGCCCCCAGCAGACGTTGTAGGACGTCTGGGGTCGTGGGGTGCTAGAAAGATCAGTTCATTCTTTATATCATGATCAGTAGGGTTGGGTGCAAACTTTTTAGCAAAGTCAAGGCCTGTGGCTTTGATGAAGGTTGAGTAGTCAAAGGAGTGGGTTCTACTCCCATTCATCACCGTGAAGGTGATGATTGACTCTTTGGTGTCTTTGGGGCTGGTAGCCACAGCCGTACACCAGAATTCCCTCAAATAGTCATGGTAGATGACTGAGGGGGAGTGGGTGAAAGCCTTTGCAAGAAAACAATTACGAATAAATTTCATAACGTTCTTGTAGGCTGGGTAGATTTGTGGATACGAGAAATTTCCTACCACATTGTTTTTGGTTAGGTCTACACCCTCCATTGTGAAATCCACATTAGGGGCGTATTTCACAGCTTTAGAAGAAGCCATTTGTGGGTAAGTATGGGTTTGACTAAGGTTTATGGGTTTCTAAAGCTTAATAATACACACACAATTTATTTTTGAGAATTAAAAATGGCAGAGTTTTGCTTAAGATTCTATAAAAACATGTGTGTGTTTCTTTTGGTTGGGGTATTTATAGGAAAGTGGAGATGAGGGTGTTTTGGACATTTGAGCGATCTTAATTTATTCAAAAAGAATTATTGGAAATTGTTTTGAATAATATGTTTTGGGATCCGCATTTAATGCCAACACTCCACTTTCCTGGTTTGGCGCAATAGTCAAGGTGAACAGTTGAGCAGTTCTGCAAAAGTGCAACTTGCAGAGATGAGTCATCACATATTTGTAATGTGATTGGAGAGGCATTTAATGCCAAGTGGGAATGTGGTGGCCCAGAGGTGGAAGCCAGAAAGGCAAAAAGAACAAATATTCTTGAATTAAATATGAGTTCAGTTACCAACCTCGGACATTTACTAACTAGATATTTAGCATTTAAGTCAGTATTTAATGTCTCTTTTCAGGGCCCTGAATGACATATCATTCAGTGATTGGTTTTTCAGGGACTTGGGATTAGTCACTGATGATTCAGGAATATGGAATGATTCCTGAGAAACAAGGATTCAGGAACTTGGGTTTAGTTCCTGAGCCCTCAAGATTTCAGGAACTTGGGTTTAGTTCCTGAGGTTGAGGATTCAGTGAGATGTTTTTCACTGATGTACACATTGAGTCAGGGACCTGAGGTTTTAAGAATTTACACTTCAGTTGGAAGGATTTCAATCAGTGGACTGATTTTCTATATCCAACATTCCTAATTCAGCTTTCAACCTTGTGAAAGTTGGTTCATCCAAAGGTTTGGTGAAGATATCAGCTAACTGATATTCAGTAGGGATGAAGTGTAATTCAATGTCACCATTCATGACATGGTCCCTGATGAAATGATATCTGATATCATTGTGTTTTGTTCTCTGATGAAGAACAGGGTTGTTTGAGATTGCAATTGCACTTGTGTTATCAAAAAAGATGGGTACCATCTTGTACTGAATTCCATAGTCACTGAGTTGACTTTTCATCCAAAGTACATTTGCACAACAACTAGCTGCTGCAACATATTCAGCCTCAGCTGAGGACAAGGCAACTGATTGTTGCTTCTTGGCACTCCAACAGACTAATTTCCCACCAAGTATTTGGCAAGAGCCTGAGGTGCTTTTTCTGTCCATGTTGCATCCAGCATAGTCAGAGTCTGAGTATCCTTTGAGATCAAGTCCTGAGCACTTTGAATTGTATAATCCAAGGTTAGGAGTGCCCTTCAGGTACCTGAATATCCTTTTCACAGCAGTGATATGAGATTCTCTTGGGTCAGATTGATATCTGGCACATAGACATACTGAGAATTGGATATCAGGCCTTGATGCAAGTAGATACATCAGTGATCCTATCATTCCTCTAAAGAGAGTTTGATTTACTGGTTTACCAGTGAGATCAGGACCAAGGTTGTTTGGGGGGACCATGGGAGTTTTGACTGAGGCACAGTCACTGAGATCATACTTCTTCAGTAGATTCTTTACATACTTCTCTTGACTGATAGTGGTTCCTCTATCAGTCTGCTTGATCTATAGACCAAGGAAGTATGTCAGTTCTCCCATCATGCTCATTTCAAACTTCTTTGCCATTAGTTTTTCAAATTGTTTGCAAAGTTTGAAACTTGTTGAGCCAAAAATGATGTCATCAACATACACTTGTACTAGTATGACATCATTATTTGTCTTATAGATAAACAATGTGTTGTCTATCTTGCCTCTGACAAATTTGTTTTGGATTAAGAAGGCTGAGAGAGTCTCATACCATGCCCTGGGAGCTTGCTTCAGTCCATAAAGGGCTTTGTTAAGATTACAGACATGATCAGGAGACTCATGGCTTTCAAATCCAGGAGGTTGCTGAACATAAACTTCTTCTTTCAGTGAACCATTTAAGAATGCACTTTTAACATCCATTTGGTACACCTTGAAGTTCATGTATGTAGCAAAAGCAAGGAAGATCCTGATGGCTTCCATCCTTGCTACTGGTGCAAATGTTTCCTCATAGTCAATGCCTTCTTGTTGATTATAGCCTTTGGCTACAAGTCTGGCTTTGTTTTTAATGACTATGCCATTTTCATCAGTTTTGTTTTTGAATACCCATTTTATGCCAATGACTGAGACATTCTTAGGACATTTGACCAAGGTCATTACCTTGTTTCTGTCAAATTGTTCCAGTTCATCATGCATGGCCTGAACCCAACTTGGATGTGTAAGTGCTTCTTTAACACTTTTGGGTTCAATTGTGGAAATGAAGTCCACAAATAGGCATTCAATGGATGAGGCTGCTCTTAGACTAGCAGCCATGCTCCTGGTAAGCATGCCTTCAGTAGGCTCTCCAATAATATTGACAAGTTCAATGTCCTGAGACCTAGTCCAACTTTCTTGAGGTCCTGGATACTGATTTGAACTTGTGGAGGCCTGATTGGGTAGAGGGGTTGGTTCTGGAGTAGACACATGATCATTGATTGGATCTTGAGTGTCTACCAGCTCACTGAGATTGTTTGGTTCTTGAGTATTTTGAACTGACTGATTGATATCATCAGTGTGTGCATGTGCCTCAACAAACTCAGTGATGGTTGAGTTAGGTAGGTTGTGAGGGATTATGTAATAGGAGATATTAGCATCATCTTGATACTGAGTAGAAGGATTGTTTTCAGAAAGATATTCATCAGGAGGATATCTTGAAGAATTATCAATTCCTATCTCTTCTACTGAGGCAGTTGAGAACCTGATTGCATCAGTGCTCTCATCAAAGGTAACATGAAATGTTTCCTCAGTTTGCTGTCTCCTTGTGTTGAACACTCTGAAGGCTTTTGAGACAAGTGAGTATCCCAGGAAGTATCCATCATCAGCTTTTGCATCAAATTTTCCTAAGTGATCCTTGTGATTATGAATAAACACAGGACACCCAAAGACATGAAAGTAGCTGATGTCAGGGATTCTTCCTTTGAATAGCTCATATGGGGTTTTCCCATGTCTCTTGAAAATTATGGATCTGTTTTGTGTATAACAGGCAGTTTTGACTGCATCAGTCCAAAAGTGGTTGGAAAGGACTGATCCACATAGCATTGTCCTAGCAGCTTCAATGAGTGTTCTGTTTTTCCTTTCAGCAACACCATTTTGTTCAGGTGTGTATGGAGAGGAAAAGTTTTGGGAAATACCTTTCTCATCACAGAAACATTCAAGTTCATAATTTTTGAACTCAGTCCCATTGTCAGTTCTAATCTGTTTGACCTTAATGTCATTTTGGTTTTCAATTTTCCTGACAAAAGATATGATTGTTTCAGCTGCCTGACTCTTTTTGATCAGGAAGAATACCCAGGTGTATCTAGAGTATTCATCCACAATGACCAGAGTATACTTCTCATGGTTGGTAGACCTTGGACTGATAGGTCCAAATAGATCCATATGGATAAGATGTAGGCAGTTCCTGATGGAAAAGTTGGTTTTGGTTTTAAAGGATGCTCTGTGATGTTTACCTTTTTCACAAGCTGAGTGATCGGTCCCAAACGGTCAACTAATATTGACCAAGTAAATGGTTAACAAGAGTCAAACAATCTAGGGCAAAATACAATTTACCAAAGGAGTTTAGTGTATCCCCGGGTCGTTAAGTCCCAACGAGGTGTGAACACTGTAATAGAACGTATCTGTGATATGGTGATATTGAATGGAAAAGGGGTGTGAGTGATTAAACTAAGGAATTATAAAAGAAAATAGCTTAAACAAGCTATAAGAACGATTACGTAAAAGAAAATGACTTAGAAACGTTTAAAACTTAAAAACGTACGTTTTAAATAAAAATTATGTAAACGTACAAAATAAAACGTGAATTCTGACAAATATAAATCCCACGGATGTGAAAATTATATTTTTAGAATCCAAATGATAAAAGAAAATTATTGGAAAAAGAAAATTATTTATTTGACTATTTATTTAATTATTATTAATTAATTACTATTTTAATATATTTAATTACTTTTTAAAATATTTTGATTTTTTATAAATACTAAATAAACAAAGAAAAATCTGAAACTTTTTCTATAAATATTATGTAAGTACAGGAACCTAAGAAAAATATAAAAATGAAAAGTGCTTAAGGAAAAAGCTTAAAAATAAGCCAAATGGCTTAAATAGAAGCTATCACTATTTTTATGTTTTGATTTTCTTGAATTTTCTTTTACAAAACTATTTAACTACTGAAAATAACTAACTTTAATAAAGACAAAAAATTTAAAACTTAAAAATAAGCAGATTTAGAGCTTATGAGCTTATCAGCTGAGATTATGGCTTAAATTTTTGATTCAAGCCCAACTAAGCTACCAAATAAGCTCAACAAAGGAAGACAAAAGTGAAATAAGATGGAAATGAGTAAAAGGTACTGGAATAAAACTAGAGGAACAAGAAATAAGCACTGATAGGATTGGAATAAGCAAATAAGCACTTACTACTCACAACAGTCAACCACTCAGGCCTGCAGTCAACTTTAAGGGCAAAATAAGCTTATGGAATAAGCTGATAAGCACAAATAAATGACTAAAGTAGCAAGCTGAGCTGGTGGACTTTCCAAAAAGCCAAAGCTTACACTGTGGGGACCACAAATGAGCTTATGAAGGGCTTATGAAAAAGGCTAAAATACACTGAACTATCAGTGTATACTGAAAAATGGGACAACTTAAAAACCACTAGCAGGCTTATCAAATAAGCTAGAAAATGCACAATAAGCCCTGAACCTTTGAGATTGGTGGAAAAGCTTCACAAGAAACCAAACCACACAAGCTCAAGTTCACTGGAGAGCTTTTGAGGGGCTTGTGAAATTGACCCAACTACACTGAGCTACACTGATGACTCAGTGTATACTGAGTGGTTTTGAGAAAACATGAGAGCAAATTAAGCAGTCCAAATAAGCAGTTAATGGATAATAAGCAATCAAATAGCAAGCTAGCCAGTAGGGCTTCTAAAAACAACAATAATCACAAGCTAAACCTCACAAATGAACAAATCACAAGCTTATGAAATAAGCATGCAATCCAGTGCACAGGGGAGGTTGCAGAAAAAGTGCTAAGAAAAAGCTATCAATTAAGCAGTTAAAATTGAGTGATAAAAGTAACTAAAAATAGTCTAATTAAGATTAGCAGCTAAATATCAATATCCCAAAAGATGACAAGCTAAAATCTATTATTAAGATCTAGGCAAAATTAACAAATTTGATAAAAAACTGACAACTATGAATTTGACTTTTTAATGAAATGAGCTAAGTTGACTTTAACCAATATCTAATGATCACTACTGACTAATTATGTTATATTATGATATATTAAGATGATTTTAGGCTAAAACAACAATTAGTGAACTGATATGATGAAAATGGTGCTATAACTCCTAACAGATAACAAGTTAATAAAGATTACAAGCTATTTTGACTTTTTATCAAATAAGGTACTGGTTTTATGACTTAACTGAGAGAGTGGATACTATTATGCCATACATCAAACAAGAACAACAGCACAAACAACTTCCACCACAGTTAAAACAGCAAATCCAAACAACCCTTTAACACACTGAATTTGTGATTTCCAAAGCAAATAAATGATTTGGACCATGAAACTTATTTCAGATGTTCTAGTATGATTACATGAGATCATTTAAGCACAAAACAGCAACAACAACTGTAAGAAACATACAAATGACAAATATACCTATTTGACTGTGAAAATGAAATTTCAAGCAACTATAAATTCCAAAGAACGAAAATTTCTTTTTAAGAGGGGAAGAGTTGTAAAACCCCAAAATTAATATACTCTGAAAAGACAAAAATGCCCTCAAATTAAAAATTTTGAGAACTTATGACAATTTAATAAGTAACATTATTTGAACTTAACCAAAGTTATCTAATGAATTAAGTTAATATAAAACCTTACAATATAATGTTTGGTACAAAAAAAAAAAAAAAAAAAAAAAAAAAAAAAAAATTATGTGTGCCGTCCCCCCTTGACCACAAAGTGGTCCAAGTTCGTGATTGGTAAAATAAATAATTAGCCATAATGAATATTGATTAATTCCATAATTATTTTCAATCACATACCGGTTCCTTTTTTTTTCTTATAACCGAATATCACAAAACAAAAGAAACCCTAATTCTTCTCTCATCAAAAGTCACGGCTGTTCCTTGTCCCTCCTTTATTCGATCAGCAGCAGTAACACAGAGGAGATTTTGGTGTTCTTGATCTTGTTCTTGTCCAAGAAGAAAGAAGGTTTTGATCATCCTCCCCATTGTTTCCATTCGATCTGCTGCTACCCTTCCCTTGTTGTCCCTGTTATTCGATCCAACTAAGCAATAAGGTAATCTTAATTCAGTCAAAATTAATCCATACGATTTGTGGATGAACCCTAATCGACCTATACATTTTTTTTTGTTTTATGTTTCTTCCATTCGGCCACAAGAAGGAAGGAAGGAAGGAAAATCGTGGTGATTCGTTCGTGTGGTGTTATTGTGTATTGATCATGCTACGAGGGTATTTTTGTATCATCCCTTCTTGTTTAATCTTGTTTCGTTCGAATCATCTTGATATACTCGAGCCATTTTGTTGCTAATTGTCGAAATATGCATATTTGATAAAAGTGAAGCACATAAAATGATGAAACAAAATAATGAGTTATGAAAACCCTAGAATGAACCGATATGTGATTTGTTGGAATAATCGATACGAATATGTTAAGACCTTGCATAAGACGACCTAATCATGTTTTGATCTCTATAATAACCGTGGTGTGTCAAGAACTAGAGGTTGGATTAAGAAAACCATAAAAGACTACATGATATGATAAGAACTGCTACTGATCCGAAATTTTGTTCGACTTTAACCGGCTGTAACTAAATGATGTGAATGTATATTTTGGTGTTTTAAGAGTCTAACACTAAGTTCAATGAAATGGCTACCTGGGAAAATTTAGTTTGTAATTTTTGGAGGCCTGGAAGGTTACTTTTTGATTTTTAGAAAATTATGTGTCTGATCGGATTTGTGAGTCTGGAAAATCAGTCTGGGTTTTTGAATTTTAATTTCCAAACCGTATCGAATTAGGAGGTTTTCCTTGAACTGGGTAATATTTATGATCTCTATTACTTCCTGGAATTTTTGTAGATTTTTGTGAATTTTTTTTAAAGGGTTTCTAATTAATAACTTTTCGTATAGAAAAATTAATCATAAATCTGGACGAGTTGGTTTAAGTGAATTTTAATCCATAGCTATGTTACTTAATAAAATCTGTAAAAATTAGATAAAATACTTAAGACATTAAGGTATCTCTGGGAATTTTTGGGGAATTTATTTCTGAGTTCTTATATAATTTTATATTTATAGAAAACCTAACAATTTCAAGCTTAAAACTGTTAGAACCTGATGAAAAGTATAAAAAGGGTTTTGAAAGGTGTTTCGTGTTATTTTAAAAACTAAAGGGACTAAATGTGTAATTTTATGAAACTTGAGGGTTTGATTCGTGCCACACTTATATTTGAGAGTATAATCTGTAATTTAGTAAATATGAGGGTTAGTTGTGTAATGATGAACATAATAAAGGTTGAAGTGTAATTTGTATAATTATAAGGTTTATTTTGTGATTTTGGTAAATCAAGGTTGTAATGTGTAAACTATGGAACTTAAAGGACGGGAGATGTGATTCTGAATAAATGATGTACTTAAATTAGCAGTTGCAATATTTTAATTCAAGACCCTTAACTTTGGGATGTTGCAATTAAAAACCCTAATTTATGGAAACTTGTCATATTTAACCTTGAACTTATGTAAAAGGCATTATGAACCTTAACCTACTAACATGGTCATCTTTAATAAGTTGATAAACAGGAATGATAATAATTAAAGTTACTGAATGTGTAAAGTTACCTAAGATGGAGAGAAACTAAAATGAAACCTTATGATTAAGAATCTATGAAATCATAAAGCTATGAAACTTATAAGTACAATTATAATTCATGTAGATTCGCTGAAGCGGGAGTAATCCGATGTTTTGTGATCTGCCTTTGGTTTGTTTTGCTATCGGATAAGGTACGGATATTCTACCCTTTTAGTAAGGGTGTCTTTTCACCTATGCATTGATGTTGAGCTATGATTTAAACCTTTGCCATGATCCTTTTGACATGAACCTTTTGATATGACCTTGAGATATACTTTCTGATTATGACCTTGAGATGCACTTTGATATGACATTGAGACCTGACTCTTAGTTTGATACCCGAGCCATTTTTATGTTACCTAGCCAGGAAGGTAACCTGGCCATGTCTGTGATGCACCACTGGCATGACTCCCGTGTGGGGGAGTGATTTCTCACACCGTCCCTTTTATGATTATCTGCCATGGCTACTATGACTTTGAGATTATGACTTTGAGTTTGGGGCGTATGGATTGCAATCCTAGATTTGTATGTTTAGTGGATTTAACTATGACTTTGAGTTATGAATTTGAGGTGACTGGTACTGTGTGCAATACATGCCTTTCACATTTTTGGGAGCTGATCACTCTACCCTTTTGATACATGAGGACACCCCTCATATTATCTGGTTGCCTAAGAGGTATCCCCTCTGATTGTAAGATTATGACTTTGAGATTATGATGTTGAGATTATGACTTTGAGTTTTTGGGCTCGTGGTAGATGACTATCCTATATTTTTCCTTACTATCCTTTTGCTTTGATTATGCCTTATGATATTTCTAGTGCTTCATTATATTCCTGTTTCGTTATTCTTTGCTTTGTATATGTATCTGTTCACTGAGCTTTTTAAGCTCAGCCGCACGTTTTCTTTTCGTGTGCGGCAGGTAATAAGCAGGACGATGGGTTTTGGGTATGAGTGAAGAGACTTTTGGACTTAGAAGACTTTGATAGTTATTCTGAAGTAGAGACCATTAGAAGGAGTTGCTTTTGCAGACTTAGTAATTAGCTTTTGTTTCCCTTGTATCCTTGTATATTCAGTATCTCATTTGTAACCTTTGAGAATCTTTGTATTACTATTGAATGTATCTTTTGTTTGATCTGATATGAAGCCATTAATGTGATACTTCTACCCTTGCTGGGTTGGGGTGTTACAACTGAAGTTGATGAGTCATCAGTATTTACTGAGACATCAAGGTTTGCTCTCTTCAGGATGGTTGTTCCCCTTCCTGATCTCTCCTTTGGAGAGTGTGGTGAGAAGACCATTGGTGGGAGGCCTAAGTTAGGTGCAGCACCCTGAAGGGTATTTAGTGGAGGAAGTGGAGGGTATGATTCTGATTCAGACTCATTCACAGACTCAGTATTACTGAGTTGTTCAGTGAGTTCAAGCTTACTGAGTTGTTCAGTAAGTCCAAGCATATTTTTCAAGGCCTGACTTTCAGGAAGCAAGATCTTTCCAGTCTCAAAGATAGGTAACTTACTGACTGGGTTGTCCCTGACAATCCAGTCATTTGACTTGGGAAGCAATTCTTGCTCAAAAGATATGCCAGCTGGAGCAAAGTTTATTTCATTATGACACACAATTGGATCAACCATAAGAGGGTCAATACCAATGGTTTTCTGAGAGATTAATCCCATAGTGTCAAAAACCTTGGGGTTCTTCCTGGTCCAGCTTTGGATGACAGCCTTTTCTTTGTTAAGTTCAGTTTGAAGGGCTTGGTTTTGTTTCAAAATCTCAATGTTCTGAATTTATAGAGTTATTTTTTCTAGTTTGGCTTGCTTTAGTACAAGCAGTTCATCTCTACATTTGTTCAATTCTGACACAATATTGTTATATTTTGAAAACAGGTTAAGCCTTTGTTCCTCAACAAACTTTAAATCAACACAAATATAATTCATGTAAGACTGCCAATCAGAATCATCATCCATAGAAAGTAAAGTATTTACCTTCTTCATGGTGATGTTGACCCATTCTCCATTTCTAGCATGGCTTTTTCCCACAGCCACCTGATCCTCTTCAGAAAGTGCCATCAGTGCACTAACTCTTATTTCCTCATCTGAGGAAACATCTTCTTCATCCCAGTCATATGCTTCTGCAACTAATACCTTGTTCTTTTTCTGAATAGGTTTAGATGTTTGAGCATCCTGAGACAATATGGGGTTAGTTTCAAGAAGTGCAAGTTTAGCTTTGATTTTCCTATATTTTGTTTCAAAATCCTTTTGACCCTTGTTTTGAAATTGTTGGGTGGACTGAAACATTTTAGGTTGAAACTTGCTAGTTCCTGAGGAACTGTTTCCTGAGAACTTGTAAGAGGGTTCTGAGATAGTTTTAGAATAACAGTCCCTAGCAAAATGACCCTTTTTACCACATTTAAAGCATTCAGTGGTCTCATTTGCTTTTGGTTTTGTAAAGTTGGACTGATTTCTTTTAATGAAACGTCTTGAACTAGCAAGGAGTGCCCTTTCTTGGAATTCCAAGTTCAAGTCGTTCAGGTACTCCTCACCAGTCCTTTCATCAATTTCTTCTTCAGAATCCTCTTGAATATCCTGCACAACACCATTAGAATAGAAAGCAGTTGATATAGGTGTTGAGGTTAAGGCCTTTTTGGACTCAAGAGCTTTTGAGTCAGGGTATCTCCTTGAGATCAAGTTGTCCTCATAGACAAACTTCCCATAGATTTTAGGGAGCTCAAGGTTCTGAATGTAGTTAGCATTCCTCAGGCCTTGTGAGAAGTTGAGCCACTTCTCAGGGAGACTGTTGACAAAGCCAACATTTGTCTCATGCTTAGACAATATAACACCATCATTTGATAATTCATTTATCAAAGTCTTGTATCTGGTGTAGGTCTGTGAGAGACTTTCAGAGTCTTTTGCCCTGAAAGTATTATACTCAAGTTTAAGGTCCATGACCCTATTTTCCTTGGTATCTGAGGGACCCTCAAAGCTGTTTACCAAGTCATCCCAAGTTTGCTTGGTTGTTAGACAGTTGATGACTGATTCCATTATATCATCAAGAAGACATGATATAAGGATGCTTTTCAGGCGTTGGTCTTGATTGACCACCCTCCTCTCATCAATGGTCCATTGGGCCTCAGGCTTATTTAGCCCTGTGGCTGGCTTAGGGACAAATGGGCCATCCCTGATACAGGTGATGTAGTAGTGTTCCATACCAGTAAGATAGCAAATCATACGCTTCTTCCATTTGCTAAATTTCCCAGCTTCAAGTCTGGGTGCAACAGCAGAGTAGCTGCCACCCTTTTTGTCGACTAGCTGGGATACATTGATATCAGCCATAGTAGGATCTTGGTTTTAAAAACCTAGAGCACTCTTGGTTAGTTTAAAAGATTTTATAAACCAGAGGCTTTGATACCACTTGTTGTTCCCTTTACACGATTAGAGTTAACTAGAAAGTTAATCTATTTGTGTTTATGACTAATACAATGTTTAAGGTTAATTCTAACAGTTATAAAACGTGAATATAAAAACAACAATATTTTTCAACGTTTAAATTCTTATTAGAAATAATTCCAAGAATCTATTACCCAAGTGTTTTGCGGAACAAACACTTGGGATTGAATAGACAAGGGTATGGGGTGTCTCCTATCGAAACTCAAGTTTTGCTTGAGTGGTAACAATATACCCACTGAGCTATCTCAGTGAGTTGTATACTCTTTGTAGGAGAGAAGTTCCTTTGTAAAAGTTCTAAGCTTTCAATATACAAAGCACACTTTAACTTCTCTCCCATCTGATCTAATTGTCATTTCCAAGAACCAATAGGAAAGGGCTAATAAGACTTTGGGAGTTGTTGGCTGACACTCCATGACTTTTAGCCGCAATAGGGAAGGTTGGATCTGACAAGAGAAGAGTGTTGGGCTGACACTTTTATCTTCTCAGATCTTTTCCCTATTGTTCCCGCCTTTTCTTCAGGCGTTGGTTCCTCAGTCTTCAATCACTTTGTTGGTTGAGGAGACTGGGGTTCAGTGAGTTCTTGTCCAACACTCACTGAACCATCATCTTCTTCTTTGGCTTAAGTCCTACTCAGGGAGTACCGCCTTCCTGAGTAGTGAATCCTTCTTCTTGAATTCGCCTTAAGCATCCTGAAGATGACTCACTGAGAGGCTGTTCTCTCAGTAACTTGAATTGTTCTCGGTTTAAGTTAACACTTAGTTAATTTGTGTCCAAATCATGTTTGAAGCGTTCTTGGGTTTTTCATGACCCAACATATAGGTTAACTTTTACTAACGGAGTGATGTATATGTTGAAACTTTTGCGAGAGGGATGTATAGTGCGAATCTGGGTAAACCACATGGTTGTATTTTAGAGTTTACTCTAATTTATACTTTGCTTTATCTCTTGTGCAGAGATACATGCCGAAGGACGCAAAGCATTACGATTTTTTATTTCCGCTTACCTCTTCCCTTTAAGGCTTAGTATTTTGTTTTGAGCAATTCGTGCTGATAACATCTTATATACTAAGGCTAGTCGGCAAGGAAGTGAAGGTTTCACCACTTCACCTTGCCTCACGCGCTACCTCCTTGCCTACCTCCCCAATTAACGCGCTAACACATAAACCAAAACCACAAATAGGTGGTCTGATCACCATACGAAAAAGAAAGAAAAATGGTCCCATGTGTACTAACTATCCGTTGCATTTATTAAAAAAAAAAAAAAAAAAAAAAAAAAAAAAAAAAAATTCCCACTACCCCTTTTTTTCTCTATAAATACATCAAAACTACACAATATTTATACATATCTTCTCAATATATCATTCAAACAACATATATTTCATTCTTTTTATTTTTTAAATGAATTCCGATACGATTATGTTCACCGACTCAGAAGAAGAACGAGAAGTTACAAGTCGGAGATTAAAATTTATTGCAAAATCGTTGTCGTTTATTAAAAATACACGAAAAGCAAATCGCCCGGCGATAAAACGCCTACATCGAGATCATTATGGTGCTCATGAACGTTTAGTCGACGCCTATTTTTCTGAGAACCCGTTCTACGATGAATGTAGTTTCCGAAAGAGGTTCCGAATGAGTCGAACTCTTTTCAACTGGATAGTTCGGGAGGTAACTATTCATAATCCATTTTTTAGTAGTAATGTTGATTGTACCGGAAAAGAAGGCATTTCAGCGTTGATGAAGTGCACCTCCGCAATTCGTCAATTGGCATACGGCGCGGTTCCTGATGCTTTAGACGAATATCTGCAGATGGGTGAAAAAACTTCTCGTCGATCACTTGATCATTTTTGTAAGTCTGTTATGGAAATTTTTGGTCCAGAGTATTTGAGGAAACCCACATCAACGTTATGGATAGCTCTCCTTTATTTAACGATCTTAAACAAGGAATCGCACCGGAGATTCCATTTGTTGCTAATGGGGTAACTTACCCATTTGGGTACTATCTTGTTGACGGGATATATCCGGAATTGGCAACACTCGTTAAGACGATTCCAGAACCAGCAGATGATGACCACAAGAGAATAAGGTATAAGCAAATGCAGGAATCGGCAAGGAAAGATGTAGAACGGGCGTTTGGTGTTTTGAAGAAGAGATGGGCGGTACTTGCCACTCCCACAAAAATCATGAAAAAAGAAAGAATAGTTAATATGATGTATACTTGCATCATATTACATAACATGATTCGAAAAGACAAAAAAAAAGCAATATCTCCCAAATGGTACCCAGAGGAAGCACATCAACCGGATGACCCCATACGATCTGATGAATAAATGCGAAAGGTTATTAGGTACATCAGATCCTCTCAAATGCATCAAAACCTTCGTGCCGATTTGGTCGAGCATTTGTCTCGTAATATTTAATTCCAGTTTTTAATTTAGTATTTTTAATTTCTAAATCTGTGTAATGTTTTTAAGTTATGAATAAAAGATTTCTATTTTGTATGTATACGTTTTTGTATGTATATTTTTACTTTTATGTTTTTAATTGTGTAAGTATTAAAAAAATGGGAGTTAAGGTAAAGATGGGTTTCCCTTGCCCACTAAAAGGTGAAGAGAAGTGAGAGGAGAGAGAAAGTTGACGTGGCGCTGAGGTGTATGGTGAAAGTGTAGCAACCTTGCCTTCTAGCCTAATAGCTTAAGTAGTCTTATAAATGCAAAGTCCCCATGATTAATGTGGGAGGCTTCATATGTAAGTACATTTGTTTAATGTCCATGCTTAAGGGTAAGTACAATATATACAATATATACAGCCTTCGAAGTTATAAGTTCTTAATAAATGTGCTTGATTTCATGCAACTCAAGGAGCTCCCATATTGATTGCAGGCAATGGAAAGACTCGCAGTTATAAGTTTGCATTTAGTTCCAACCTTTGATTCAAATGTAATTATGATACATAATCATGGGCAGATAGTATATCAAACATCTCCATTAATACCATATAATTTATGTGGATTTCTGAAGATGCAGCCAACTCAAATATGTGCATACATCCCTGCATAACTCAATCTAAATTCATAATGGCAAACAGGTCAAGCCAGGCAACTGAAACCAATATCATACCTTTAGAAAAGTCCACCCAGGAAAACAACCAGCTTTTCCTTGATGCACTGGATGTGGGTGTCTTGGGAACCATAGTTGTGATGGTGTGTAGAAAATGGGATGTGAATGCTAGAACCGGGCATTATTTAAGTACGGATTTCATTGTTTCTGATGGGAAGATAAGTTAGGTCTTGGTTCCTCTGCAAGTTAAGCATGATGACAATTACAAATACAGCTTTTATATAAAATTATAAAAAAACTATAAAGATGCATAGTGGTCACATACATTATTCACTAAACTGCTTATATTTTGTTCCTCCAGGGTAATAGTATGCACTGTACTTCAAAGGGGAGTGTTTCACATAATTTTGTTGACAAGTTAAAAGATGGCGTGATTTACTCAATCAAAGACTTTACTGTCATATCAAATAAGGATGAGTACCGGGTTTTGAAGGACTCTGCTTACATGATTGAATTTGATGGAGCAATGACCGTAAGGAAAGCTGCGGTCAAGCCGGATGGTTTTATCAGACATCCTTTCCAATTGGTGGCTTTTGAGGATCTTAAACCCACTTACAACAAATGCCTCATTGGTAAGGTCATGTTTGTTCAATATTTTCAGTTCCTTTTCAAATTATATCTAGAGTTATAATTTAGTCCTACTTTCCAGATGTTATTGGTTATATCACTAATGTGGGTAGGACCACTTACCAGAGAACAGGTTCTAGGAATCTTGATTTCTATCTTGCCAACCAAAGGTAAGTGTTATTTTGTATGGTTGTTACAAGTAACCATATATTGCTAACCAAATTTTTGGGTTTATATTTATGTAAACAGTGGCCAGTCAATTAGGGTTACCCTATGGGGTGGGCTAGGTGAAGTATTGATAGAAAAGAAAACCAAGCATATTGGGCTGTGTGCCGTGATTCTAACTTCAGTTAATGCTAGACACTATAATAGTAAGGGTCCATGCAACATAATGTTTCCCCATCATTTAAAACATGCAAAAATTAACTCAGTTTGTGTATTTACCTTTCAGACAAGCTTTATTTGTCGAGCAGCTCCTCCACACTGATTCTGGATGATGATGACATCCCAGCTCTGAAAAATTTTAAAGCAGGCGCTAGGTAATCAAAGTTACATCTTACATACAACTTTAATTACTCGGATCATTTTAGCCATTATCATTCATGTTGCTTGCAGTGGTGTCAATCAAAAGAAGGAAATTGTACCTGTTGATCACTCTATACCAAAGCCTGGGACCCTAGATAATTTGTTGATGTGGGCCAGAAATAGGAGGAATGATGTACTCATCTTCATCCCTAATGTTTTGTTAGTGTAATTATAGCCCATTACGACCTATTGATATCCTGTTTCCTTTTCTAGAGTTCAACATTCATCTGTAAGGTGAGGATAAACAATGTCATAACTAGAAAGGGATGGAACTATCCATCGTGTGGAGGTGAAAAATGAAAGAAAGGATTGACCAGGCAGGAAGGAAAATTCTGGTGTGACGGATGTAACGGAGTTTCGGATTACCCAGTTATAAGGTGTTGCTCTATCTTTGCAACAGTAATTGATTTGTCTTTAAAATTATTGATCCAACAATACCTGAATACCAATTGGAGTTATTATTTACCTTTGGTGTGCAATAATGGATGTGTAGGTACAGAGTTGAGCTTGGTGTATCTGACGAGACAGAACAGACTGTTGTTGTGATGTTTGACAAGACTTTTTGGGGCAGAGGGTGTAAAACCCCGAAATTTATATAGTCTGAAATGTCAAAAATACCCTCAAATTTGAAATTTTTAGAACTTATAAAATCACATAAGTAACATCATTTGATCTTAACCTAAAGTAATTAAAACCCTAAGTATGTAATAAATTAAGTTAACAAAACTATTCATTACAAATTAAAAATCACAAACAAGTTCCTTGAATCATGATCTATGCTAGGCCATTTTTTTTTGTGTCACTACACCATTTTCGGCCCAAGCTAAAGAGGAGATCAATCAGGTATTAATTTTACTGATAATAAGCCCATAAGAAAATATGGTCCATCCTTGTTCAGCCCAAAATCAACTACTCGGTTCTTATGAAATAACATATACCGAAAATATTTTAGATGGGAAACCCTAAATCACAAAAAAAGTCCGCTGCCTCTTTTCTCTCCTGCTAATCGATCTTGAACAAAACAGCAAGTGGCGGCTTAGTGCTTCTTTGTGGTGGTTGTGTCAAGATACTACAGCAGGTTCTTTTCTCATCCTTATATACCGAACTTCCTTATCCCTCTCCATTTTGTACGGCAAGACATAGAAAGCAAAACAAACCCTAAAATACCTACAAACCACAAAGATGATCGCTGCTACTCTTGTTTCTTTTCTGTCCGATCCAACATAGCAGAAATAGGAGGTGTTTTGTGGCCTTTAATTGGCATTAGAGTCATGTGTTCCTGGTGCGAAGTGGTCTTGATCGTGGGTGTTAAAAAGGGTGTCGAAGGGAGTGTTCTTGGCTAGGTTTCGGCTGCAGTTTCTGTGGTGGATCGACCCATTCTTATCCTTGTTCTTTGATCACGCTTCAAGGGTATTGTATCATCCTCCTTGTTGATTCTTGTTCTTGTTTCCTTGATGTTATGGTCTTTAAAATACACATGTGATAATGGAAAATGTTACATAAAATGTTAAGATGATAACAATGAAATAATGGATCTACAAAACCCTAATATAAATCAACTTGTGTACGGATCTGAATAAAATGGTTTTGATTATGTTTAGATCTAATATGAATCGACCTAAATAAGCTATGAATTCATCTATAATCGTTGTATGTCAAGAATTAATGATTGAGTATGAAAACCCGAAGTTTATGTTTGAAGCTGTGAAAACTGCTACTGACCCAGGAAAAGATTCAAATTAAATCGAATGTAACTAAATGATGTGAACGTGTTTTTGGGTGGTTTTTGAGTCTAGAATTAAGTTCAATGAAATGGCTACCTGGGAAAATTTAGTTTGTAATTTTTAGAGGCCTGGAAGGTTACTTTTTGATTTTTAGACAATTATGTGTCTGATCGGATTTGTGAGTCTAGAAAATTAGTCCGGGTTTTTGAATTTTAATTTCCAAACCGTGTCGAATTAGGAGATTTCCTTTGAACTGGGTAATCTTTAGGATGTCTATTACTTCCTGGAATTTTTTTAGATTTTTGTGAATTTTTATTAAAAGGATTCTAATTAATAACTTTTCGTATAGCAAAATTAATCAGAAATCTGGATGAGTTGGTTTAAGTGAATTTTAATCCATAGCTATGTTACTTAATAAAATCTGGAAAAATTAGATAAAATAATTAAGACATTAAAGTATCTCTGGGAATTTTTGGGGAATTTAGTTCTGAGTTCTTATATAATTTTCTATTTATAGAAAACCTAACAATTTCAAGCTTAAAACTGTTAGAACCTGATGAAAAGTATAAAAAGGGTTTTGAAAGGTGTTTCGTGTTATTTTAAAAACTAAAGGGACTAAATGTGTAATTTTATGAAACTTGAGGGTTTGATTCGTGCCACACTTATATTTGAGAGTATAATCTGTAATTTAGTAAATATGAGGGTTAGTTGTGTAATGATGAACATAATAAAGGTTGAAGTGTAATTTGTATAATTATAAGGTTTATTTTGTGATTTTGGTAAATCAAGGGTGTAATGTGTAAACTATGAAACTTAAAGGACGGGAGATGTGATTCTGAATAAATGATGTACTTAAATTAGTAGTTTACAATATTTTCATTCAAGACCCTTAACTTTGGGATGTTGCAATTAAAAACCCTAACTTATGGAAACGTGTTATATTTAACCTTGAACTTATGTAAAAAGGCATTTTGAACCTTAACCTACTAACATGGTCATCTTTAATAAGTTGATAAACAGGAATGATAATAACTAAAGTTACTGAATGTGTAAAGTTATCTAAGATGGAGAGAAACTAAAATGAAACCTTATGATTAAGAAACTATGAAATCATAAAGCTATGAAACTTATAAGTACAATTATAATTCATGTAGATTCACTGAAGCGGGAGTAATCTGGTGTTTTGTGTTCTGCCTTTGGTTTGTTTTGCTATCGGATAAGGTACGGATACTCTACCCTTTTTAGTAAGGGTGTCTTTTCACCTATGCATTGATGTTGAGCTATGATTTAAACCTTTGCCATGATCCTTTTGACATGAACCTTTTGATATGACCTTGAGATATACCTTCTGATTATGACCTTAAGATGCACCCTTTGATATGACATTGAGACCTGACTCTTAGTTTGATACCCGAGCCATTTTATGTTACCTAGCCAGGAAGGTAACCTGGCCATGTCTGTGATGCACCACTGGCATGACTCATGTGTGGGTGAGTGATTTCTCACACCGTCCCTTATATATTATGATATGGCCATTATGACTTTGAGATTATGATTTTGAGATGACTTTGAGTTTGGGGGCGTATGGATTGCAATCCTAGATTTGTATGTTTAGTGGATTTAACTATGACTTTGAGTTATGACTTTGAGGTGACTGGTACTGTGTGCAATACATGCCTTTCACATTTCTGGGAGCTGATCACTCCACTATTATGATACATGAGAACACCCCTCATATTATCTGGTTGCCTAAGAGGTATCCCCTTTGATTGCGAGATTGTGACTTCAAGCTTATGACTTTGAGCTTATGACTTTGAGATTATGACTTTGAGTGTGGGCTCGTGGTAGATGACTATCCTATATTGTTCCTTACTATTCTTTTGCTTTGATTATGCCTTATGATATTTCCAGTGCTTCATTATATTTCTGTTTCGTTATTCTTTGCTTTGTATATGTATCTGTTCACTGAGCTTTTTAAGCTCAGCCGCACGTTTCCTTTTCGTGTGCGGCAGGTAATAAGCAGGACGTCGGGTTTTGGGTATGAGTGAAGAGACTTTTGGACTTAGAAGACTTTGATAGTTATTCTGAAGTAGAGACCATTAGAAGGAGTTGCTTTTGCAGACTTAGTAATTAGCTTTTGTTTCCCTTGTATCCTTGTGTATTCAGTATTTCATTTGTAACCTTTGAGAATCTTTGTATTACTATTGAATGTATGTTTTGTTTGATCTGATATGAAGCCATTAATGTGATACTTCTACCCTTGCTGGGTTGGGGTGTTACAATTATGGTATCAGAGAGACAGGCTGCGATTCGTAATACATTTACCCTTGACCTGTGTAAGTTAGGACCACTAAGCTTTCCCTGTAGGCACCCGTGAGTCAACCTTTGAAAATTTTGCTTTAAGATTTCCCTATAGGAACCTAAGTTTTGACCAGTGAGGAATGGGTAGACTATAAGGCATTCGTTTAAGTATCTTTGCTTCCGCATCACTCTGATTCGTGCCTTGCTTTTGGATTAGATCCTGTTGATGCCACTTTTGGAAAGTGAAAGCTTATGCACCACCTGAAATTTGAATCTGATTAAATCCAGAAGGCTTTGAGAACTGCATAGTAATTGCCTGACACTATTTGATCCTTATCTTCAGATTTTGACTCTGATCTCTGATCCTTTCGTTAATCATTTTGACGCCTTTTCAGGCATTCCGAGAACCTCCATGGCGATGACGTACCGGATATGTTTTGTTATTTGTCTTTTGCTTTTGATAAGTATCTATGAACCTTCCGAAACTATTTGATTTCGTTTCACCCATCTCTGTTCTTATAAGAAGCCTTTTGGTATGTAACCACGAGTATAAGAATGTCTTCTTCCTCACTTTTGAATGATAAAGCTATGATTTGCGAACCGTCTTTCTTTGAATAGTTAACTTCGATTTTATTCTGACAAGGAAATTGTGGAATGATCAGTCAAATATTGACAACTACCTTTCTATGTCTCACCTTTGGCGTTTGCAACAATTTTGAACTTCCGACTACGATTACCAATTGTCAAACCCTTTGCTATCTCGATTACTCTGGAGACGCGTGTGTTACTTTCACGGTTATGAAGTTTTCCTAGAAACCATTTCGTACACCAATGAATGAACCTCATCGTAGAAGCCTTTTGGCACCTTGAGTTTTCTGAACATGAACCTTGTATTGAACGTTATTTGGCACCCTAAACTTCTTGAATATAATCCCTGTTGGACCACCAAGTTTTCCACCGGAGTATGAAGTAAGATTTGACATGATACCGAGAGATTCTAGTAACTAAATGAAGATGTCTTTCGGATCATACCAATTGACTGGAGCAACCGGGAAGAGCAGCAACCGAAGACCAGGAAGTGAGTTTACTTAAGTGTATCTTCTGGGCATGTTTTAGTTGCGTTCGCGATAAAGAAGGATGGTAACTGGAGATATGTATGGAAGCTGAACCGTATTACTGTGAGGAGCCAATATTCCTCCACCCTGAAACGACTATGTGTTTGTTTAAATTCAGAGCGCGAAGTTTTTTTTTCCTTTCTGATGAATTGATCTTATTCTTGAAATCGTCTTCCGTATTCGTAAACGACTGCTATGACAGTTAGTGACGCTAATAGTATTAGCTAAAGCTCTGATGATCTTGGTGAATTTGATAGATGATATTTTCTCAGGAGTATTGGGCATATGGTCATTGTATGACTAAATGGTACATTCAGAGACGAGGAAGAACATGAAAATCATTTTTGCACCTTGTTAAAAATTTGACGATCATTTGTGTATTCTGAGAGATTGATGTTTGTTGAGACAACGGTGTTCTTTGCCTGACCTAGAGTTGACAACAACTGAGGCTACCCTGAAGAGTGAAGACATTCATTTCAATACAGAAGTGTGGGCGATGCAGAATATCTAGTCAAGATGGCGAACCTGGAGCTGATGAAGACGTACAGTCTCACTTCCCTATTCATCTTGGTTGTACTAAGATGAATTGAGAGCGGGAGCAGACTGGATGATGAAGAGATTTAAAGATCGTGCCAGAAAGCCACAACACTCCATCACATTCCAAGAAGAACTGCAGGAGGCTCGATGAACCAGACACAAGTTCCCGATTTTGGTTTCACTTCCCGATTGATGGACAGACGAAGACCAATTAACAGAACTTGAAGAGACTGGAGGTGTTGAATGAGCGGAATTGTGAAACAGACCCTTCATGTTTGGAAGATTAGATTTTATGAAGGCCGAAGTTCTTGACGATTAAATTTTATTTCCGTTGAATCTCTTAAGTTTCGTGATGAAGTAATAAGACCCTCTTATGATTTAAGTTTCCTAGAAGCATTTCAGTTCGTGTTCATTTTCGTATGTTCGGTGATGGCTTTGTTTGAGAGATTTTGGCGAGATGTGGAAGATATGATGCTTATGACGGCGTGCCTCAATTCTGCTAGGCAATCTTGGATTCTGATACTCTTGCGAATAGTTTTGCTTTCCCTCTTGACTATAGTGTTCGATTTTGGTTGACCTCTGGGACTGTAGAAGCACTAGGTGGATTAAGATAGGTGGTTTGATTACGATTTGAGATAAAGTATGACCATCATGAGGGCATATTTATATGATGCCAGTATTATGACGTCTGGCCAACGTGATAATACTTACATCATATAACGTGCACTTGTTGTGGGCATAGGATATCTTGGGGAGTACCTAAGAAGTTTAGAATTTGATCTCCGTTGGATTTTCTGTGATTAGTGAGACTTTAGGTTCATCCTATCTATCCGTATACTCTGCTTTCGTTCGTTAGATATCTGATTGAGTTTGAACCCTCGATTTGAATTCTGTTGACCTCATTTATGAGTCCTGAAACTCCTTTTAGAACATCCTACGGATGATGCGATTAATTCGATTTGAAATTCGTGTTCGTATTCTATATGAGCTCTCTAAAGATTCACCTATCGTCCAGTTTATATTGCATGGACCTTTTGATCAGAAATCAACTTATTTTGTCTCCTTTTGAGAAATTTGAACCCACCTCGTTTTGATCTGAGTCATGAGAAACTTTTGGTCTGAAGATCTTTTGAACGAAACTCCCTAGGCGTAAGAATGTTTGTGATGATATTTTGCGACTTGCTACGACTTCGTTTAACTTTGCAACTTCAATTTTCGAGGACGAAAATTTCTTTTAAGAGGGGAAGAGTTGTAAAACCCCGAAATTTATATAGTCTGAAATGTCAAAAATACCCTCAAATTTGAAATTTTTAGAACTTATAAAATCACATAAGTAACATCATTTGATCTTAACCTAAAGTGATTAAAACCCTAAGTATGTAATAAATTAAGTTAACAAAACTATTCATTACAAATTAAAAATCACAAACAAGTTCCTTGAATCATGATCTATGCTAGGCCATTTTTTTTTGTGTCACTACACCATTTTCGGCCCAAGCTAAAGAGGAGATCAATCAGGTATTAATTTTACTGATAATAAGCCCATAAGAAAATATGGTCCATCCTTGTTCAGCCCAAAATCAACTACTCGGTTCTTATGAAATAACATATACCGAAAATATTTTAGATGGGAAACCCTAAATCACAAAAAAAGTCCGCTGCCTCTTTTCTCTCCTGCTAATCGATCTTGAACAAAACAGCAAGTGGCGGCTTAGTGCTTCTTTGTGGTGGTTGTGTCAAGATACTACAGCAGGTTCTTTTCTCATCCTTATATACCGAACTTCCTTATCCCTCTCCATTTTGTACGGCAAGACATAGAAAGCAAAACAAACCCTAAAATACCTACAAACCACAAAGATGATCGCTGCTACTCTTGTTTCTTTTCTGTCCGATCCAACACAGCAGAAATAGGAGGTGTTTTGTGGCCTTTAATTGGCATTAGAGTCATGTGTTCCTGGTGCGAAGTGGTCTTGATCGTGGGTGTTAAAAAGGGTGTCGAAGGGAGTGTTCTTGGCTAGGTTTCGGCTGCAGTTTCTGTGGTGGATCGACCCATTCTTATCCTTGTTCTTTGATCACGCTTCAAGGGTATTGTATCATCCTCCTTGTTGATTCTTGTTCTTGTTTCCTTGATGTTATGGTCTTTAAAATACACATGTGATAATGGAAAACGTTACATAAAATGTTAAGATGATAACAATGAAATAATGGATCTACAAAACCCTAATATAAATCAACTTGTGTACGGATCTGAATAAAATGGTTTTGATTATGTTTAGATCTAATATGAATCGACCTAAATAAGCTATGAATTCATCTATAATCGTTGTATGTCAAGAATTAATGATTGAGTATGAAAACCCGAAGTTTATGTTTGAAGCTGTGAAAACTGCTACTGACCCAGGAAAAGATTCAACTTAAATCGAATGTAACTAAATGATGTGAACGTGTTTTTGGGTGGTGTTTGAGTCTAGAATTAAGTTCAATGAAATGGATACCTGGGAAAATTTAGTTTGTAATTTTTAGAGGCCTGGAAGGTTACTTTTTGATTTTTAGAAAATTATGTGTCTGATCGGATTTGTGAGTCTAGAAAATTAGTCCGGGTTTTTGAATTTTAATTTCCAAACCGTGTCGAATTAGGAGATTTCCTTTGAACTGGATAATCTTTAGGATGTCTATTACTTCCTGGAATTTTTTAGATTTTTGTGAATTTTTATTAAAAGGATTCTAATTAATAACTTTTCGTATAGCAAAATTAATCAGAAATCTGGATGAGTTGGTTTAAGTGAATTTTAATCCATAGCTATGTTACTTAATAAAATCTGGAAAAATTAGATAAAATAATTAAGACATTAAAGTATCTCTGGGAATTTTTGGGGAATTTAGTTCTGAGTTCTTATATAATTTTCTATTTATAGAAAACCTAACAATTTCAAGCTTAAAACTGTTAGAACCTGATGAAAAGTATAAAAAGGGTTTTGAAAGGTGTTTCGTGTTATTTTAAAAACTAAAGGGACTAAATGTGTAATTTTATGAAACTTGAGGGTTTGATTCGTGCCACACTTATATTTGAGAGTATAATCTGTAATTTAGTAAATATGAGGGTTAGTTGTGTAATGATGAACATAATAAAGGTTGAAGTGTAATTTGTATAATTATAAGGTTTATTTTGTGATTTTGGTAAATCAAGGGTGTAATGTGTAAACTATGAAACTTAAAGGACGGGAGATGTGATTCTGAATAAATGATGTACTTAAATTAGTAGTTTACAATATTTTCATTCAAGACCCTTAACTTTGGGATGTTGCAATTAAAAACCCTAACTTATGGAAACGTGTTATATTTAACCTTGAACTTATGTAAAAAGGCATTTTGAACCTTAACCTACTAACATGGTCATCTTTAATAAGTTGATAAACAGGAATGATAATAACTAAAGTTACTGAATGTGTAAAGTTATCTAAGATGGAGAGAAACTAAAATGAAACCTTATGATTAAGAAACTATGAAATCATAAAGCTATGAAACTTATAAGTACAATTATAATTCATGTAGATTCACTGAAGCGGGAGTAATCCGGTGTTTTGTGTTCTGCCTTTGGTTTGTTTTGCTATCGGATAAGGTACGGATACTCTACCCTTTTTAGTAAGGGTGTCTTTTCACCTATGCATTGATGTTGAGCTATGATTTAAACCTTTGCCATGATCCTTTTGACATGAACCTTTTGATATGACCTTGAGATATACCTTCTGATTATGACCTTGAGATGCACCCTTTGATATGAAATTGAGACCTGACTCTTAGTTTGATACCCGAGCCATTTTATGTTACCTAGCCAGGAAGGTAACCTGGCCATGTCTGTGATGCACCACTGGCATGACTCATGTGTGGGTGAGTGATTTCTCACACCGTCCCTTATATATTATGATATGGCCATTATGACTTTGAGATTATGATTTTGAGATGACTTTGAGTTTGGGGGCGTATGGATTGCAATCCTAGATTTGTATGTTTAGTGGATTTAACTATGACTTTGAGTTATGACTTTGAGGTGACTGGTACTGTGTGCAATACATGCCTTTCACATTTCTGGGAGCTGATCACTCCACTATTATGATACATGAGAACACCCCTCATATTATCTGGTTGCCTAAGAGGTATCCCCTTTGATTGCGAGATTGTGACTTCAAGCTTATGACTTTGAGCTTATGACTTTGAGATTATGACTTTGAGTGTGGGCTCGTGGTAGATGACTATCCTATATTGTTCCTTACTATTCTTTTGCTTTGATTATGCCTTATGATATTTCCAGTGCTTCATTATATTTCTGTTTCGTTATTCTTTGCTTTGTATATGTATCTGTTCACTGAGCTTTTTAAGCTCAGCCGCACGTTTCCTTTTCGTGTGCGGCAGGTAATAAGCAGGACGTCGGGTTTTGGGTATGAGTGAAGAGACTTTTGGACTTAGAAGACTTTGATAGTTATTCTGAAGTAGAGACCATTAGAAGGAGTTGCTTTTGCAGACTTAGTAATTAGCTTTTGTTTCCCTTGTATCCTTGTGTATTCAGTATTTCATTTGTAACCTTTGAGAATCTTTGTATTACTATTGAATGTATGTTTTGTTTGATCTGATATGATGCCATTAATGTGATACTTCTACCCTTGCTGGGTTGGGGTGTTACAGAGGGCGAGGTACATTATTAATGTTAAAGAGTGTTGCAATAATTTTTCCTAACCTTATCTTCCTTTGCAGGATTCAGAAGATCACGTTGTGTTGCCGCGTGCGATAGCTGATATTGTAGGCACTACCCACAATCTGGAGATAAAAACACATACTTATTATGAGCATGGAAGCTATAAGAGTTTCACATGTTCAGCAATTTGTGCAGACCAGACTGCTGATGAAAGTGCCAGTTCTAGCACGGTTGACCAAACTGCTACTTCTGAATCAACTCCATTGGAGCCATCTGAGGAAAAAATCAAAAAAGGGTTAGGCAATGATTTCTCCCTCCATATATTGAAAAAGTTTAAAATACAACTACTTACGTCATTTATGGTTGTGTTATTTAAGGAATGATGTTGAGCAATCAGATACTGAAATAGAGGAAGAGAAAGCCGGCAAAGATGCTGCTTCTGAAAAGCGTCTGTTAAATAAATTATCAGATGACCCATCCCTCTCTACTCCATCGAAGCCTACTGAACGAAAGATCAAAAAAATGTTAGGCAATGATTCATTCATTCACATATGTAAACAGTTTAAACTACAATTGCTTACATGGCATTTAAGATTGTATTATTTAAGTGATGATGTTGAGGATTCAGACACTGAAACAGAGAAAGGGATGAAAAAAAGAAGGTCTGGAATTCAGTTATTTCTGTTGTTATTGTACTATAGATTAGTCTGCTATTTATTGCCTTATTATTTTAGGGTTGTTATTGAGGATTCAGACACCGAAGAAGATAAACAGATAAAAGACAAAGTTGCAGGGTCTTCTAAGAAGAAGCTTAAAAAAAGGTACGTATCTGATATAAATTATCCCTTTGCCTTAATATTGTTCCAAATCTTTAGAGGTGAATTTTTTACATGCTTTGCTTAGGATGGTTGTTGCGACATCGGACGAGGAGTAGACATCAAGCAATCAAGTTTTTGGAAGCAGTAAACATAATGAACCCCCTGATGAGTGAAGCATGCAATGAATAAATAGTTAGGAAAAATGTAATAAATTTGATCCTAATAGTTAATAGGATTATGAAATTTCCTATCTTGAGACAATAGTTATCTTTAGTTATCAATTTTCATATTTTGAATGGATTGTCTTTGTTTCCATGTTCAAACGCTGCAAATCAAGAATAGCATTAGTCAATTTCTGCGTAAATATATCAAACACACAATCACATTTATTTATTATTGCTTGATTTGTCACATAATAAAATCTACATGCCAACACTTATTCATACTACATAAATAACTTATGGAATAACCTGAAAGCATATCAATCAGCAGTACTAAAAAGTGCGTAGCAGTACTAACAAAATCGAGCAGCACTACCTTCGAACTTTAACTAGCAGTACTAAGATTAAACCAACACTACTAATGATTCGATAAGCAGTATAAACATGATAGCAGAATTAAATGAAAACTTACAGCAGTACAAAGTGACTTCGAGCAGTACTAAAAATTTTAAGTAGCAGTACTAACTTTTCATTTGGAGTATAAACGTGAAGCCAGCATTACAAACGTTTACCATAAGCTTAGCAGTATAAACATTCCTTTGGCAGTTGTAATTTGTGAGAGCAGTTCATATTAAACTTCTATTTTAAATTTAAACATGGTGTTCATTATTACAAATTTGATAGCAGATCAATCAGGTTGTAAACAGTTATCACCAACTAACAAGTGCTTTTCATTTGTTTACCAATAAATGCTTCAGTTTATTAACCCTTCTATGTCATAATATAAATAACAAACTGATTTCCTCCTAACAACACATCCCAACACTATGTCACATCTTACAGATATTCAGCATATGTCAACTCATATCCTAAGGCTCAAAAAAAACCTACGAGTTGTGCTCATCAGAAATGTGGATCCAAGCAAAGGTTTGTGCATTGGAACCCACCTAATTATCAAGCGGATGGGACGATTAGTTATTGAAGCAGAAATCATCACTGGGTCAAATATAGGAGACACGGTTCTAATACCAAGAATTACATTCACATTAACCATGACTAGATGGCCATTCAAAATGAAGTGCACACAATTTCCCATAAAAATATGTGATGCAGAGATCATCCCTGGATTCAAGCATGATAAAGAACATGAAGATTAAATAGCTCAACAAATAGTTTGTTAGGAAAAAAATAATAAGATGAATCACATATATTGTTAGGTGTCTATGGCTTTATGCCTTATTCACCAAATAACTCATGTTTGATTTCTTGTTTTAATTTAATGAATAGTATCTTATCTTATGAGTTGTTTGTTATAAAACCTTATGAATACCTAATAAATATAATTTATGGGTGAGTGGAAGTTATAATTTTTTTTTTTTTTTTTTTTTTTTTGTAACGGCAGGAAAGATGAATAGCTTAGTAAGGCTTTAAAAAGACACATGCTAACCTCTACCCACATAGATCCAATTGTCTATTGATGGGTGTGCGTTGGAGTAAAGTTTTGGCAGTTTTAATGCCTACTCAAGTTTTAAATTTATATTTAGCCGACTTATCAATAACACACACACTTAACGAGCAGTGTACCCGGTCAGTATGAATATAATGGTAAGTAGAGTGTCGATCACTAAGAGTGGAACGTATTATCTCGTTATTCTAATCAGTATTTTAATATCCTAACGCAGGGGGGTTTCAGCCTGAGAGACTGGCACGATTTGTTTGCAATTAAATAATAAAATAAACCAATAGGCACGAATCAGCAAGTAGCACACACGTACACAGATAGATACTTAAGACAATAAGAGGGCTGTCCTTATGATTAAGTAGATTGTCACTTGTTTTATTGATAGCTTTATATGAAGTGTATGTAGTTAACCCTTTCTCGTTGGTCCTATTCTTATCGGCGAGTAAACCCTTAATGATTACTTATGTCTAAAAGTTATTCCTAAGTGATCAATTTAGTAATAACCGTGGGAGCCACATTATGTCCCGCAGTCAAATGCCCGCAAGCCACTAATAAACACAGAGGTTATCAATGCACTAATAAGTAGTAACCAAAGACATCAACATATAAACTTTAATTGATGGGAAAGCAAGTATTAAAGGGAGTGCAATCTTTCGTTGTCACATTACACAAGCCACCAATCCTGATGAATTAAAGTTTGCTAACACAATAAAACAAAACTACTTAATGAATTAAACACATGCAGCACCTTCTTACAGCTCTTGTATCTTTGATTTGGGTGTGTCTTGTGCTGCCTCCTTAACTGAATTCGTCCTTTTGTTCTTCTGTTCGAACTTAGGTTATAATGTAATGCGTACGAAATTCGTCTGGTCTTGGGGTATTTATAGTTTCTGTCTGAGGGAAGATGCGGCGCATCTAAGGAGTAGATGCGGCGCATGTACTTAACTTCGCGTGGGGTCCAAGATTATAATATTCAGGAATATTCGTACACCGCCAGAAGATGCGGCGTAACTCCATGATTAGATGCGGCGCATGTCCTCTTGTATCTTGGATCGTATCTGGTGATATCTTGATAGAGATGCGGCGCATGTCATGAGTGAGATGCGGCGCATCTGGAGCAGATTAGTGATCTTCTTCATTTCAGTAGACTCTTTACTTTATGCATGTTTTGCTCCATAATTAGTCCAAAATCGCCAAGTTTCACCAAATGCTTGTTTTTACCTGAGAATTACAAAAGTAAACGATTAAGTATCAATCCTCATACATAATATAGTAAAACAAGTCAAATTAATAGGATAAATGATAGTAATAAAATGTACTTATTTGAGTTCATCAAATATCCCCCCACTTGAACTTTACTTGTCCCCAAGTAAACCTTAGAATTTCTTTTATGAAAATGTATCCTAAAAGATGTTAGGATTTATTTTTATATTTAAGCATGTATTCGTTTATTTCATAATCACACAACTAAACACTTTAACGAATTAGAAGTATAATAAAATGAGTCGATAAAATCAAATCTAATCGTTTAACTGTCCAGTCGCGACGAATATTCTATCATAAGCTTGGCAAATATACACATCTCCACCACTAAAGCTAAGGAATGACAAGTCTAAAGCGGTAAAAAGGGTTTTGTAGGCTTAAGGGTTAATTATTCTTAATCACTATCGATCTCTTATTCCAGAAAAGGCGACAAAATTACAAATACATGATCGAATCCACGAACACGATACTTGCAATTGCTCAAATCCTTAACTCGAATAGGCTAAAGATAGGCCCAAACTTCACCAATAATAATATATCAAAAAGGGCGACAAAATCATAAATACATAGTCGAATCCACGACTACGATACTTAAGATTGCTCAAATCCCTAATCTCAATAAATCAAAGGTTTGGTTGGATAAAGAATAATAAAGGGTATGGATAACATTTGGGATATAAATTGGTGTAAAATGAAAAATAAACAAAACAAAACAAATAAATTAAAATCCTAAGTGTGGTTAATCACTATCCCAACCATCCCATGAATAAGACTCATATCATCGAATAACTCACGCTTTAACACTTGAAACACACGCTTTAGGTATACACGAATTATACTCAACAAGATCTTAATCAAAGAATAAACCTTAATTGGCGTTCCCATAACTGCCAATTCCCATTCAATCTATAAATATAGTACAACAAATAGTGGTGATATCGACCACTTACATAACTTTACATAAGTTGGTTAAAACTAACTTCCAACTTTTCTTTTTCTTTCTTTTTCTTTTCTCATTTTTTCGATTTTTTTTTTTTTTTTTTTTTTTTTTTTTTTTTTTAAACTTATAAACATAGATGTGTAAAATTTCACCACATCACTACAACTTTCTTTCCGGATAATTTTTCCATACTTTTCATACTTTCAGAAATAACGGTAATAGTGAAAGTAGTAAACACACGAAAAAATAAACTCAAAAATATATAATATTTACTTTCACTCCAATTGCATTGTGCAATTTCCCGACCTAACCAAAGATAATGAATTACGCACGCGAACACAGGTAATGTAAGGAAACACACTTTGCCTATAGCAATTAACCAACCACGGATTCTAATCTACAGGGTAGGCTAAGGTGTAAGGGTGTAACGAAACATTTTAAACATAGGTGTAAGAAACGAAAGGAATGGCTCTGAGTGTTTTTCTAGGGGTATCTTACTCTAAAAATGAGAGTAACAAAAGGTTTATACGGGGGTTAACTAACCAGTGTAGTTAGCTAATATCACATAACATATAATAGGCTATTTGGGTGTAATCCTAGAATTTTACCAATTTAGACAAGTCATTCCAATTATATAAATAATACTCATTATGGTGGTCTCGAATAGTATACAAGCCAAGTTCTAAAGTTTACAAGTCACCGGCACACTCATAGATTTGTGAATTTTGAAAAATCACAATTTTTGAAAATAACGTCATGTGTGCAGCTATGCAACTTAGATCTTAAACAAAAACATGCTAAAAAATTTTTAAGTTTGATATATTAAGCACATTTTAAGCATAATTTTTGAAAAAGTTTAGGACAAGTAATTGTTAAGTGTTCTAATTCTCCAATCCCCCCACTTAAGTTAAACAACGTCCTCGTTGTTAGTATAAAAGGTTAAAAACTGGAAAATAAAAGAATTAGAACAGAAAAACTCCCCTGAGATTTGCTCGGTATGATCCTCCATTTGTATAAGAGCAAAAATCATCTTTCTTGTGGATCAGAACGTTAAAGCTTCATACTTGATGTATCCACAGGAAATCCAGGAAACTATAATACCACCAACACTTTAAAACACACCTAAGATAAGAAAGGTTCAAACTTGCATAATACATTAGTAGTTAGGAAAAATAAAACTTAAAAATTAAAACTGAAAATCATCAGGTCAGTCGATGCGCCGTATCTTATTGAAGAAGATACGCCGTATCGAGCCTGGAATTAATACGGATCAGAATAAAAGATGCGCCGCATCCTTAACCAGGGATGCGCCGCATTAAAAATAAACTGATAAAGAGTTTTAAAGTCGAAAATAAAAATGCAGAAAAATAAAATAAGATATGACCATTGCAGGAGATGCGTCGCATCTCAGAATTGAGATGCGCCGTATCTTCATGCGGCCTGGAAACAAAATAAAACGAAGTAAAGGATAGGATGCGTCGCATCTGTTTAAGCAGATACGGCGCATGTAGTAACCAAACAGACTGTTAACAGTCTGTTGTAAAAGGACTCGTTCCACGGTTTAATCTCATACGTCCTCTCGTACTCTCATGCTGAACTTAATGCCAGTCTTCATCAAACATAACAAGAAATATAAACTGAAACATTAAATATAAACATAAGAATAACGATTAGTACAATCCAAAAGGTAATAATAATGTGTGGAACAATGTCTATGAAATCAAGAGAGTAAGGTCATGGGTGAGTGTGGTCGTCTGGATGGGTCCCGGAAGTGCTGGCTTCATCAGTCCTCTGGCGGACTCTGCGCTCGTATGCACGTGTCACTCCCGCAACCTCAGTACCATCTGGACGAACGTGTGTAATAACCTGCTGCTCTAATAGTCTGCTCACACTCATGACCACCCACTCTGAGTCTCTCCTCAGGGCCCTCAACTCTCCCTCGACTGCGTCGAGTCTCTGACTCATGGTGCGTGGGGGTACTGGTGGAGGTGCTGGTGCCTGCGCCTCCTCCTGATGGGCTGGAGCAGCAGCCGGAGGTCCCTGAGGGCCTCCCTGCTCCACCTCTGGTCCTGCTGCTCTGGCGGGCCCTAATGCAACCCAAAAGTGGCCTCCCGCAACCACCTGGCAAATCCCAAGTCTAACCAAATAGTCCCTATCGATAACCGGGAGACGGGCCACAATAACCTCCAGCCCCGCTGGGATCTCTGCTCCAATAACTCCAAAATGGCGGGCCAGCCTCGAAACAAAATGCCCGCCAGTCATCTGGCTCCTCCGATCTCTCCCTGCAGCAGATCGGTGGAGGTAGTGCGCTAAAAAGTGGGGGATGTTCACCGACAACCCCTCATCCATACTCCTCAAGAGGAAGAGGTCCAGAGTGGTCACCTTCTCAGGTGACTGACCCCTCCCAGCGATGGTGAGTGCAATCAAATGGTGGCATAGCCGCCTCATCGGCTCTCTGATCAATGTGTAGGATGGGGTGGAAGTAACGATGTCACCCATCGAAGAAATCCTAACCCAGTAGTCACTGAATACCCCTCTGTCAGGGACAACCCGTAAACTCTCAGCCCAGTATCTGGCAAACCCAGCAGATCCAATCTCCTCCTCAGTGTGTAGCCCCATGGCCAAAATAAACTGCCTCATCGACATCTGCCTATGCACACCTCCTAACCTGAATACCAGAGTGTCAGCTGTATCAATCTCCAAATCCGTCTCCCTGTAATGAATCGTGCTAAAGAACTCCAGCATGAGCTCCCTAATCAGAGGCTCGTCAATCCTAAATAGTCTCTCCCAAGCACTAGACCTAAACACCGCCTCCTCATCATCTCCAACAACTACCATCTCCATCCGATGCTGTAAGCTCTCAGCTGCATGTCCACCACCGATCAACCCCACATCGTCAAAATTCAAAACCTGGACTCTGAATATTTTCTTGAAGTAAATCGAGTCAAGCCTATGCAAGTAATCCTCTAGAGTGGCAGGAGTAAGTCCCATGTTCTCAAATTGTAGCCACTGATGCCTTAGTGTGACCTCTGGTAATGCCATCTGAAATAGATATTCACAGTCAGTAAACAGTCTGCAAATAAGGTAGATACGGCGCATCTGATTTAATCAGTGCGGCGTATCTATATAAAGTATAAGAGATGCGGTGCAAGACAATAGATACGGCGTATTTAGATGCGTCGTATCTAGATTAATCAATACGGCGTATCTAGAATTTTATCAATTTTGAAATAGGTCGTTACGCCGCATTAATCAACCTAGATGCGCCGCATCTAAAAGCATATCAGTATAAAATAAAGGGTTAGGCACGTTTTTCAAGAATCCGTATCCGTGACGTAAACTCCCACATTATATCACAGACCAAATTTACTGAATTGTTCCTATCAAAAACTTCTATCACACTTTCCCTCTAAAATTTAAAAACAATCACCCAAAACCCTATTTTTCGTTCGATTTAATTAGTGCCAAATTCGATGTCCAAATCTAAAATTAACTTAGGGGAAATTATCAATGCCAAGTTCTAATCATATCCCTATATCGTTTAAGCCCTAATCGAAGTGGTCATATAAACCCTAATTTTTATAATTAAACGAAATTAAATCAAAATAGAATAATTACCTTAATTTGATGATTAGGAGAAAGGTTATAGATCGGATTAAAGGAGGATTTAAGAAAGATGATCGGATTTCGAGTATAATTTTAGTGCGTGAAAGTTCTTAACTGTGTGTGTTTATGCGGCGCATTCCCGTCGTATTTATAGGGCGACACGATGCGCCGTATTAGAAAATTGGGATGCGCCGTATCTATTTAATTTCGTTGACTAGTCAATAAGTCCTAGTTGGTCAGGGATACGGCGCTTTGGATATTTAGATCCGCCGTATCTCTATGTTAGTTAACGAAATTTAAATGAAGAACGTACCTTGGCCTCCGCAACACAGTTCCTTATACATCAAATTTGGGTTAAACGGCACACCATATAGATGAATTCAAAATAAGAGCAATAGGCATAAACGTTTCATTAATAATTGTAATCTTATTGTTTAGTGGATAAGGATTTATTCCGAGGTTAGGAACAAATATCGTTTTTGAGCATACAAAATTAAGATTACGATTTGAATCAGATGTATAATATGGATAATAAAACTGAGATTATAGTGGAGAGGACTTCCCTTAGGGCTGGTTGAATAATCGAAAAGGTTACGTTTTGATCACTCCAGCAATCTTCTCTCGGTTTGGTTCAGAATGTAATCTTTCTTGGTGATGCTCGAGTCATCATTTATCCTGAAAATAAACAACTTGCACACGAGAGTAGCGGACCGATCAAGGTAAATATCAAAAATCAACTATATTTATCAAATTATATTCGTCGTATTAACAAAAGTTAATGCACCGTACTTTCGTTACGTTTAAAAATAAATATCGATTTTTGATTCAGAAAGATGCGCCGTATCGACAGAGATCGATACGCCGTATCTGTTTAATAATTCGCAAACTGTTTTTAATTAAAATAATAGATACGCCGTATCTGCTAAAGCAGATGCGTCGTATGGCGTTAACGTTTAGAAAAATTTTTTATTAAAAAAAGATACGCCGTATCTGCAAAAGCAGATGCGTCGTATTACTTTATCGCTTAGAAAAATTTTCTTATTAAAAACAGATACGCCGTATCTTGGGGAAAAGATGCGTCGTATCGAATTAATTAAACGCGTTGTATTTAAAAAATTAAACGCAATACGCCGTATCTGAGAGATCAGATGCGCCGTATCGTTTGATTTAGCACAGTACAACGATAGCAGAACAGAAAAAATACGAAAAATAAAAACAAAAAATTAAACACACAAACAAAAATAAACACACAAAAATAAAAGAAAACAATTAACACACAATACAACAAATATGCAAAATAGTACAATGATGCAATTAATCTAATAAAAAGAAAAACCTAATTAAAATACTAATCAAATTAACAGATAATAACAATTCACTCCCCGGCAGCGGCGCCAAAAACTTGATGGGTGTGCGTTGGAGTAAAGTTTTGGCAGTTTTAATGCCTACTCAAGTTTTAAATTTATATTTAGCCGACTTATCAATAACACACACACTTAACGAGCAGTGTACCCGGTCAGTATGAATATAATGGTAAGTAGAGTGTCGATCACTAAGAGTGGAACGTATTATCTCGTTATTCTAATCAGTATTTTAATATCCTAACGCAAGGGGGTTTCAGCCTGAGAGACTGGCACGATTTGTTTGCAATTAAATAATAAAATAAACCAATAGGCACGAATCAGCAAGTAGCACACACGTACACAGATAGATACTTAAGACAATAAGAGGGCTGTCCTTATGATTAAGTAGATTGTCACTTGTTTTATTGATAGCTTTATATGAAGTGTATGTAGTTAACCCTTTCTCGTTGGTCCTATTCTTATCGGCGAGTAAACCCTTAATGATTACTTATGTCTAAAAGTTATTCCTAAGTGATCAATTTAGTAATAACCGTGGGAGCCACATTATGTCCCGCAGTCAAATGCCCGCAAGCCACTAATAAACACAGAGGTTATCAATGCACTAATAAGTAGTAACCAAAGACATCAACATATAAACTTTAATTGATGAGAAAGCAAGTATTAAAGGGAGTGCAATCTTTCGTTGTCACATTACACAAGCCACCAATCCTGATGAATTAAAGTTTGCTAACACAATAAAACAAAACTACTTAATGAATTAAACACATGCAGCACCTTCTTACAGCTCTTGTATCTTTGATTTGGGTGTGTCTTGTGCTGCCTCCTTAACTGAATTCGTCCTTTTGTTCTTCTGTTCGAACTTAGGTTATAATGTAATGCGTACGAAATTCGTCTGGTCTTGGGGTATTTATAGTTTCTGTCTGAGGGAAGATGCGGCGCATCTAAGTAGTAGATGCGGCGCATGTACTTAACTTCGCGTGGGGTCCAAGATTATAATATTCAGGAATATTCGTACACCGCCAGAAGATGCGGCGTAACTCCATGATTAGATGCGGCGCATGTCCTCTTGTATCTTGGATCGTATCTGGTGATATCTTGATAGAGATGCGGCGCATGTCATGAGTGAGATGCGGCGCATCTGGAGCAGATTAGTGATCTTCTTCATTTCAGTAGACTCTTTACTTTATGCATGTTTTGCTCCATAATTAGTCCAAAATCGCCAAGTTTCACCAAATGCTTGTTTTTACCTGAGAATTACAAAAGTAAACGATTAAGTATCAATCCTCATACATAATATAGTAAAACAAGTCAAATTAATAGGATAAATGATAGTAATAAAATGTACTTATTTGAGTTCATCACAGATCCAATTGTCTATCCACAAACACATATCCAATATCCACGTTCAAATCTAATGGAATTCAGCAAAGAGGTGATTGCCCAGTATTTTCACCTGTCAATAGCGCAGGCTGCCAAAGAACTTAATGTCGGTTTAACTCTTTTGAAAAGGTTCTATAGAGATATGGGTTTTCAGCGTTGGCCACATCGTAAGCTGAATAGTTTAGATTTATTAATTAGCAATCTACAGGTCAGAATTCAAATGAAGCTAAAATTTTGTGGGAAACTAGAAGGGGGGTTTGAATAGTTTGCCGGTTTTAAGTTCTTTTAAAAATCTTGTTTTAAAAGCTAGCTATTGGAAACTTTGGTTTGAACTCTATGTGTAATCAATCAACACCAATATGAACCACATACTAAACTAACTATTGCTAAATAATAAAAGTAAAGAGTAGAGTTGGAAAGATCAAACCGAGATAAAGGATTAATAGTGGTTCGGCTACGAAGCTCTTCTTCGCCCTACTCTACTCCCCGAGTACCACACTCGAGAGTTTCAAGCACTATGTCAACAACCTCCCTTCAGGCGGAGAAAACCGTACACGTCGCTTATCCTATTACCGACACTAAGCTAGATGTCGAGTGCTAATCTTAGCTAGCACCAATCTACCAAGGTCCACGTGACCAGTCACTCAAGCCCAATGGCTACAAGAGATTACCAAGATCTCAACACGATCACAATGATCAACACTCTCTCAACTAACACTAATCTATCGACCCTTGATCTTCTTGATCAATCACACAAGCCCAATGGCTTTAAGAGATATTCACTATCTCTATAAGATCACACTTGATCTTCACTCTCACTCACAAAAGATAAATAAACTTGATGTATGCTATGATACAACAAGGTTGTAATAAGTGTTACAAAAACCTAACAATTATAACTCTTGTATCTTCTTGAATACTTTGAGTTCTTCTCTTGCTAATGAAGAGGAATAATAACACCTTGGATACTTGTGTTCTTCTCTTGCTAATGAAGAGGATCTCTTGGTGGATGATTGGATCACTCTTAAAACAAAAGAAAACTAATCTAAATGATCAAAAGAAGAGAAAGGTGTGAGAGGTTTAAACTCAGAAGTTTTTCTGTGTGAAAGGGTGCCTAAAAACTGTGAATGGGGTTGGTTTTTATAGGCAAAAAAAATCTGAACGTTACAGAAAATTTTGTACGGACGGCTCCACTAAATGCACCACGGCTCCACTAAATTTAGTGGAACCGTGGAGCCGTCCCAGACAAGGACGCTCCAAATTTTGTCTTTTCTGGTGAAAACTTATTTGGGGAAGTTTGGAGCTGATTTTGGGAGGAAAAATAGCTGTTGTGATTTTCAAACTTATTTTTCCATTAAAACATTTCTTAATAATTCAAAAATAATTTGTCATGTGTATTTTTGAAAAAAAAATGTTTTGTCACATTAAAATGTGAGGTCTTAAAACACAAATTCATTTCTTTGATCATTTGTCAAGTTGTAAATTTGTTCTAGAGTGATTTGCGTAGAACGGGATCTTCCTATTAAAAACTTGTTTACGTTAATTTTAACGTAACGTGATTTCACATTTTGTCATCCTCAAAACGTGAAGTAATCGAAAGATATAAATAACGTTTTTAGAACATTATTTGCATCAACAATCTCCCCCTTTTTGATGATGACAAAATATAAACTCATTTTAAGTTAAAATTAGTTTTAACAAGTTTTTAATGAGTTTACTCCCATTTCTCCCCCTTTTTGTCGAATCAAAAAGGTGACAAAGGCTCCCCCTTGATGTATACTCCCCCTCATTTGGAGAGCACCAAGGAATCGAGCAATGGTGTATGCTACAAAACAAAGTTAGATGACACATATACAATATCTAACAAGTAGCACATTTGATAAATATCCAACCACACAACCAAAATAGTCATGAACAATCATATTAAAGCCCATTACATAAAAATAAAATAGGTGTCATACATGAGTATGACTACAACAAGAAAGCAAATTTAAATAACAAGAAGACACATAAACTTCAATAGTAGTATGAGGCTTCAAGATTTGCTTCCAACTTCAAAAGGGTTCCTAAGTATTTATTAGGAAGACTAAACATAACCATGTTTAGTTTGGGCTATGGTGTGGTGGAGGAGGTGGAAGGATGATGGGTCCCATTGGTGGTGTGAGGAGATGCTCAAGGTATGAGAACCTAAAGGTTAACTCATCTCTAAGGCTCATGATGAGATTTTGGTTGTGGTGGCAACAAGCACAACTCAAGGTGTGTGGTTGTAGGGGATAAAGGATGGGATGACCCATTAAAGGTTGAGGTGATGGTGATAGGGAAGATGATGATGTGTTGCTTCCAAACTCAAAGGGAGTGATTGGTGATAAAGTTAGGGTAAGAGCTAGAGGTTGTGGTGATGGTGAAGGTGATGAGGATGATGTGTTAGTTCCAACTTTAAGTGAAGTTGATGGTGATGAGTTGAGTGTTAAGGCTAGTGGTTGAGTGGGACTTGGTTGAGGTAAATGTGAGTTGGTTTTAATGGTTGTGGAGGATGAAGATGTGGGTTTGATTGAGGTTGCCTTGGATGGAGCTTGGGGTGTAGTGAAGGAAGATGATGATTTGGTAGAGGTTATGGGTGTGTGGGCTTCATCATCATTATCCAATGTTAGATCAATGAGAATCATCTCATTGGAAGGTTTGGTTGAGGTTTGTGGTGTGTGAACACTTTTGATCCATTGATCAATAAGAGTGGTTTGATTGGTTGGTTTGATGTTGAATCTTGGTTTCTTGTTTTTGTGTGAGGTTGAAGCAATGGTGGAAGACATGATGGTTGTATGGTGAGTGTGAAGGTGTAAGGATGGCAATGCATGATGTTAGCTTAAATAGCCAAATCAAAGACATGCAAGGTTGAAAAGGATGTTGGATTTGGGGATTTGGGTGCATGGGAATCAGGTTATGTTTGCAGATTTTCAGGGAAAGAAAGTCAAAAAGTGGAAGAAAATTTATGGGGAATCTATTGGCTGCAAATCTCAAGGCCTCAAACCACTAAACACATAGAATTCCTAAAGCTAGTTTCAACTAGCAACTAACATGATCATGTGATCATCTATGTATTTAGGCAACTATTAAGCATGCATGAGTTCAAGCAATTTTAACATCTAGTGCATGTAATAAAATAAGATAACATGCATGAACTAGGCAAGATTGATTAACATAAAGGTAACCAATTTCAAGTAGGAAATGTTAAGACATTTTATGTCAAATGGACATTGCCATGACCTTATTTATAATAGCTTAATAATACTTAAGTTAGTAGTACTACTTAAGCTAATCCTATGTAGTCTCTTCTCTTCCCCAACTTTTTAATCTTGTTCCCGAGCGCTTTGAATGCCTTGCCAATGGACTTGAACCCCCCAATTGTTTGCTCATGCATCGAGACTTGTCGATTGTACATGGTTATTTGCCTTCTCATCATCGTGGATAAGTTTGTTTGTCCGAATTCAACATCGGAGGATTGTGTGAAAGATGAGGTGTCAAGGTTACGAAAGAAGGTGTCGGGAGAGAGAGTATTAGGACGAGACGTTCCTTCTTCGTTCACCTCATCATCATCCTCATCCATAGGTTGAGAAGACGAACCATGACCGAAGGAGGAGGAAGAGAGGGGAATATCGGAAGTGGATTTACGACCACGTTTGGACCCTTTGTCCTTACGTTGCTTTGTGCGACATTGTGGTCCACCAAGAGGTTTCATGACCAGATTGACTAGGACATAGTCGACACTATGGAGATTAGGAAAAGTTTCCATGACCCAGTTGAAAAGACGACTAAGCAACATACCATATGGCATGAGCTTATCCGAGCGACTATGAATATTGGCCATCCGTTTGACCATATAGTATGCGAGGTTATATGGTTCCTCGATACTAAGACAGTAGAGCATGTGGGCGAGACTCACCGAGACATGATCACGGTTGCCCGCAAGGCTCAACACGTTTTCACGTAGAAGGAGTTCCCAACTTCTAAGGTCGAGAAGAAGCTCTTTGAGGTAGATGCGGTTGGGGTCAAGGTGGACAATGGAACCATCACGTTTTTGGTACGTATGGACGAATCGGGGTGTTTGGATGACATTTTTTATGGACTCGAGGTCGGGGAGTTCGGTACGATAAGTACCTTGATTTTCTAGATTGTAGAAGAGAGACTCAAGGGAATGGTCTTCAGTGTATGCACACTGACCATACGAGGAAACACCGAGAATTTCACCAATCTCGGAGACGGACAGGATGATATTTTGGTTTTGGATCAAAAAATCAAGGAAGACATTACCATCCACATCAATGAAGGTACGGACTTGACTATAAAACTCGAGGACAAAATGAGGACAAATTTGATTGTTTATTTTGTATAAACAATCAAAGTCAATAGTGGGGAAACAAACTTGGATGATATCCAAGAGAACGTAATGAGCATCGACTACACGACCTTCGTGTATATATCGATCTTGGACTTTAGCAAGATATGCTTTTTGTTCAATGGGGATGTTTGGATCGTCTACAAGACGGGGAATGTAGGGTTTGGTGTCTTGATAATCATTACGAGGCATTGTCACCTACAAAAATATAATATTTTGCATGTTAATTTGTTACATTTTAGTGATCACATTTTGACTGTGTGTGTGTGCCTAAATGCAAACGATGTGGAGGTGCGGTAATCTCGACTCTAAATTAAACCTAATGAGATTACCCAAACCCTCGTAACTTCACTTTTGCTCAATCAAATATGTCGAATAATACATATTAATTATGTAGGTCGATCCATATTTGAGAGTTCATGTATGCATGCAAAAACGTTTTTATTTTGCATCAACAATGCATGAAAAAAGTTTCATGATCCTAGACTTGTGATGTTTTTCGAAAAATGATGGAATTGGGGTGTTTGGCAAACGCCTCAATGTGGCGCCAAAAAGCTTAAGTTTGAAAACCTTCAATGTAAATCGTTCCTAATCCAATTTTAATCATCCTAAACATGATTTCACTACACATAATCAATCATAATCCGATTTTAGTGATTAGATTCGGACTAGGTTTTGCAACATAAATGGGTTTATGAAAATCCTAGGTTTAGGGAATCATGTGTATGCTACATTGTCTAATCCTAGTCTTAATTTCACTAAAGTTTAACAAAATTCGAAAATCCCCAATTCGATTTTAAAATCAAGAACAATCCCTAGACTCAAATTGAAAGAAATTAAGAATGATTTACTTACAATTAGTGTTGTTGTGATTAGGAATTGTTGATTCCAATGCCTCAATCTTGATTTGCAAGAGCTTAATTGAATTTGGGTGTTTAGGTTCAGTTTTAACAACAAGAGGGAATGGTTTTGGGTTTGTTTGAAAAAGGCTGTGCAGAAGAAAAGAGGAATAGGCGCGTTTTTCAGATGCACGGCACCACGGTTCCACTAAACATTAGTGGAGCCGTGTCTATTTAGTGGAGCCATGTATCTGATTGTGCCATTTTTCTTCTGTTTTGACTTTTGGCTGATTAATCTTACTTATTTAGTAAGACTTTTTGACACGAGGAAAAAGTTTATACCTAATAAACTTTTTGACAAAAACGATTAGGATGGGTGACAAGGAATGACCTTAGTGTTTGCAAGGAAATTGACTAAGTTGTCATTAGATGAGGATTGACTTCTAATATTTCTCGTGAAATAAATAGAGGTCATGAGTAGTGATTTAGTGGATGACTATAATATTTCCCATGAAATATTTAATTAGTCGGAATACGAGACGCAAGGAATGACTCAATACCTCAAGTGAAATATTCAAGAGTCATGTGACGAGTTGTAAGGGAATGACTTAGAATTTCTAGAGAAATTTCTGAAAGTCATGTGACGAGTGAGAGAGATGACTTAAAAAGTCATGGGCGATTTGTAGAGAATGACTTCAATATTTCCCGCGAAACTTTTGAGAGGTCATAGGAGGGATGAAAGGTTATAAGGTATGACGTGACGGATGACTTTAATATTTCCATTGAAATATTGAAATAGTCATGAGAGGAATGACTTAAGAAGTCATATGACGAGACGTGAGAAATGACGTTAATATTTCCAATGAAATATTAAAAAGTCATGTGACGAGAAATAAAAGACGACTTTTAATATTTTTGAAGAAATATTCAGATAGTCATAAGAGGGGTGACGAGAATGTATTGGTTAGAGTATTGACGATGTTGTCTTTCAAGAGAGACTTTTCAAAGAAAAGATTTCTCTTCCGACCTTATCGCGACGGAGGAGATGAGGTACTTCGACGAGCTTCGTTCATGAGCAAGCTATAGGGTTCCCGGTTAAGTCTAATGACATCTTGACTGCTACTCTTCATAGGGAGTTGTCTCATCCATAGTGTTTGTTGTCATGCCTTTCCGGCGCTTACGTACTCGGCTTCGGTCGTGGAGACAACAAGAGTAGTTTGTTTCTTGGGGAACCAAGAAGCTTGTTAATAACCTATGAAGGTACAAACATTACTCTCTATGTTTCAATCCACTTTAACTCTCGCATTATCAGAGTTTGATATAGAAACATTTTCGACACCAATCTCCTTGAGATATTGTAATCTCAAGTGTGTAGTATCTTTAATGTATCGGATGATACATCAAACACTTTGATGTAAGAAGTATTGGGGCACTTCTTACAAGTGGGCACAAAGCCAAATACTTATTCATGATAATGGACCTACTTGCCGTTAGGTAAACTACTTTACCTATTATGCCTTTAACCTAGTGATATCCACTCACTCACCTTCATCGTCTCTTGTGAGATTCGTATTTGTAGATATGGGCGTTAGTATTAATTATAATTAATATAAGCTAAGTATCTGATATATATATATATATATATATATATATATATATATATATATATATATATATATATATATTATATATATATATATATATACACTAAGGTTTATGGGGATACTTTCTTTAGGTTGAGTTAACTATGGGCTAGGGAAGAAACTTAATTCACTCATCATTTTCGTTTCAAACTTGTCACGCATGATCTTAAAGCGATCATCGAATATTTCTGGACAAGTTGAGTTCGTCATGATGAATTGTGAATTTTTGTTTCTTTATGACAGTGCCTACTATGTTAGACTCTAACACTACTGCATGCTTAGCATTTCTACCAACAAAGGGTTTTTTAAGGAAGCGTACCTGAGCCTGAGGTGTTGCCCTTAAAAATTAGAAGATTAGAGTACCTTTGTTGAATGTTAAGCAAATGAGACACGACTTGACTAATTCGTCGCAAGATTTGTTTGATCACAAATCATACTCCATTTATTAGACTTCCAAAATTTATTTACAGTCTTGTTTTCCTAGCAAAACAGAATTTCAAACATCTGGTCCCCAATATCTCATGGGTCCAAGGTTGTTAGAGCTAAACATCCTACGCATTTGTTGCGTCAGTTTAGGATGTGAGAATGGAGGACACATTTCCCATGGTAAGTAACTTTGTTGTTGACGTTCATTCCAAGTTACGGGAAAGTTACTTGGATGATTTTGTCTTCTAAAGTTACCTCTCGGTAGAGGAGTTCTAGACCGAGGTTTGGGAGAATTTATTCTTCTAGGTGAAGGAGTAGTCGACCTAGTGTCACGCTTTACAGATCCATGTTTGGGAGATGACAATGGTTTGTAAAAGCCTTTGGCTTCCTCTTTACTTGGTGTAGACACTCTAGTACTATTTACAACTATGTGACTTGGTTTAGGACTTAAGTTATTTTTCAGAATTGACCCAGTTTTGTCTTCAGCACCAGACGGTACCACGGTACCACTAAATTTAGTGGTGCCGTCACCTTCAGACTTAGACATTTCAGGCATTACAAATTTTACTTGTTTAGTACCACTTGTAGAAGCCTGATTTGGGTCAAATCCTAAACCCGCACGGTCATGTTCACTATATCTAATGTTTTCAAGTATATCATTAAGTGTTTTAGTTCCTTCATCAAACTTAATGATTCTTAAAGCATTTTCTTTAAGCTTTTCATTTTCTACTTGAAGACTTATGCATGACCCACATCCTAAGTCTACTTCTTTGTTTTTCTCAAGTCTCTTGACTTGATCTTTTAGTTCTACAACTTGTAGTTCTAGTTCTTGTAGTTTTAATTTTAGTTTTGTGTTTTTGCCTAATATCTTAGTACTAACTACGCATAATTTGTTGTATTCGTCATGCAATCTACTATCATCTATTGACGAATTATCATCACTATAATAAGAAGAGTCGGAATGTACCTCGTTGGAAGCTTGAGCCATTAGGCATGTTTCATCGTTAAGCTTCTTCTCTTCTTCTTCATCGCTATCACTCCAAGAGCCTCCTACAAAAGCTCTTTGGTTGTTGGAGTTCGGTGGTTTGGGACATTCTCCTATGAGGTGATTAGGATCTCCGCATCTATAGCATTTCCTATCACTTGTCCCTTTCCTTTCATCATGATTCTTTTGAAATGACCTCCTTTCATTGCGAGGTTGTCTAGGAAATCTTCCTTTCCTCCTAAAGAACTTTCTAAAGTTCCTAACGGCTAGTGCATACTCTTCATCTTCACTATCGGAACTCGAACATTCCTCATCACTAGACTCCTTCTTGGCTTTTAATGCTAGAGATCTAACTCTCTCGCTTTTGCCTTTGACTATGTCGGAGTCCTTCTTGATTATCATCTCGTGAACTTTCAGGTTTCTTATTAGTTCGTCGACTGACAATGCCGCCAAGTCCTTTGACTCTTCTATGGCGGTGACCTTTGCTCTCCATTTAGGATGTAGAGCCCTAAGAAACTTCCTAACATAATTCTTGCTAGAGTAACCTTCATCAAGAGCTTTAAGACTAGTGATAATAGTATTAAATCTAGCAAAAGCATTATCGATTGACTCATCTTCCGAAATGGAAAATTGTTCATATTGTTGAACAAGAAGATCTATCTTGTTCTCTTTGACTTAGTTATGGTGAGTGACTAACAAAGTTTTCCAAATATCTTTTGCCGTATTACACATGAAAATTCTTTCAAATTCCTTTTTAGGCAAAGCATTATAAATCATCATTTTAGCCTCATTGTTTTTGGCTAATTTCCTTTTAAGTTCATCACTTTGTTTATCATAAGAAACTATTTCATCCTTTTTAGTTTCCGGATTCATTTGAATAGGTTGAAAGTCACCCTCAGTAATAACATGCCAAAGATCAATGTCTTTTGATTTCACATACGTTTCGAATCTTGTTTTCCAATAAATAAAATAATCGGTTTCGAAAAGTGGTGGTCTTTGCATAGATTGCCCTTCTAGATATTTGTCTGAATCCATTGATCGATTCAAGTTTTAAAATACAATATACTTTAAAATCTTGACTGACGTGGCTTCTGATACCAATTGTGGGAAACTAGAAGGGGGGTTGAATAATTTGCCGGTTTTAAGTTCTTTTAAAAATCTTGTTTTAAAAGCTAGCTATTGAAAACTTTGATTCGAACTATATGTGTAATCAATCAACACCAATATGAACCACACACTAAACTAACTATTGCTAAATAATAAAAGTAAAGAGTAGAGTTGGAAAGATCAAACCGAGACAAAGGATTTATAGTGGTTCGGCTACGAAGCTCTTCTTCGCCCTACTCCACTCCCCGAGTACCACACTCGAGAGTTTCAAACACTATGTCAACAACCTCCCTTCAGGTGGAGAAAACCGTACACGTCACTTATCCTATTACCGACACTAAGATAGATGTCGAGTGCTAATCTTAGCTAGCACCAATCTACCAAGGTCCACGTGACCAGTCACTCAAGCCCAATGGCTACAAGAGATCACCAAGATCTTAACACGATCACAATGATCAACACTCTCTCAACTAACACTAATCTATCGACCCTTGATCTTCTTGATCAATCACACAAGCCCAATGGCTTTAAAAGATATTCACTATCTCTACAAGATCACACTTGATCTTCACTCTCACTCACAAAAGATAAATAAACTTGATGTATGCTATGATACAACAAGGTTGAAACAAGTGTTACAAAAACCTAACAACTATAACTCTTGTATCTTCTTGAATACTTTGAGTTCTTCTCTTGCTAATGAAGAGGAATGATAATACCTTGGATACTTGTGTTCTTCTCTTGCTAATGAAGAGGAATGAAGAGGATCTCTTGGTGGATGATTGGATCACTCTTAAAACAAAAGAAAACTAATCTAAATGATCAAAAGAAGAGAAAGGTGTGAGAGGTTTAAACTCAGAAGTTTTTCTGTGTGAAAGGGTGCCTAAAAACTGTGAATGGGGTTGGTTTTTATAGGCAAGAAAAATCTGAACGTTACAGAAAATTTTATACGGACGGCTCCACTAAATGCACCACGGCTCCACTAAATTTAGTGGAACCGTGGAGCCGTCCCAGACAAGGACGCTCCAAATTTTGTCTTTTCTGGTGAAAACTTATTTGGGGAAGTTTGGGTCTGATTTTGGGGGGAAAAATAGCTGTTGTGATTTTCAAACTTATTTTTCCATTAAAACATTTCTTAATAATTCAAAAATAATTTGTCATGTGTATTTTTGAAAAAAAAAATGTTTTGTCACATTAAAATGTGAAGTCTTAAAACACAAATTCACTTCTTTGATCATTTGTCAAGTTGTAAATTTGTTCTAGAGTGATTTGCGTAGAAACGGGATCTTCCGATTAAAAACTTGTTTACGTTAATTTTAACGTAACGTGATTTCACATTTGTCACCTCAACATATAATGAAGATATAATAACGTTTTAGACATATTGCATCAACATTTATTTTTGATTAATGTAATTATCCAAGATATGCTTGAAAATAACATTAAATTTATATAAAAAAAGGTAACTATAACGTTTTTAGAACATTATTTGCATCAACACATTTTATTTTTATGATTTATCAATGTTACATTTAATCCAAGGATATCGCTTGGAAAAATGAACATGTAAATTTATATATAAAAAAGGTAATCTTATAACATCCCATGTTATTGACAAAGTTAGCTTGCATTATATGCTGAAAATGGAGGTGCAAAAGTTGATGAGAACACTCAAGAAATCATAACAAGGCTGAAAGAAGAAAAGAGGCGAGTAGAAGAAAATCCTGATTACAAACTTGCCACAGACACCAAAAGGTTGAGACAGAGTAATTTCAAAGCTAGATAAAAACGAAGGAAAAACATGAGATTGGTCCCAACAGCAGCAATTGAAGCTACACCGTTGCAGGTTATATATCCAAGTAATAACTCAGATAATGAAGAGATGGATGATGATTATGGTAGTGACAATCATAGGCGAGAGTAGGTGAAAATTGATATTCAAACCGTAGAGTTTTAACAAAATATTGTAAACTAAATCATGAATGTTCAAGTTTACAATGTTAGTTACTAATCAATGGAAGGTTGTTAGTGATTGTGTAATGGTTACAGATGCAATAATACAATCTTTCTATCTTATCATCGATATACGATTGTAAAATTGGACAGCAAGACCTATCAATCTATTATATTAAAAAGTGAAAACTATGTACATACTCGATGCAATCCACTGTATAGAAAGCCATAACCATATAAAAAAGTGAACCGTAACTTACTTCATCCAGCTAACTAACACTCGCAACCCTAATTAAATCAAACTTTCAACAGGTCAATATCACTTTACAAAAACTACCTATAACTCATAGCATCTTCCAAATATCATAAAATCTGAAACAGCTTTCATATTAACAATCAGTAAATGTAGCATTTACATCACAAAATCCCAAAAGGCAACCTATTGAGCTTCTGAATTCTATAACAGCCATTTTTATGAAACTATGGATCATGATAAGTTTAAACTTAATAGCTTTTCATATATATATTTTAATTGTTCATGCAATTAGAATTATTGATTTATTTATTTTACATATTCACTTATGAAGCACACCGAGATTACATCCTTGTCAAACATAATCCACAACTCTATAATTATTCATTCACATACAAATATCAGATCAGATGGCGTAATCGAGAGTTACTGTAGTCTAAAAATAAGAGACGTAAGCACACAGGAAGCAGGTAAACACAAACACATATATATTTTTGTACAATGAATCATCAATTCACCTATGCTAAAAATTCAAAAAATTTGTCCAGAAACATCCACAATTCCAAGAAAGAACATGGAAAATATTAAACAAAAAGCAGCAGTTCCTGTTTCCAACATCTCTAAAAAAAACCCCGCAAAAGATATACAGGTAAATTTTCAGTACATGTGTGGTATAATTTTTTAACAAGTCTGCTAAATGTAAAACATAAATCTTCAGGTTCTACTACCAATTACCAGTTACCAAGATCAGATATTATATTGGAACAAGTGAAGCGGCGTATACCTAAAAAAAGCCATAAAAGAATAGGGTTCACATCTAGAGGTAACTTTTCCACGAATTTTACTCAATTTCATTTAAGCTACACAAATTAAAAAGTAACTAACGAAATCATTTATCATTATTATTGTTATTTAAACAAGGGGTTCCTGTTTCTTACCATAATCTTGGGCCACCATCGTATACATGTTGTAACTGTGAAACAACTATGTGGTATGAAGAAAGAACTGCTAAGACATTCAAGCCTTTAAATCCAACATTCTCCCTTTGTTGTCAAAGTGGTAAAGTGCTGCTATCCAAATTCAATGAAGCACCGATGCTATTAAACAACCTTCTTGACTATAGCAATTCTTCTGCAACAAAATTTAGAGATCAAATTAGAATATACAATATTATGTTTGCTTTACATCTTTTGGAGCAAAAATAGATAACTCGGTTAATTCAGGACGGGGGCCATATACATTTAGAATAAATGGTCAAAACCATCATCTAATTGGGTCCCTACTTCCGACAGAAGGAGAACAACCAAAGTTTTCTCAGCTTTACTTCTTTGACACACAGAATGAAGCTAACAATCGCATGTATGCTTTTATTGATAAAGACACTGAACACCAGATTGATAAAACAACAGTCATTAGCCTCATTGCAATGCTAAATCAGTCAAGCGCAGTTGCCAAGGCCTTTCGCATGGCAAGAGATTGGTGTGCTTCACATGATACGCCGAACTTACAGCTGCGGCTTATTAGCAATAGAACAAGTGCACGATAATACAACACCCCAACTGTGTCTGAAGTAGCTTCTCTAATTACAAATGATTTTGGTCAGGGCATCCCTTCACGTGATATCATTGTCAGCTGTAAAGACACGGGCAAGCAAAGAATATCAGAATTGTATCCATCTTACATGGCACTGCAATATCCTTTACTATTTCCGTATAGAGAGGATGGATTCCATGATAGAATACCTTATCATAACAATACAGGTGTACGGAAAACTATACGTGGATTCGTTACAATGAAGGAGTATTAGGCGTACATAATTCAACAACGAAATAACCAGGGTACTACTTTGCTGAGAGGAGGACGACTATTTCAGCAATTTTTGGTCGATGCATACACAACTATTGAAGAACAACGGCTTAAATGGACGAGACATAATCAACACAACTTACGTGTGTAACTTTATCATAATGTGTTTGATGCTGTTACAAGAGGAGATACAAACGCTGCCGTAATTGGAAAAAGAATAGTTTTACCCTCAAGCTTTATAGGCAGCCCAAGGTATATGATGCAGAATTACCAAGATGCCATGGCTCTATGTAGGGCGTTTGGGAATCCAGATTTGTTCATCACGTTTACTTTCAATCCAAAATGGCCCGAAATTGGTGACATGCTTGTCCATATTCCTGGCCAGAAAGCACACGATCGTCCAGAAGTTAGAACGCGGGTTTTTTAAATTAAATTAACTGAGTTATTGGATGATCTTATAAAAAAACATATTTTTGGCGACTGTTGTGCAGGTAATACAGGTCACATCTTAGACTCAATGAGAATTTTCCTTTAAATCATTCTGATTTGTACCTAATACTTTTCAAATATTTTGTTTCAGTTGTGTATGTTATCGAATTCCAAAAACGTGGCTTGCCCCATGCACATATTTTACTGTGGCTCAATGACTACGCCAAGTGCAGGACGGGGGCTGAAATAGATGATATAATCTCAGCAGAGATTCCGTGTCCAACAAATGATCCGGATGGATATAAAGTTGTTACTGAATATATGTTGCATGGACCATGCGGGAAGGATACGAAGTACGCCCCATGCAACATAGAAGGAAAATGTTCAAAACATTTCCCTAAATCGTTTTATCCAGAAACAACAATTGATGGGGATGGCTACCCTGTTTACCGCCGGAGAGATAATAAAGTCAATGTTGTAAAGGGTAAGTTCACTTTCAATAACAGATATGTCGTTCCTTACAATCGATATCTTCTGCTTAAATACCAGGCACACATAAATGTTGAATGGTACAATAGATCAAGGGCAATTAAGTACTTATTTAAATACTTAAACAAAGGGCCTAATCGAGCTACTATTGTCATCCAAGAAAACATTAAAAAAACTGATGCAACAGATCCTACACAGGTAATTGAAGTTGATGAAATCAAGAATTTCTTGAATTGTCGCTACTTAGCGCCATGTGAAGCAGTATGGCGACTCTTTTCTTTTGACATCCATTACTCCTACCCTTCAGTCATGAAGCTAAATTACCACCTACCCAACCAAAACGCCATAACGCTACGTGATTCTGAAATGTTACCGACACTACTTCAAAAGGAAGAAATCAACATAACTGTGTTTACCGAGTGGTTTGAGCTAAACAAGCGTGATACGGAAGCACGGGAATTGACTTATGCTCAAATTCCAACAAAGTATGTATGGCATGAACAAGAAAGAATTTGGAAACTTAGAAAACAAAAAAAATGCATAGGCCGAATGGTTTATTCCAACCCTGCATCAGGGGAATGTTACTATCTCAGAATGGTACTAAATATAGCCAAAGGTCCTGAATCATTTCAACACCTGATGACGGTTAACAAGATAACATATCGGACATTTAAGGAAGTCTGTTTTGCATATGGGTTGCTCAATGATGACAGAGAATGGACCCAGGCTATATCAGAGGCAAGATTCTGGGCATTAGCACCTCAATTGCGGGACTTATTTGTTACAATATTGTTGTTTTGTGAAGTAAGTAGGCCACGACAATTATGGGAAGAAAATTGGGAGGCTTTATCAGAGGATATTCTACATAAAAAAAGAAAACACTTCAGATACCCAGAACTATTTTTTGTTGGAAATAGAGGAATTGTTACACATATTTGGTAGATCTTTAGCTGAATTCGAAGATCTTCCACGACCAAACCCAAAGCTCCTAACAAACATGGACAATCGTTTGATTAGAGAAGCATTGGACTTTGATATGAAAACAAGCAAGATTGAACATGAATAGCTTCATTCGATGCTAAACACCGACCAACATCTGATTTATCAAGGAGTTATCGAATCTGTATACAGTCAAAAAGGAGGGTTTTACTTTGTTTATGGACCCGGAGGGATTGGTAAGACATTTTTATACAAGACTATAATATCAAAACTAAGATCAGAAAGAATGATAGTTCTTGCAGTTGCATCTTCAGGTACATCATTTAATACGCGTTTATTGAATTATTATACATCCATACTATGCATTACAGCAATATTACACTACTTAAAGAACTGCTGAATTGTTCAACCTTTATTATTGAACCAGGAATTGCATCTTTACTACTACCGGGAGGGAGGACTGCTCATAGTAGATTTGTTATTCCATTGGAGTTAATGGATAATAGTACGTGTGGTATTAGACAAAACACACACCTGGCAGAATTAATGAAAGAGGCCAGGTTGATAATTTGGGATGAAGCCCCCATGACTCAGCGATATGCTTTTGAAGCCTTAGACAAGACATTGAGGGATATATTGGGGTACGAGAATCCTGAAAATAGAGACCGCATCTTCGGGGGGATGACAGTGTTACTTGGAGGTGACTTCAGACAAATTCTACCGGTAATCCCAAAAGCCAAAAGATCAGAAGTTATCCAAGCCTGCATAAACCGATCAGAGCTATGGAAATCTTGCAAGGTTTTTACCCTTACACGCAGTATGCAAGTCAATGAGTATACAGAAAACGGGAGCATTGACACTCGAAAGCAAGAATTCAATAAATGGGTGTTGGATGTGGGCGATGGGAATTTGGAAGCCAAAATTAAAGAAGGGGAGGATGAGCCAAGCTGGATTCAAATGCTGCGGGATTTTATTATAAAATCAGGAGATTCTCCAATTGATCAAATCGTCATAGAAACATTCCCTGATTTTACAACAAGGCAGAATGAAGATGCGTATCTAAAAGAAAGGGCTATACTGACTCCAAAAAATGACGATGCTGATGCAATAAATGAACATATGTTTAAAAAGTTAGCAGGTGATTCTGTCACATACAATAGTGCAGATGAAGTATGTAAGGCATCAACTGATACTCTAGCTCAAGACGAGCTAAATCCCATTGAGTTCTTGAATTCCTTAAATTTCCAAGGGATGCCACCACATTCTCTATGCTTAAAAAAGGAACTCCCGATAATGCTTTTGCGAAATGTTAACCCAAGCCAGGGTTTATGCAATGGAACCAGGCTAATCATTACTGATCTTGGCCAATTTGTTAGTCGAGCTAAAATCCTAACTGGGTCACATATAGGAGATAGTGTTCTTATACCTAGGATCACAATGTCATCCACCCAGTCAAGATGGGAATCCATAATGAAACGTTGACAGTTTCCGGTGAAACCATGCTATGCGATGACCATAAACAAGAGCCAAGGCCAGTCACTTAAGTATGTCGGGGTCTACTTACCCAACCCTGCGTTCAGCCATGGGCAACTATATGTCGCACTATCTAGAGTTACAAGCCCTGACGGGCTGAAAGTACTAATGACGGAAGATGAAGATGGGGAACTAAAAGAGCGTACACGAAATATTTTTTATAAGGAAACTTTCTGTAACCTAAATTAATAAGCCGTATTACTATTCTAATAATGAATCAATGCTACCCGATGATTTATATCTTTTCAAATAATCAATCCTACCCGATCATGTATCTGTTACTTTTCAAATAATTTATATCTTTCTCATTGATTCCTGATGAAAAGTTCTTCTAAGTTTCTACAATTCAAAGTACAAATTCATATAGCTAAAAGCGTGTAGCAGTACTAACCAAATCGAGCATTACTAACCTTCGAACTTTAACTAATAGTACTAAGATTAAACCAATAGTACTAATTTAAGCCATGTCGAACTTTAACTAGCAGTACTAAGATTAAACCAACAATACTAAGGTTTAAATTTGAACTTTTCCAAAGAAAAGGAAAAGTAGAACAGTATTTAAGCCATGTCAAAAAGATAATCATAGCAGTTAGCTTTCAAAGTTATCATCTGTAGGACATTATCAACTATTATACAGAAAAAGAAAAAAGAAAAAAAAAGGATTCTACTCCCTATGTCTAAATAAAAACATAATCATACTGTTACCTTTAGCAATCAATGCAAATATTCAAGATATCAAAAAGATAAAAAAAATGATTCTACTCCCTATGTCCAAATCCTTTAGCAATCAGTGCAAATATTCAAGACATCAATTTTGATACACAAAATTAATTTTGTTGTGTGTGCAGAGTAAGGATTTGCATGCCAAATGATGAGAATCTTTACTAGCAAACAATATTTTTTTCTTTAATAAGTGACTGCACTCTGGACTAAAGTACAGATGTGAATCTTTGCTAGCAAACACTGTTTTTTTCTCCTCATCCCTGCACATTGACTGCTTTGTGTATTATTGAAACACCAAACAACCCTTCACATATCCACTATATAAAGGCATAAGCACTAAACAACCATTCAAACATCTGTAACAAAAACTACAATTGCAAAAATGAGTTCCAACAAGAAACCAGGTATTCAACGTTGTCTTTTTCATGTCATTTCTCATATCTGTAACATACCGTTCAATTTTTTTTTTTTTTTTTTTTTTTTTTTTTTTTGTACAGAAATCATAACAGTTTCCAGCAGTGAAAGTTCAGATGTATCATATCTAATGCCATGGTCTGACTACTTTCCAAAGGTTGAAGATTCAACCTCTGATTCTAGCTATGATGAAATGCAGTTTTATCAACCAAAAAAGGGTTCAAGCTCAAACAAGGTTGAAGATAGCAAGAGTCTAACCTCAAACAGATTGCAAAGCTTACTTTTGCTGATAGGATTAAAGTTCTAGGGCTGCTAAATAAGGAATGTTGTGATGCAATTGGTATTAAGCCATTTGCTGTCAAAAATCCAAAAGACACAAGAGATGGTTCAAAAGGGAAGGGGAAAAAAGTATGATTTAGTTGTATGTTTAGGACTTTTCCTCATGGATGTTCGTGGTTTATGTATAGCTTAAATGCCCTAGAATAAATCTATTGTAACCCCTATGCTTATGGTTTAAGTATCAATGCAATCATTCCTGTTTATGGTTTAAGTAACAATGCAACTTAAATGCAGTCATGATAGAAAAAAGAAGTAAACACCTTCAAATTGCTTAATAGCTTTTCCAAGATACAATAAGCCATTAAGAACTCGAGATCCAAGTATCAACCATTGCACTCAAACTGTGATCTAAATAAACTTGACTACGCCTATACGCTAAGCAAATAATCACTTCCAAATTACAATAGCAATTCTCATCGGCTAATTGACAACAAATAGGAACAAACAAATTCAACATATCAACAATCAAACCAAAAAAAAAATCTATACTAATCAAATTAAGATGCAAACCTGTGCATAAGATCCACCATACAATTATCATCCCTATATGATCATTTCATCACATTTGATGCCACAACTTGAATACTTAATCACCACACTCCATAATTAAACTGATTATAAGTTTTAATTTGATTAAAATGTTGTATAATTGAAAAACCCTAATTTGATAGGAAAACCCTAATTTAATTTCGGTAGATCTAATAAGTATGTGTATTTGACTCATCTGTGTGTGAGATAAAAGCCCCACCTTTTTTTTTGATAAAACGTAAAATGGAAAAAAAATACACATATATAAACATAAACATAAAAGTTAATATTATCATCCATGAAATACATAACAGTTAAAGGCTTACAGCCATCTATTCATAAACATACACAACCAAATAAACTAACAAAAGAGAACCCCAAAAGACAACCATCTCCATCATACTCTATTAATCATCATCAGAAAGACCTTCATCAAACTCCATAAGCTTCACATGACCGTCCTTATCCGCAATGCCGTCACGGGCCTCATCAAGTAGAGCAGTCGAGGTCAGAATCCTGTTACGTTCCCTTTCCTGTGTCTCAACTAGACAACGAAGAACATCAACAGCTTTTTCATTGAAAGGGCCCAGGTGATGAGCCTCCCTGATTGTCACCTGACGCTTCTCAACTCATTGTTAAATAAGAACTTGAAAGTTGTTGCTAAATCGTCAGACCCAGATGCTTCCTTGAGTTCCTTGATGTTGTTGGAAGACGAAGCCATGGATGAGAGAGTTGGTTGGCTGATATTTTAAGTTAGGTTGATAATAATTGATGATGCCCTAATTGTGTGTTAGATGTGTTATAAATAACCAAATAAATACGTTTTAGAATACAAATAGGCAATCGGAATACAAAAAGGTAATGAGAAGGAATGATTGCAAAACATAACTGAAGTACTGATTGAAGCAGGAACTTCATCTTCCCATGCAAAACTATCATTTGAGTATTTAAAATTATATTTGCAAATATAAAAAAAAAAAAAAAAAAAAAAAAAAAAAAAAAAACCCTCACTCTTTACGTTTTACGTAAAAAAACCCATCACCTACACAATGCATACCATTACCATCCTAAACATCATAAGAAATAGTTATAACTTAGCCAAATGTTTTAACGATAGAGTCAATAGCCAAATGGATCCTTATATTTATTTTCAATATAAAAAACACATAGACAAACAAAACTTAAAGTCTAAACAGAAATGTCACCAAACAACTAATTAAACTCATTCATCTTAATAGCATTAGCTTCTTCCTCACGAGCACCAGCTTTCACTTGAAAAAACAATGCTCCTAACTTTTCAAGCAATACCTGATGCCTCTCTTGAGTCTTTCTCAAATCTTCTAACAAGTACATAGCAACACCACGACCACCTAATGCTTCCATGTTGGCTATCATGCTTTGTTTTTTCACCATTACCCGCCTCAAATACTGACAACAAGCGATAAACAATTTGGACAAAGCATCATTTTCACCTCCCTGTTGCACAAACCACAAACGCATACAATCATGCAATTTAGAAGAACCAGCAACGTTCATTAAGTCCTCTAATAATTGAAATTGTGCCATTGAAAAAAAATATATCAAAGTACAAATGATTTTATAACTAACTATGACAAAGGTGCCAAATAAATAGGAAAAAAATATTATGTAACTTATACATATTAAAAGTCTGTCTTTACTTTATGTTCCGGATAAAATTGATCCGATCAAGTCTAACTAGAAATCTCTTAAGAAAACGAGAAATCGTTTGATTCGAGGCGAAAGCCTTCCCGCCGTTTCGACTGCATGTGAAGAGACTCTATTAAATATAACATCTTAAAAAAAAGTATCTTCACATATACTCTTTTAATGTCAATAAACTATTTTAAATGTGTACTATGCTTGTAAAAGTTGTGATACCATCACAATTTAGATATATAATGATGAAAATAAGTATCAAAAATTACATGTCAATAGGTGTGATGCCATAACAACTTAAATATATAATGACGAAAACAAGTGCCGAAGGTTACACTATGAACACTTATATATAGCCCATGTGCAACGCACGGGTCTTAATTACTAGTGTTATAAATATTGATAACATGTTATAAATATAGAGAACAATAATACTGAGAGGAGAAAGAGAGAATTATCATTATTATGTGGTGATCCAAGAAGTTAAAAAAGTAATCTACTTATAGGGTAGATGATTACATATAAACCCTAATGGGTTGGGCTAGTAAGCTAATAGTGAATAGACATAAGCCCATAATATTAAATTATAACATTAAATGATTTATAGATAGTATAAATAACATTTGTAAACTTGAGTTTGCTGTAGATCTACAATAACGTTTTGTCTTATTCCAAAATTTGAAAAAATACTTCTTTAAGCTTAGATAATGTTAATAAATAATCTTTATGTTTAATAATAATACAAAAATAACCCTAAAACTCATTAAACACTATATTCTAATACTCACAATATATAAAAACACCTTTTTAGTTCTGCTAATAATATAAAAATTTGTTGTTACACCCAATAAGTTTTATGCATAATATCTTCAAAACTCACTAAACTTTATATTTATCACCCTTTAAGTTTACTAACAATATATACTAACTTGTAAACGCTTATATTTTTATTCACGTTAAGGTTAATAATATAACTCTTAAGTTATCCGTTCCATATCAACAAAACAAATGTTTTTGCATCCACTGCAACACACAGCAAAAAAAAAAAAAAAAAAAAAAAAAAAAAAAAAAAAAAAAAAAAAAAAACTCGTTAAATATACAGTCTCACACTGGTTTTTCTGGGACTTGAACCCCAACTAAAGGTGGATCCAAAAATTTAGTTCACTGGGGTAAAAAAGTTAATATCTCAACAAATCAAGAAAAAAGACAACAATGTATTCCATAAGAGGATAAAGAAGATAATTGAGAAGAAAATAGCTTATACAGTAAAATACACCGTTTGTCCTTAAGGTTGTACACAAAAGTCAAAATAATAGTTTAGTCCCTTTATCAAAAAATATCATGTATCGTCCCAACTTTTTTTTTTCATTTTATTTTGTACTTTTTATTAACGCCGGTTAATCAAGGCAAGTTAAATTCCACATATGCCTTGCACATGAGGGTATAAAAGTCATTTTATATCTTATTTTCTTCCACCCTCCTTCTTCTTCTCCACCCACCATTACAACCATCCACCACCCTCCCACACCCAACACCTTCGGCCAACTTTTAATAACCACCATAATCATCATTAAATTATAATATATACTAATAGCCAAAATAAAACGGGGTTCAAAGTGTTTTTTACGGACCCCGTTTTTATTTAATTTGGCTCCTCATTGGTTGGATTTTTAATTAACAAATGAACAGTAACCGCAAACAGTGGTTAGTGGAGCACCCGGCCAATTCTTATTGGTTCTTGTATGGTTGGGTTTCCACTATTCATCCTTCGTTCCCCCTAATTACATTCACTCACCAATAATTAGTTGCAAATTTTTTCCCTCCCTTCCCCTTTCCACCGCCTTCCAGAAACAACGCACCCCTTCCCTCTCTTCAAACCCACCAACTGATATCAAAATACAAAACCAACCCTGTCTCCTCCTCATCTCTATAACATGAACCACAGATCCAGAACCTTCTTTGATTCATTATCACTAACTGGTAAAAAACCAACCAACAAAATCACTACCCGTTTGTTTTTTATCCTCCCATTATCATGTCCGATCAAACACAAACGGAAAAAGCTAAGACCAAAAACCCTAAACCATGTTTTTATCCACCATTATCATCGCCGACCAAACAAAAAAAAAAAGTTGTACGGCTGAAATTGCATGTGTCGAGTTCTAATTTGTAAGTATCGATCTTCATTGATTCGAGTACCTTATTTAGTTTTTATTTTCATTTGTTTTTGTTGTTGTTTGTAGGTGGTTTGGAGGTTGAAGATGTATGGATGGATTGAATCTTGATAACAAAGATTGAAGGGTTGTTGTAAGTTTGTTTTTTTTTTTTTTTTTTTTTTTAATTTTATTATTTTTTAATCACAAAATAGTGGGGGTGTTTGGAATAGCTTATTGTTTGTGCTTATCTGAATATTGGAATAGCTTTAATTGTTGTCACAATATATTCAATTTCCATTTTTTTATTTTTTTTTTGGTTTTTGATTTTAGGTTGTAAACTAGTGCTGAAGATAATCATGTTGTTTGGATGAGGCATTTTAACAAATCTGTAACATAAACAAGGTATTTCTTTATTTGATGCTTATTGATTATTTGTGTTCTTATGTAAATTCCCAATGGGTTTTCTTTATATGTGCTTAAAGTTTGATAATTCTTATAAAAAAATGAGTCTTTACTTCATATTTCATCTGTTGTTGTTTTTTGTTGTTGTTGTTGGGTTTTTGATGGTTTTTTATTCTGGGTCTGATTATTTTCACTATTAGTCTAATAAACATTTGTCTTGAATTTGTATGTTTACCCCTAGTTTAGGCCTTAGCACTGCCCATCGTTTATCACATGGTTGGTCACAAACACCAGATGGTGAAATCTTTAAAATAGAATTCGTGTGTATTATTAACTAAGTTTGATTTGTGGCATGGTCTATTTATTCCAGATACGGTTAACATGGGCAAAGGTACTTCCAGTGGTCCGGGTAGAAATGCTGGCAGTCGCGATCAAAGACACCATGGTTAGTCGCCTCTTCGCATATTACATTCGATACTTATTTATTCCAGTAGGAATATGTGTGTAATAAAAGTGTACAGCATACCTGCTTACAGGTCCATCTGGAATTAACATAAGTTAACAATTTGAGTAAGCATGATTATAAGTAGCAGCTTAAAACTGTTTATTGGTAAACTTTATGAGGTCTATTAAAAAATAATGTTGCATAGAGTTGGTTTTTGAGCAGCTATGCGACTGTTGAAAAGAACCACTATGTTTGACATACGCATCTTTGTGGCTTATGCAGGTATGCTGTACACTTTTACTACACACATATTCCTTAATTTAGGTGGACCTCTAAGTTACTATCTTTTAACTTTGATCAATAAGTGGTAGCTATATATAATGTTAGTACTTAGGAAATGCCCTAAAAGTGTTTTGCGTCAATGAGGCTAGAAAATGGTTCAAATTAGTTTTTTAGTATACAGCCAGTCGTTTGTTTTCCTAATGTTAAGAGCTTCTTAAATGTGGTTAACTGGGTATATGAGAGTATTTGTGAACATGTAAAAATGAATATGTCAAATAAATGTTATATTCACATGGAATATATTACAGAGTGACCACCAAAAAATTATTTATCACATTGAAAGAGTTAGCAATTCTTTTGGTGTTATTGTAATAAGATTACCAACTCTTTTTGACTTTCTTATTGGTAGATAATAGAAGTCTTATGTTCATGTTTGATGATTGCAGGTACCGTTTCATGCACTGAAGTTTGCTACAAATTGACACCTTATTTAAATGTAGCTTAAAGCATCCACCATTTGATTCAGGTATGCTACTTTTACAATAGAGAGGAAATTCATAATAGTTTGCTACAAATTAACACCTTATTTAAATGTAGCTTAAAGCATCCACCATTTGATTCAGGTATGCTACTTTCACAATAGAGAGAAAATTCATAATGCAACGAAGTGAAATTGTTGGATACAAGATTATCTTTAACATTGTTCTAATACCAGTACTATTATCTTTCTTGGTTGATATAGGAAGATTATGGACTGCTTATTGATGGAAAATGTGAAAGCTCAGAGGCAGTGCGTAACTGAGTCTTGCAGCCTCTTGAAGCAACTATTGATAGAACATGGTAAGGCACTAATTAAATTGTACCCAATTCGTGTGTGAACATAGTAAACCATTAATTAAATTGCATCGATTTTGATTATTTTTGGGGTCTGGATTTTTAAATCCACCATCTCTTATTTTCCACAGCTGAAATTAATCAACCTGCAGCACAAGTTGTAGTTGGAATGGCCATTCCTGTTTGACAAGTTCCTCTAGCAAATTTCTTGTACGGTTTAATTTTTTGTATTGAAAAGTTACATAAGTTTAAAGCTATGTGGTAAATGTACTTTTTTTTCTTTCTAACTGTTCTTACATTTTCACTTTTTTTTGTTAAATGTTACTCCCGATCCGAAGCACCCCTTTTCACACGCAATTTCTTTTTAAACTTATTTTGAAGGCAAAAAAGGGGACTTAGATTATGGATTTAATGGACAAACTGACCGGTTGCTACATCATTTAACTAAATGTTAAGCTGCCAAAACATAAAAGAAATGTGATGGCTGAAGTTCAGTCTGTTGCTGCAGAAATTTAGTCTGTAGAGGTAGCTTTTGGAACAATGGGTGTGTAGTAACAGATCCAACACTTTGGTATTTCATGTGTAATAAACAACGTAATAGTTGGGTTTTTTCAATTGTAGGTTTCTTGTACTTTTTGGACTCCTCAAGGAATGTTATGAAGTCCTAGCAAGCTGACTATGGTACAAGGCTCCGATGACTTAAAAACATCTATAAGATTCCTATTACTACCGCATGCCTCGATAGCCGTCCCAGGAGAAACAATGCTTGAAGTGCACATACGTGGGAAAAAGGTGCATCCTTTTTCTATATATTAACCTTTTTTTTAATGTATTTTTTGTTAATACAAATATCGTCCTAAAAACGTTATTTATATTTTACGATCTTTGCTTAGTTTTGTTAATGACAATTACAAAGTTTATCTTTAAACAAAGCATAAATAAGATTAAGTCTTTTACACTTATAGTGATAAGCATTTTACAAACACATTTTCACATCAAAAACTTTTCTAGAAATGACATATACAAGTTTACATGTTTATTTCTTAAAATGAAAACTTTATTAGTTAAATATTAGGATGACATCATGGCATGCATCATGTACACAATCTTGGTAAGATTTTGTGATATTTTGTTTAGATCTTCAAGCCAAAGAGTTGACATTTGAAGATATGGAAAGATATGGCAAGATTTGGAAAGATTTGAAGATCTCTTAGCTGGCCTGACACGGCGGATCCAAAGTGGTACACGGACGGATCCAATTTTGGGGATCCGCCGGATCCGCCGCCTGTTGATCAGCTTTGCCTATAAATAGCAAGCTGATCATTTGGCCATTTTATCACTTACATAGCCTAAATTAGATATCCTTTCATTTACATATTACTAACCCTTAGCATACTAACATTTCATAGATCTTTCCTTTTGTAGCAAAGAAGATCTCAACATATAAGGATCAACTTGTTGTCATCCAGTAGTATAGAGTCTGTGTGATCTTGCATCAGTTCACACATCATAGTTGCATATTTTATTCAGTAGAAACCGGTTAATGTTTTAGTCCTCAAAACACATAGAGTGTCGGGAGTGGTTGTACCCTTGTAAAGAACCAAACGGGAGTGATTGTACCCTTGTAAAGAACCAAACGGGAGTGGTTGTACCCTTGTAAAGAACTCGACATCTAGCTTAGTGTCGGTAATCATTTAGGCGACGTCAGGTTGATTCTTCCTTAAACAAGAACCCGATATTTAGCTTTGTACCGGAAAAAGGTGTAAGCAACGTGTATTAAGGTTTTCTCCGCCGAGAAGGGAGTTTGTTTCTTAGTGAAGAATAACTCTCGAGTTAGAGGCTCGAGGAGTGGAGTAGGGCAAGGATAAGAGTCCTTGTAATCGAACCACTATAAACATCCGTGTTGTGTGGTTTGATCTTTCCTCTCTTTACTTACTTACTTACATTACTTGTTTGTGAGCTTCATTGTTTACTTAACTTTGAAATCACGATAAGTAACAAAGCGAATTAATTTTAAACGGTAAAACTATTCAACCCCCTTTCTAGTTTTCCAAAATTGGTACCAGAGCGGTGTTACTCAAGATTTTCAAAATATATTGTATTTTAAAAACTTGAAACGATCATGGATTGTTGGATCGACCTCCTTGATAGATCTTTGAGCCGGTAGAATGCTTATGTAATCACAAACACTCTAAGAGAATCTCTAACAATGAAACTTATGTTTTTGCGGAAACTAAACACAAGAGTTGAAGAAGAATATAACTAATAAAACTTTGATCCTCTATGGATCTTTTATTCACTAATAAAGTTGTTATCCAAAGCGTACAATATTCATAGCCATCTTGTTTCTTTTATACTACAAGAAACCCTAATTCGACATTCACTAGAAAACGTGTAAAAGATATGCAATATCTATTCCTAATATATCTCATGCATATCCATACCATCTAATAATACGAGTTGACTATTTCTACTTACCCGCAGAAACAATACTAACAGCAGAAACGAACAATAACTACCAGCAGGAACTACATACCTGCCAGCAGGAACCATACTACTACCAGCAGTAATGAACTAAATATTATTTTAATAATTCCTAACATTGATTTTGAAAACTTTAAAGAAGGGTAATCTATGCAAAGACCACCACTATTTGAACCAAATTGTTTCATATATTGGAAAAATCGCTTTGAGACATATGTGAAGTCAAAGGACATAGATCTGTGGTATATTATTGTAGAGGGTGATTACAAACCCATAAGTAGTGATATTTCAGGTGGTCGGGATATAGGTAACTCTTTTATTCGTCACAGTGATGAACAAAAGAGGTTGATTGCCAAAAAATAATGAAGCCAAAATGATGCTTTACAATGCCTTATCTAAAAAGGAATATGAAAGAGTTTTCATGCGTAAAACGGCTAAAGATATTTGGCAATAACTAATCATCACTCATCAAGGGAACTCACAAGTCAAAGATAACAAAATTGATCTTCTTGTTCAACAATATGAACAATTTGTTATCTTTGAAGATGAGACCATTGATAGTGCATTTGCTAGGTTTAATACTATTATTACATCACTTAAAGCACTTGATGAATCTTTTTCTAGTAAGAATTTTGTCACGAAATTTCTAAGAGCACTCCACCCGAAGTGGAGAGCAAAGGTGACAACCATTGAAGAATCTAAGGATCTTTCAAAGATGACACTGGACGAGCTCATAGGAAATCTCAAAGTTCATGAGATGGTTATTGTTGGGAATTATATTTTCATAGATTTGATGGTACAAAACAAGAAGAATGAAACATGAAGAAATACTGAAATGATAAGCAAAATACGCCGAGTAGATACTGCTGCTGGTACAAAACATATTCTGAAAACAGAACTGTTCCTGCTGATAGTGTATCTGTTCCTGCTGGTCTGTTCCTGCCGATAGTGTAACTATTCCTGATGGAAGTGTATTGTTCCTGCCGATAGTGTATCTGTTCCTGCCGATAGTGCAAATGAGCTGCTGCTGATCAGTGAGTCATTACTGCTGCTGGATGGATAAGGATGAAAAAGATATTTTGTATTTGAGTCAAGTATATCAAGTAGATAATATCTAGATATGTTCTCAGTCAACAAAGTTGTAAAACAAGATACATGTTGTATCTTATTGACTAACACATAAAGCAAGTAGTAGACTATGACTTATCAAACTTTGTAATGATCTCCTTTATACTATAAAAAGGAGATCACACCCTTAGATAAAAGAATGCTTCACAGTGAAACAAAGTAAACATCAAAAGTGTGTCACTATGTGATTAGTGATCAACAAAGTGCTTAGTACTCTCAAATTACAACAACACAAAGTTGTGTTAAAATGTAAAGCACTTAAAAAGTGTGTGTGGGAACATCAGACATGGGGTCTGATGAACATTGGACATGGGGTCTAATATTGCTAGGTTTGTTTAGCCTCAAGGATCTTCGATCCCTGTTAGAGTGTAACCGTGCTATAATTGATCAAGTAGCATTGGGGCTTAAATTGAATAACAAACGGTGAAATTCCAAAAACCTTGTTGAGATAGTATTGTTTCTTTCATAGAATATTCCACCAATATTATCATCGTGCTTGTAATAGCCAATATCCTAGATCAAAGGTGTAACAACCTAGAGTCCATAAACGATCATGTAACTTCTTTTAGTAGATGTAAGTCGGTCTAAAATAAGTTCTCTCAATTGGTATCAGAGCAGGGGGCTCTGGATCTAGGAAAAGAAAAGGTTTTAGCTAAAGAAAGAAGAAAAATTCGTTTTTGCTTAATTTTTCGCAACTTTCTGCAGAGCAGTTTTGCAAAGGCTATAACTACTTCGTTAACCGTTGGATCGGGCTGAAATTTTTGTTGAAGGTTCTTGGTATATCAAGGTAGATTCTCACAGGAGGGATCTTCAATCTGAGCTTTAGGTTGCAAGATATGCATCGTTGAAAACTGCTGCAGAAACAGTTGAGGTATGGTCGAATTTTTTGTTTTTCTTTCTTGGTTTACACACACAAAGGGGAAGAATCACACACAGAAGAGAGTTGGTTCTTAAATGATAAAAAGGCTTGTTTATCAATTTATTATTGGTGAAAAAGGTCATTTGTTGCTTATTTGAAGTTGAGGTTGAATTTTTCAAAGTTGTGTTTTATCATACTTTTTGTTGAGAAGGTAACTTGTTCGTTCGTTCAAGTGACTATGAATTGAAAAACACTTAAAGGAGTAACGTTGTAGTGCTCAGTGTCTCATAGAAGATGAGTTTATTGTCAAGAGATTGAGGTCTCTCTATACATGTGTATACGTTCGAAGTCAGTTTTAGTACAAGATATAGGACACAAGGATGGTTTATTTAGCTTCATCAACAAGTTGGTAATGATTGGTTTTTCTTCATCAGTCATAAAAGCCTACAGAATTGGAGATTCGAAATGGTTAACATATGGGTTTCAGGGGAAGCTTAAATGTTTAGATGTATAACCATTTATTGTATTCTTGCAACACCACAAGGGAAAGTTATTGATTCTTACTACTATTGATTAGTATTAGTTTGTAGTTGTAAAGATCATATTTGTAATATTCTATATTTGTTGATAACAAAAAAAAAGGGGAAGAGATGTGGTGGATAGCATAGATTAAGGGGAAGACAGTATGATTTCATTCATGGTGAGATTTAATTATCTCAATTTCTCTACTTCGTCTAGGGAAATTCGTACAAGAACGTATTTGTTTTGTAATCATCAAATAGGGGAAGATTGTTGGGAATTATATTTTCATAGATTTGATGGTACAAAACAAGAAGAATGAAACATGAAGAAATACTGAAATGATAAGCAAAATACGCTGAGTAGATACTGCTGCTGGTACAAAACATATTCTGAAAACAGAATTGTTCCTGCCGATAGTGTATCTGTTCCTGCTGGTCTGTTCCTGCCGATAGTGTAACTGTTCCTGCTGGTAGTGTACTGTTCCTGCCGATAGTGTATCTGTTCCTGCCGATAGTGCAAACGAGCTGCTGCTGATCAGTGAGTCATTACTGCTGCTGGATGGATAAGGATGAAAAAGATATTTTGTATTTGAGTCAAGTATATCAAGTAGATAATATCTAGATATGTTCTCAGTCAACAAAGTTGTAAAACAAGATACATGTTGTATCTTATTGACTGACACATAAAGCAAGTAGTAGACTAAGACTTATCAAACTTTGTAATGATCTCCTTTATACTATAAAAAGGAGATCACACCCTTAGATAAAAGAATGCTTCACAGTGAAACAAAGTAAACATCAAAAGTGTGTCACTATGTGATTAGTGATCAACAAAGTGCTTAGTACTCTCAAATTACAACAACACAAAGTTGTGTTAAAATGTAAATCACTTAAAAAGTGTGTGTGGGAACATCAGACATGGGGTCTGATGAACATTGGACATGGGGTCTAATGTTGTTAGGTTTGTTTAGCCTCAAGGATCTTCGATCCCTATTAGAGTGTAACCGTGCTAAAATTGATCAAGTAGCATTGGGGCTTAAATTAAATAACAAACGGTGAAATTCCAAAAACCTTGTTGTGATAGTATTGTTTCTTTCATATAATATTCCGCCAATATTATCATCGTGCTTGTAATAGCCAATATCCTAGATCAAAGGTGTAACAACCTAGAGTCCATAAACGATCATGTAACTTGTTTTAGTAGATGAAAGTCGGTCTAAAACAAGTTTCCTCAATTGGTATCAGAGCTGGGGGCTCTGGATCTAGGAAAAGAAAAGGTTTTAGCTAAAGAAAGAAGAAAAATTCGTTTTTGCTTAATTTTTCGCAACTTTCTACAGAGCAGTTTTACAAAGGCTATAACTCCTTCGTTGACCGTTGGATCGGGCTGAAATGTTTGTTGAAGGTTCTTGGTATATCAAGGTAGATTCTCACCGGAGGGATCTTCAATCTGAGCCTTTGGTTGCAAGATACGCATCGTTGAAAACTGCTGCAGAAACAGTTGAGGTATGGTCGAATTTTTGGTTTTTCTTTCTTGGTTTACACACACAAAGGGGAAGAATCACACACAGAAGAGAGTTGGGTCTTAAAAGATAAAAAGGCTTGTTTATCAATTTATTATTGGTGAAAAAGGTCATTTGTTGCTTATTTGATGTTGAGTTTGAATTTTTCAAAGTTGTGTTTTATCATACTTTTTGTTGAGAAGGTAACTTGTTCGTTCGTTCAAGTGACTATGAATTGACAAACACTTAAAGGAGTAACGTTGTAGTGCTCAGTGTCTCATAGAAGATGAGTTTATTGTCAAGAGATTGAGGTCTCTCTATACATGTGTATACGTTCGAAGTCAGTTTTAGTACAAGATATAGGACACAAGGATGGTTTATTCAGCTTCATCAACAAGTTGGTAATGATTGGTTTTTCTTCATCAGTCATAAAAGCCTACAGAATTGGAGATTCGAAATGGTTAACATATGGGTTTCAGGGGAAGCTTAAATGTTTAGATGTATAACCATTTATTGTATTTGTGCAACACCACAAGGGAAAGTTATTGATTCTTACTACTATTGATTAGTATTAGTTTGTAGTTGTAAAATCATATTTGTAATATTCTCTATTTGTTGATAACAAAAAAAAGGGGAAGAGATGTGGTGGATAGCATAGATTAAGGGGAAGACAGTATGATTTCATTCATGGTGAGATTTAATTATCTCAATTTCTCTACTTCGTCTAGGGAAATTCGTACAAGAACGTATTTGTTTTGTAATCATCAAATAGGGGAAGATTGTTGGGAATTATATTTTCATAGATTTGATGGTACAAAACAAGAAGAATGAAACATGAAGAAATACTGAAATGATAAGCAAAATACGCTGAGTAGATACTGCTGCTGGTACAAAACATATTCTGAAAACAGAACTGTTCCTGCCGATAGTGTATCTGTTCCTGCTGGTCTGTTCCTGCCGATAGTGTAACTGTTCCTGCTGGTAGTGTACTGTTCCTGCCGATAGTGTATCTGTTCCTGCCGATAGTGCAAACGAGCTGCTGCTGATCAGTGAGTCATTACTGCTGCTGGATGGATAAGGATGAAAAAGATATTTTGTATTTGAGTCAAGTATATCAAGTAGATAATATCTAGATATGTTCTCAGTCAACAAAGTTGTAAAACAAGATACATGTTGTATCTTATTGACTGACACATAAAGCAAGTAGTAGACTAAGACTTATCAAACTTTGTAATGATCTCCTTTATACTATAAAAAGGAGATCACACCCTTAGATAAAAGAATGCTTCACAGTGAAACAAAGTGAACATCAAAAGTGTGTCACTATGTGATTAGTGATCACCAAAGTGCTTAGTACTCTCAAATTACAACAACACAAAGTTGTGTTAAAATGTAAATCACTTAAAAAGTGTGTGTGGGAACATCAGACATGGGGTCTGATGAACATTGGACATGGGGTCTAATGTTGTTAGGTTTGTTTAGCCTCAAGGATCTTCGATCCCTGTTAGAGTGTAACCGTGCTATAATTGATCAAGTAGCATTGGGGCTTAAATTGAATGACAAACAGTGAAATTCCAAAAACCTTGTTGTGATAGTATTGTTTCTTTCATAGAATATTCCGCCAATATTATCATCGTGCTTGTAATAGCCAATATCCTAGATCAAAGGTGTAACAACCTAGAGTCCATAAACGATCACGTAACTTGCTTTAGTAGATGCAAGTCGGTCTAAAACAAGTTTCCTCAGTTATGGAAAAAGATTCAGAAATAGTCAAAGGCAAAAAGGAGAAGTTCATTGCCTTGAAAGCTAGGGTAGAATCAAGTAGTGACGCAGAATCTAGTGCTAGTAGTGAAGATGAAGAGTATGCCATGGCCGTAAGAGATTTCAAGAAATTCTTTAGAAGACGAAGAAAGTTCGGTAGACCTCCTCATAAAGAAAAGAAATCCTTCCGGAAAGATCATGATGATAGGAAAGGAAAGGTAGATAAAAAGTGTTTTAGATGTGGGGATTCTAGTCACTTTATAGGAGAATGTCCAAAGCCTCCAAAGAACAAGTCTCAAAGAGCCTTTGTCAGTGGAGCTTGGAGTGATAGTGAAGGAGATGACGACGAGCCTAAGAACGACGAAGTTGCTCTAATGGCTCATGACATAGAAGAGGTACATTCTGACTCGTCATACTCTTTTATTAATGATGACACATTGGATATAGAATATAACAAACTATGTGAAATCACTCTAAAAATCATAAGTAAAAATAAGTTCTTAAAGACTAAAAAGGAATTTTTAGAAAACAAAATTCATCAGTTAAAAGAGAAAGCTATAAGGTTAGAAAGAGGTAGAGAAACATGTGTTTTATGTCTAAAACTAAAACTTGAAATAGATACATTAAAATCCACACAGGAGGTTCTTGTCAGACAAAAGTCCAAATTCAAAAGGTTTGATAAACACTTAAGTTGTACTGATGATATAATGAAAATGCAAAGAATACCTCATGGTAGTTTCAAACCAGATTTTATGAGAAATGGAAACTTAAGTGATTTTCAGGAACAAATAGTAAAAGAAAAAGAGACTGTTCCAACTACTTCTGATAACCAGGGATCTGGCGGATCCAAAATTTTGGTTCCGCCGGTTGTATCCAAAGGATCCGCGGGAACAGAAGACGAACAGAAGGGTATTAAATTAGATCATACAAATCTCGTTAACGTCACTAGAAAACCTAACACTGGTACAACTATTAACAAACAAAAACCATCAGTCTCTTTAGAAAAAGATCAAAGCAAGTATAGAATCAAAACAACTGTAGATGAAGGAACCATGCTTAGGAAACAATTTGTAGCAATTCCCTTCGATTATATGCTAGATATCAGTGAACCATGGTAATGTTATATCTAACCCAAACGGACCCATGAGATATTGGGAACCAAACGTTTGAGCTTTTCTTGAACTAAGGTATGCTCAAAAGTCAAGTTAGAATCAGATAAGTGGATTAAAGATAGTAAGTGTTCAAGATACATGATGAGAAACAAAAGCATTTTTCTCAACCTACCAAGTGTACGACGAAGATATTGTTACATTCGGTAGCAAGCTTAATAGTTAAATCATCAAAAAAGGAACAATCTCTCATGACTCTCTCACTATTGATAATGTTGCTCATGTAGATAACTTAGGATTTAACTTGCTTAGGATTAGTCAATAATGCCGCAAAAAGCATAACGTCCTTTTCAGTGAAAATGGAAGTAAAATACTTAAGGATTGCATGACTGTAGGAAAAGGTGCTTTGAATAAACGGTTACGTTATTAGATAAAAACACCTAAAGACAAACGTTGTCTCACTCCTTTGGTCGATAACTCAACTTGGCATCGACGCCTAGGTCACGCCAATATGAGGATAATTCAATCCTTATCATCTAAGGAACTCGTTAGGACCCTACGAGATGCTTTTGACCCGTCTCTATAAAGCCTTCAAACCCATTCCTAGAAATGCCTTAGGTTTTGTTCCCGGCTCTGCCCATTTTGAAAAATCAAAACCATGCTTAAGAAAGAACTTTACAAGCACCAAAAGATTGGTATAATTGACTTAAGACTTTCTTAGTAGACGATACTCTCTACACCAACAAAAAGGGATCACACGTTATCATAGCCCAAGATATATGTGAATGACATTATGTTCGGTTTAACTTGTCAAGAGCTATGCATTGATTTCTCACAAATCATGCATGACAAGTTTGAAATGAATATGATGAAGGAACTAAACTTTTTCTTAGGTCTCCTAACTAGAAGATGGGATATTACTCAACCAATCTAAGTATATCAAGGATATACTTAAGAAATTTGGTCTTGAAGATTCTAAAACCCATGAAAAACACCAACGTATTCCAAACCCACCAAGGATGACGAAAGTAAATCCATAGATAGCACTAAATATAGAGAGATGATTGGTAGTTTACTCTACCTAACGGCTAGTAGACCGGACATTATGTTTAGTGTTTGTCTATGTGCACGCTTTCAAGAAGATCCTAAAACATCCCATCTTGAAGCCGTTAGACGGATATTTAGGTACATTAAAGGCACTACACATTTAGGATTATGGTATCCCAAAGGGACAGGTGTAGAAACCATAGTGTATACAAATTTAGACCATCTCGGTAATTATGTTGATAAGGGAAGTACAAGCAGTGTAAGACACTGTTACACTTCATGATTTACTAAGAAACAAACAGCCTTCGCAACTTCAAAGTGTGTCAACGAGGAGTATGGATGAAGCAGGCTCTCAACGACTATGGAATTGTACTCAACAACATTCCCACTCTTTGTGGCAACAAAGGAGCTATCAATCTTAGCAAAAACCCTGTCAAACACGCTAGAACCAAACACATAGAGTTACGTCATCACTTCCTTTGTGACAATGTTCAGAAGAGAAACATCTTAATTGAGAAGTTTCCTCAGAGGACAACATTGCCGATACCCTCACAAAGCCTCTCAAGAGAAAATCTTTCAACTATCTTAGAATTAGTTTAGGATTAATGGAACCTAGTGAGTAGAATGAATGTTAGCTCAAACCTTAGATTAACCAAACTTGGCAAAAACCCAACCTGAGTTCTGATCCTGTGGATCCAAACGACAACAAGGGCGGAACCCTTGTTTGGGATCCGCCGGATCCGTGGGTTATTGAGACAGTTTTTAACTTATTAAAAAAAACATCCTTTACTGTACACCATATTCCCCAAAACACACATCTCACTGAACTCGACCCATAACTCACCAAACTCAAAAATTAGGTCATTCTCAACAACCAATTTGTGCTTAATTCATCACTGATAACTATGCCTCCCGCAGCCAATTACGATCACAAACACACCAAAAAATACCTACCTCAGCACCACAAAACCAAAGGTCTCACCGAAGCTCAAGTTAATGTCTTCAAAAACTTAGAAAAACGGTATGTTCACGAAGGTAGAACCGTAGACTCATCATTTTTAGAAGAAACCAATATCCGTGAACAATTAGCATCCATCCAACTTGATTGTCTCCTCGACATAGATGAACCTATCATTCCTAGGTTTATTCTTGAATTTTATGCCTCCGTAAAACTTAGATCTGACGACTTTGGAGCTTTAAGCTTCCATTTCAAAGTAAACCAAAGTCAATTCTGCTTTCCTTTAAATCAATTCGGAGAAGTTTTAGGTATTCCAAATCAAGGAACTTGTTTTTATTCAGACAAGTGGCCTTTGTCCATTCTAGAATGCAACCTTGGTCGTTCACATCCATACGATATACCTCTCACTTCCAAAGAAATCATTCGATACCATCTTTTCAATCCTAGAACCAACCTAACTAAGAAAATCCGAGGTAAACAAATAAATCGAGATCCATTTGCCATGGAACTTAATGAACTCAAACCCGAATTTAAGAAACTAGAGGAGATTCTTAGAGCCAATGTCATTAGCACTGTTGGTAATAGGGATCACATGAACGCAAGCTTATGCTACATGCTCTACTGTGTATCTACCCACCAATAATTCAACTTAGCCTACTATATCGCCAAAAGAATGACCGATATACCTGTCTTAGGCTCAACCGCCATGCCATACGGGATGCTTCTTACCCGTCTGTTTAGAGCTTCTATACCTATTCCTCGAAATGAGAGTGGTTTCCTTCCTCTTTACACCGAAATCCCACACACCTTTGTTCCTCTTAGCGATTTTAGAGTAGCCGTAGCAAGAAGAAAATAATCAAGATGTTGAACAACAAGTGACATCCAAGGAGTGTTTGGTTTTAGATTTTTTTTTAGACTTTTTTTTTATGAGATATTGAACTTGTGTGGTTCTTGAGATATTATGTTTGCACTTATCTCCTACGTGAACTAACTTGTAGTTGCAGGTCGATAACACATATTGTTATCAATTTTCCGAGATTAAGACCTCGTTTGGCTTAACTCCTTTTTATGGTAAGATGTTATAATCGGATTAATCTATGTGTATACGTGTGTTAGAATCTATATGTTTAGCATATTTGTGTCACATATTAGCTATTACATAGGTTTTAGAAGATTTTTCGGGTTTTGACCAAGAAACGCGAAATTTGACTTCCATTCTGCTAAGAAACTGAAAATCCATTTGGCGGATCTGGTGGATCCCAGAATTTGGATCCGCCTAGTGTATCACTCGGTTTTGCCAGTCCAGAACCCACGGATTCCACGGCTCCCAAACTTTGGCTCCGCCTTTGTTGTCGATTGGATCCGTGGGTACCAACAGCAATATTTTCAAAACTTTCCCGATTAATCAACTCTTAGATTCTTCATTTTAGGAGCATTCTACTGATCATTAGGATGATTAGGAACCATTAGAACAATTAGAAAACAATAGAATCAACTTTCCCAACAAAATTTGAATATTCAAATTTTTGCCTAGGTTACCCTTTTCTAACACATCAGGATTCCTTAGCTAGGCTCCTTGGAATCCGTGAATCAATCACATTTCATTCTTTTGAGTCATCCTCTGCATTTCTTCATATCAACTCCATTTCTATGGATTGACCTTCACAAATAGGACAAACCACTTTATCTTGTTCCAAGTTCTTTGGGAACCAACACCTCTTCAAACATCAATCCAAAAACCAATTTCCATGCACTTTAGAGTAGTATAAATTAGAAGCCTTAGGATGATTTCAACTCACATTCTCATAATCATACATGCACAACTTCACAATGCACAAAACCAACAACTCACACATGTCAAGACCACACAGAAGGACTACCAGAATTAGTGTTTGACTATACTGGATTGTAAATCCAATCTCTAATGTGAACTTTCCTACCATATCCACTACTACTTCAACACCCATCATCACTCCTGTGATTAACATATCATCACCCGTTTCAACTCAACCATCAAGATCACCTTCACCTATCATAATCCCACTAAGTACCACACCATCACCTACATCAAAGTCACCATCACCTACCATAACTCCAATAAGTAATACACCATCACCAACTCTATCTCAACCAAGATCACCATCACCACCATTAGCTTCCTCACCAATACCCACATCATCTTCACAACCACCCAACTTGCAACCCCATGATTTACTTACCACACTCCAAAACATTGATGAGTCAATGTGGCTCAATCAACCAAACATTCAAGGCAATGAGGAACTTGATTCAAACCCACATGATACTAAGAACTTAGAATCCATTTGGCTTGCTTCCATCACATCTTCATCAAACCCAACCAATCCTTCTCAATAGGTGTTCTTAGGATTCATCCTAGTATTTTCTTTGTAGGATTTATTTTCTTCTTGTAACATCATGTTTAGTGACTTATGTCATAAAAAAAATTTCAATGAATGGATGTTATATGTTTATGCTTGTAAGTGATCAATATCAAGCATATTATCTCATTTTAGGATACTAACATCATAGTATGGTTGTCTTACCTTCACATATTGCATTGATCAAATGTACACTAGGTACTAAAATTTGATCAGACACATCATTTTGACTTTTTAGAAGTCAAATGGGATGACCTTTCTTCGTTGACTATTGCATATGCATATTGCTTCTTGATTGAAGTATCTCATTACTAACCTTTATTTTGTAGTTTTTCTCAACCTTGAATCCTATACGTTGGTACCCTAGTGATACTATTTCAATTATTGTATTTCCAAAAGAGAATTGCAAAGGAAATATGCAAAACCCGAGGTTCGTTGTCCCGATTGAAGATTGAATGGAATTGTGATTTCGGGATCGTGATACGTGTTGTGAATGTGTAAAAAGTGAGATATTTTGGTTTTTCTACACTACGAATAGTGAAATAATAAACGGAAACAACTAAATAAGCTAAGGGTACAAGTAATCTAAGCACATAAACCTAAAAACAAAAACCGTAATTTAAAAACGTTACGCGACGAATTTAAAAACGTAAATAAAAGTGAAATTCTAAATTCTAAGTCCTAAAATTGCAAAATAATTTTTCTTAAATCCTAAATATGAAAAGAAAATTTTGTAAAAAAGAAAAATATTTTTTTTTTACTTTTTAATAATTTTTTATGAATTAAAAACTAATTTAAACTATTTAAATGATTTAAAAATATAAAAACAACTTGGAAAAATCTGGAAAATTCTGAGTAATTTTAAAATCAAAGAAGCTATCTAGGAAAAATAAAATCAGAATAGGAATAAGCTTAAATAAGCCAAACAGTACAATTAGCACTCTTGAAATAAGCACAAATTAAGCAAAACTTGGCCAGAAATTACAAGAAGCTCAGGGATGATTCAAGTAACTATTTGAAACTTAATTCAACACATAAGAGTCAAATAAGCTCATTCAATAAGCTGTAAATCAGCTGCACAGTTAAAAACTTATGACAGATGCAGTGATCAAAAGGCCAAATGTAGCTTCAATTATAAGCTAGTCCAAAGCTTAATTTGAGAATCCAATGGCAGAAGCTAATAGCTTATATGACAGACTACTTATATTCCTAAATTAGCCCAAAATCTAACCACAATTGCTATGCTAATTGGGGCTGAGATCAGATGCTAGTAGGATAGATTGCTGAAATGCAGACTTAAGCAGTCCAGGGGGCTGATTTGCAGATATCAAATAAGCTATCATGATAAGCACAAATTCTCAATCCCAGATATCTAATTTCTAGCCTGATGCATGAACTAACTAAAATCCAAACTTGAGTACCTCAGCTTATTTCAATAAGCCAGAAACTTAACTAGATCAGCTGCATAAAAAGCTAGAGTCTGAACAAATTGATTATGTGACAGCAGACTTAGAAAATTGGCGCAAAAGATGTGCAAATTTGACTAACTCTATTCCAGCTCTTTTGTACTGACTTTAACACCTCAAATGTACCTAGAAATGCCAAAATGGGACTCTGAATAAGCTTGGCTTATGCTGAGCTTGTTCTAGGCAGTTTTGAAACTAAAATTCTCACTATGGGCAATATGCTTCAAATAAGCTACAAACCTTAGCACCCCTACTGAACTAGACTCAAAACACCTTAACAAAGCTAGATCAACTTTCACCTTATTGCAGATCAACAGTATAAGCCAGGACTGACATATACCAAACACTCCTTAATAATAGCTTTTTTGAACTTTTACTACTTCTAAGCTAATTTAAAGGTAAACTAATGATGCAACAAGTTTATGTAAACTAAATTTACTAGATGTAAGCTAATTCTAACAGTAAAAAAAACACAAATATAAGCTGAAACATATTATCTAATAATTAAGCTAGAAAATTCAAATTAAAGCTAAAATGGAAATTTAACTCACTTAGACCTCAGCTAAACAGAGGTTCCCAATTATGGGCAGCTACAAGCTCCAGCTTATTCAGAGAATAAGTTGGTAAAGTCCATCTTGCCCCTCCATTGCGGGCAACTTCCTCAAGCTTTCCCCAATATGCATAGGTATAGGATATTGATATTTTTGACTGTTTTGATCAATAACTAAACTCACAAAAGCAATAATAAGCTAGAATGAGCTTAGACAAACAGAAAAACAAGCTTATTGAAGCTTATGGAATCTAATTTTTTTTTTTTTTTTTTTTTTTTTTTTTTGATGAATGAAAACAGAAGATATCAAATGTAAATAAGTGATTAGCTTTTAAGAGCTTATAACTAGCTTCTGAGAAAGAAAGTAAGCTAAGACTAGCTTATATCAAAACTGAAACAGAGAACTAAATTCAAACTTCACTTTCATTAATCATTAAAAATTCAATACAAATGATTCTTACAACTTACTAAAGACAGTGAATTAAAATTACACTAAAAAAACATAAGCTTGACACGAATTAAACCCTAATTATAGATTCTAAAAAAAACTTAAAAACTAGACACTCAACTTGTGAAGAAGAGGCTGCTATATATAGACTCCAGGAGAGCTAGGGTTTCCTCTTGGAAGCTTCAGGATATTCATTCATGACCCTTGGATCATTTCTTGCTCACCACTTTTATATCTTGGCCGTTGATGGAGGTTAGTGGAGATACCAACATGGAGAGTGCTGGGATTGATGCCACCTGTCATTCTTTGTCTCTCTAGAAGCTTTGTAGATATTTTGTGAGGTAATAAATGGAGAGGCAGGGTAATTTGCTGAAGAAGATATACAGTAACTGTAAGTTTTTGGAGGGAAAGAGTGTTTTGGGTGTTGACTGGGTATTGACTTAATGGTATTTCGGGTTATAAAGAGAATTAGGTAAAGTTGGATCCGGGTCTTAGGTAAAAGGTATTGGGCTTCGTTGGCTTAAGGTTGGGCTGGGTTTTATGGATCCGGGAATAGGAATGATTTAAGGGTTTAAAGTTTTTAAGATTTTAAGGATTATAGGGGCCATTTGTGTAATTTCTGATTTTTAAGGGACTGAAATTGCTAATTCTTAGTGATCCAAGGGCCGTTCTTCAAAAATATTATCTTTGACGAATCTTTCCCCGGCTTCGGCTCTATAAATATCTTTCCACGTCTCGTGCCCGTGTTTTCCGGATTTTTCTTCGTTTTTTGTCTTTTTTTCTTTTATCCATTGCCTGCATAAACATAGACACAAAAACACGAATATCTTTTGGCATTTTGGTCGGATTTTGGTCAAGAAAAGGTATGTGTTTAAGCACATACCAAAATCCCCCAGACTAAGATATTGCGTGTCCTCACGCAATGTTATAAAAACACATTTTTGAAACCAAAAATTTCCAATCTCTTTTTACTAACTTTGAGAAGTAGCAAAATTTTCAAAAGAGATTAAGAAATCTTAAGTTCTAAAAACTCCCCGATTTTCCTTTTATTCTATTTTTGTATTTTTCTCATTTTCATGTGACGGCTTTGTCGACAATCATTATCTCACGATAACTTTTAGGTTCAACGAGTAGGAAACACGACTCATAAAGAAGTGACCATACGGATAAAATTCGTCGTTCCTGATTTTTCACGAGTCCCCAAACTAAGCTTAAAAACGAAATCATTGTCTATTTACAAGTTAGATGCCAACACTACCCATGAAAGTTACTTGTGTAATTACCTCTTGCTCCCATTTTTCCTAATTTCCTCTATTTATTTTATTTTTGGTGAGAAATGAATTTCTTCATATTTTCTCGTTTCGATATGTTTATGCCGATAAAGATACTAAATTAAGACGCTAAGTAGTTTTTAATCTTCTCTCGAGAACCGTTGCTTTGAAAATGAGGTCCACATCAAGATTTTTATTTACATTTTTGACTTTTACATTTTTTTTTCTATTTTCATCATTTTTTTTTTTTTTTTTTTTTTTTTTTTTTTTTTTTCATTATTACTTTTTCTTGCGTACCCTAAACGACGGAGCTTCACGGGGAAATTCCAAGACCTTACACCTTTCGGAATAAAGGATCCAAGGGCCGTTACAACGGAGAGTTCCAAGACCTTAAAGCCTTTCAGAATTAAGGGTCCAAGGGCCGGTGCAAGAGGGTAGCCAAGACCTAAACGCCTTTTGGTAATAAGGATCCAAGGACCGATCTCGAACCGAAGGTTAGAGCACTTAACTTATTATTATTAAACTTATTTATTAAGGAACCTTGATGTGTACCCAATTTTTAAAGCAAGGATTCTTTTAAGAAGACCAAGAACTAATTACCGGCAAAACCTAACATCTTTAATTATTCTTACAGATATATATAGTGAAACAATTTTGCGGGAGCAAAAGGCCATAAGTAACTTCGATGAGCTCTAAAGAGAACCAACTACTCCACGCTTAGCATCTAACTTCTAAATAAACTCTATCATTTCTCGTTCTTCACAAATTTAAAATCTTAAATAATAAGATCCGCGAATGCTTAGCCAAATAATCAAGCCATGCATATATAAAGTCGATATGGGAACTTGCAAACTCTTAAAAAGAATTCGCATTTTATAGCTTCTTGTGTAAAAGACTAGCACGAGCTTATAGATTATAAATGGTTAAGGGGACAAGCTAGGGCTCAACACGCCCGATCAAGTCAGAATTTATTCCTACTCTCACCAGCGGAAAGTCAACAAAATGTCAAAATTTATTATATTTTTGAAAAAAAATTTTGAATTTTTCTCATTTTTTTTCAATTTTTCAATTTTTGGGAGAAAAAACGGGGTTGCGTGAGTAAACGACAAAAAATGCAAGGCATAAATCAAATCGAAAGATTACCCCCCCCCCCCCAGACTAAAACGAGACATTGTCCTCAATGTCTTAAAGGTAAGGGTTCTCCTACATAAACCTAAGGCCGTTTATTAATTATGCCAAAGATAAATGTAAAACGATAAGATTAAGGATATCGGATAAGCAACGAATGATGAAACTCGAGTGAAGAGAAGCAACCACGAGCACGATAGTCTTCATAATTCGGGCAAATCCTGGACATAAACAACCACGAAACACAAGAAATGGAAGAGGTAGCCCTCCTCACGTCACTTTATTAGAAAATAGATAAGAAGATAGATGGATAAGCATGGGGTGCCTCCCACGAAGCGCTTTGTTTTTTTTATAACCGAGTCACGTAGCTTGACTCGACCCCGAATTTAGTTGTCCTTGGGGGAGCAAGTGGAAAAGATAATCTCAATCGGACTTTCATTCAAGATGTTTGGATAAACATTGAAGCGTATGAAAGTTCCACTCCGATGAGATACCCACGACTTCAGAAGATAAAAGAGGTGATGCCGGGGTCAAAAACTTTGTCTTCGTTTCCGGCTGGAAACGATAGTAAAGTTTCAATTAGAGACAACTCCATGCAGAACGAGAGTTTTTGACCAGAAAGAAGTAGAGGGGAATCACTTTTCTCCAGAATTAAAAGTTCCTTAGATGAGGCGGGAAACTTTAAATTCTTATCAAGAGTCAATTTCATCAAAGGATGAATTTTACCATCATCGAGTATGCCTGGATTAAACACTTTGTCTTCATAAGAAAACTCAGCAGGGTACTCGATGGGAGACTCAATGGAGAAAAGGAAATCATCCTTGGGAGAATGAGGAGATAAGTCATTAGAAACAATTGTAGCATCCTCAATTATGGTTTCCATTTTAGGGCCTTTTTCATCAGTAGGTTTCCCATATAAAAGATTTTTCCATTCGGTTTGATCGGCCCCAAAATCGAAGAGGTCGTCATCACTTTGGAAATCATTAGGCTCGGAGTAAGAATCAAGTGATGGAGAATGGTATAAAAGTTTTTCAACTTCTTTAAGATCAGCATGAAAGTCGAAAAGATCATCATCATTTTCTGATGGAATTGGTTCGTCGTGAGCGAGTTCCTCGGCGAACTCCTCGGGATAAGAATTACATCTAGACGGATCACGGTTCAGCAAAAATTCCAATTCTCTAAGATCATATTCAAAATCAAATTCATCGTCCTCATACCCCGGTGGGATTGGATCGATGTGAGCGAGTTCATCGGTGAACTCCTCAAGAAGAAAATCAATACTAGAAGTGGTACTGCCACTACTTTGTTCTTCTGATTTAGAATCAACAACTTGAACGGATTTAGGCAGCTTTTCTTCTTTAATTTCCGTCGGAGGGAGTGAAGATGACGGCTCATTGGATAGCAATTCTTCAATTAAACGAATATCTCCCTCCGGATCAGAGTCGGTGTCATCAATTTCTGGAGAAATTGGCTCATCACTAAGGAAAACCTCGAGCTCTTCCATAGTGGAAACACTTCCCTCAACCGGTGTGAGAGAAGGGGAAGAGTCAGAAATAGAATCAATAATTTCAATACGATAAACCGATTCCGGAGGTGGGACAAGTGGTGTGCTCTTAGAGCTAGCAATTTCCTCCACTTCCGTTGTGATCTCCGAATCTGGTTCATCATCATCAAGAATACTCTTTACATCCGCGGAACAACTCGCAAACCATTTACTTGAACCGGGTGTAATTTTCATAGCCTTGAGCTCAGCACGTTTTTCAGAAAGACTCTTAATCGCAAATCTGGAAAGAATTGAATCACTTCTTTTGGAAGTGATTACGGGATCAGATTTTTGATTCACCGTAGCAACATTGCATTTATCGGTTAGCGGTTTAGAGTTTTGATTTATGTTAAACGTTACTTTCTCATTATCAACTCTTAAGGTTATTTCTTCTCCATACACATCAATCAAAGCCCGCCCGGTCCTCAAAAATGATCTTCCGAGAATTAGAGGAACTCGGGGGTCAGCATCAAAATCAACCACCACAAAATCGGCGGGGAAATGGAACTTCCCCACCTTGACAAAGACATCCTCGGCTACACCTTCAGGACGGGTTATGGAACGGTCCGCAAGCTCGAGGGTCATGCAAGTGGGGGTAAGTTTGGGCAGAGAAAGCTTTTGCCAGACAGACAACGGCATTAGGTTAATGCTAGCACCGAGATCGGCCAAGGCGTAGCATTCAACCATTCCCGGAAATTCACATGGAATGAGAAATTTCCCGGGATCTCCAAGCTTTTCCAGAAGCTTTTTAAGGAGAACCGCTGAGCAATTCTCATTAAGAGGTGTTTTTGCTAGTTCAAAGAGTTTTTCCTTATTACTCAATAAACCTTTGAGGGTAGAAGCAAACTTAGGCATCAGAAGTAAAGCATCCGCGAAGCTTATATCAAAATGCAAATCTTGGAGGATTTGGTACAAATTTTCCATTTGATTTGAAGCTTTTTCGCGGAGCTTTTGATCATTCAATCTCGAAGGATAAGGAAGTTTTGCTTTTATGGGGGCTTCTTCGGGCTCAAGCACAACCTTAGGCTCAGATGGCTGGACAACCGGAGGTTGGACGTCTTTGGTCCTTCCGTTGTTAGTAGGAAGTTCCGTGTCCTTTGTCACCTCAGTCTCACGGACGACTACCTTGGGAGGAAGAGAAGAAACGGTAGTCGGAGCCGTGGGTCCATCATATGAAACACCACTTCGGGTGGTAATTGCTTTCATATCACCCCTCGGGTTAGCAATTGTGTTGCTAGGAAGAGAAGATGTACCCGCGGGTAAGGGTTGATTCATTTGAAAAAATCCACTCATCATTTGCTTAAGCTCGTTTGTTTGTCGAGATATCGTCGTATCAATCTCCTTCCGAAAGTCAGCTCTCATATTGTTGATTTGACCTTGCATAGTTCGTATGCTAGCATCGGTTGCTTTCACATAACTCACAAAGTCGGGAGAAGGTGCAACTTGGGGTGGAGGAGGTTGATAGACTTGTTGTGGTTGAGCTTGATAATTGTTTTCCCGATTTTGGTTGAAGCTTTGATTTTGATTGTAACCTTGGTTGGTTTAAGGAAAACGGTTTTGGTTGTTTTGAACGGGTGGAAAACCGGGTGGTCCCATTATGTTACTAGCATTTTGAGGACGAAATCCTTGATTCTGATTGTAGTTTGCTGCTGCTACGGTAGCATTGCAAACTTGGCTATCGGTAGCTTGACAATCATAATAAGGATGGGGACCACCACATATAACGCAATTCTCTTGAACCGCTTTGACTTGAGCGGGTGGGGTTGGAGAAAGATTTTTCTGATTTGAAAGAAGGAAAGCTTGGAACATATCCGTAAGCTTATCAATCTTAGCATCGCTGCTAGACGTATTGGTAGTTATTTTCGAAACAACGGTTTGTTTCGAGAAGTGGGAACCTTGGATTTGTTTTCGATAATCGTCAAAATTTCTCTCGGCATTCGACTCAAGATATTGCCACCGGCGGCTGCGTTGAGTGAATCCTGATCTGATTGAGTTAAGGCATTGTAGAACGTATCAATTTGATGTAATTCCGAGAAACCGTGATGTGGGCATTTCCGTAGGAGATCCTTGAATCGTTCCCATGCCTCACCGAAATTCTCATCAAATCGTTGTTGGAAATTTGTGATTTCATTCCTAGCATTGGTCATTTTAGACGGAGGAAAGAAATAATTCACGAATTTATGGACGAGATCTTCCCAAGTATGGATCGATTGAGGGGGTTCTTTGTCGAGCCAAATCCGGGCTGCCCCCCCCCCCCCCGAGGGAAAATGGGAATAACCTTAATTTGATAGAGTCATGAGGGACATCCTTATGATGGTGTATGGATGTCAACTGGTTAAACCATTGGATGTGTGCGTGGGGATCCTCCCTCTCAAAACCGTGAAATTGATTTCCCATGACAAGTTGTATTAAACCGGTTTCGAGTTTAAAGTTTGTGTTTTGAATCGGGGGTATAACAATAGCATCTCCATATCCCACGGTGGGACATTAGAGCAACTCTTGCATAGTAAGTTGATCCTCGGCCATTTCGGTAATGGGAGTATCAACTTGAGGACGTAACTCGGGTACGTTAACTCTTTTGCATCGACGAGAACGACGAGTCGGTATGGGAGAAGATTTATCAATTACGTGTGATTGGGAACGGGTGTGCATACACCAAAAATAAAATAAAAATTAAAAAGAAAAATAATTTGGAAGAGAAAATCTTTTTGGATTTTTTTTTATATTAAAGGAAAAATTAATCACAATATTTTTGGTACCGATCCCTCAATCGATATCGTTTCTCTTAAGACTAATCGCAGAGTGGCGGAGAAGCAAAGGTCCGCTCGAAAGCTGATTAAAAACCCGCCTCTTTCGGTTTGCAATTTAATGTCAAAACCGTCTTTAAACCACTTGTATACGTTGTAATCGAAATATAATCCGAAATTAAATGATTTCACGATTGTTTTGTTGTTTTACGATTTTTTTGGTATTTTTAACACTTTAGGAAAAGTGTTAGTGGTTTTTTAATTTTTTTTGGATTTTATATTTTTGAAAATATTTACAAATAAAACGATAACTTCCCGGGAGAAGGGTCTTCAAAACACGAATCTAAAAACGGAATCACGAATTCACGTCAACCTTCCCCGGCAGCGGCGCCAAAAATATCTTTCCACGTCTCGTGCCCGTGTTTTCCGGATTTTTCTTCGTTTTTTGTCTTTTTTTCTTTTATCCGTTGCCTGCATAAACATAGACACAAAAACACGAATATCTTTTGGCATTTTGGTTAGTTTTTGGTCGTTTTGGTCGGATTTTAGTCAAGAAAAGGTATGTGTTTAAGCACATACCACCTAGCAACGGGGAGTATAGATCGAGGGGGAGTTTATCATATACTAACTCATCATATTGCATTTTTCACCATTAAAATGTATACGTTGGTACTCTAGCAATGAGGAGTATACATCCAGGGGGAGCATATTATAGTCTAACCATTTGTTTTGTAGGATCATTCATCATATCATACTCTTGAAATGTATACGTTGGTACTCTAGCAATGGGGAGTATACATCAAAGAGGAGCATAGCATATTCTAACAATTTATTTTGTAGGTTCATACATCATAACCTTGTTACTCCACTTAGGAGGAGTATAAATCAAGGGGGAGCTTTAAAGTTCTCAAAATCAAATTTCGCTACGCATATCTTCTTTTTTTTTTCGACAAAAAGGGGGAGATAGGATTAAGTTTGCATCAACTGTGAAACATCACAGTACATACATTTTAGCTTAAAATAAATTTTAAAACTTGCATAAACTAACTTAATCTATATTTTTAAAAGACTTATCCTTTATTTAAGCTCTCTACTTAAAAATACACTTTATGTTTTGTCATCAACAAAAAGGGGGAGATTGTTAATACAAATATCGTCCTAAAAACGTTATTTATATTTTACGATCTTTGCTTAGTTTTGTTAATGACAATTACAAAGTTTATCTTTAAGCAAAGCATAAATAAGATTAAGACTTTTACACTTATAGTGATAAGCATTTTACAAACACATTTTCACATCACAAAGTTTTCTAGAAATGACATATACAAGTTTACATGTTTATTTCTTAAAATGGAAACTTTATTAGTTAAATATTAGGATGACATCATGGCATGCATCATGTACACAATCTTGGTAAGATTTTGTGATATTTTGGTTTAGATCTTCAAGCCAAAGAGTTGACATTTGAAGATATGGAAAGATATGGCAAGATTTGGAAAGATTTGAAGATCTCTTAGCTGGCCTGACACGGTGGATCCAAAGTGGTACACGGACAGATCCAATTTTGGGGATCCGCCGGATCCGCCGCCTGTTGATCAGCTTTGCCTATAAATAGCAAGCTGATCATTTGGCCATTTTATCACTTACATAGCCTAAATTATATATCCTTTCATTTACATATTACTAACCCTTAGCATACTAACATTTCATAGATCTTTCCTTTTGTAGCAAAGAAGATCTCAACATATATGGATCAACATACTGTTGTCATCCTGTAGTATAGAGTCTGTGTGATCTTGCATCAGTTCACACATCATAGTTGCATCTTTTATTCAGTAGAAACCGGTTAGTGTTTTAGTCCTCAAAACACATAGAGTGTCGGGAGTGGTTGTACCCTTGTAAAGAAACAAACGGGAGTGGTTGTACCCTTGTAAAGAACTCGACATCTAGCTTAGTGTCGGTAATCATTTAGGCGACGTCAGGTTGGTTCTTCCTTAAACAAGAACCCGGTATTTAGCTTTGTACCGGAAAAAGGTGTAAGCAACGTGTATTAAGGTTTTCTCCGCCGAGAAGGGAGTTTGTTTCTTAGTGAAGAATAACTCTCGAGTTAGAGGCTCGAGGAGTGGAGTAGGGCAAGGATAAGAGTCCTTGTAGCCGAACCACTATAAACATCCGTGTTGTGTGGTTTGATCTTTCCTCTCTTTACTTACTTACTTACATTTCTTATTTGTGAGCTTCATTGTTTACTTAACTTTGAAATCACGATAAGTAACAAAGCGAATTAATTTTAAACGGTAAAACTATTCAACCCCCCCCCCCTTCTAGTTTTCCACATTTTTTTATCCTGTTTGTTACGGAACAGAAACCAAATGAAACCCTTATAGTGTTATACCTGAGCTGCATGTTTCCTATCATTCCAGCTTCTCGGTCGTTTGAATCAATTTCAATACATTTAGTTATGAAAGGTTTGATTAGGATCATGTATTAGAAAAACTACACCACAGGTGTTATACCCGAGCTCCTGAACCACTTTGAATACATTCTTCATGTTTCAATAAATGTTTCTCACAATACTCCCGCAGCAACGCGCGGGTTACCCCACTCGTTTTATTCCATGTATGTTCACAATGTGAGTTTTCTATATCGCATATTTACCCTTTGTGTCAATGAGTCTCCTCTGATTGTTTGTATGCAAATAATTAAACACGACATTGATTTCAGGGTCTTCACATGAAATAAAGAAACAAGAATTATCAATATAGAATCATAAGAACTCACAACTTACAATCATCAAAAGATAAAATGTAATTACTTTGTTACATAGCATAAAACATCAACATATTATGTAAACCCTTGTATCATAGGAAAATGACACACAACTAGAAAAATGTCACCTTGATTATTCTAAAAATTGTACATCACTTTACATAGTTTAAACAGATAAATAGTTCCTCCAATTGGCAGCAAATTTCATCTTTTTACTCTTGTATCAGCATTATGAACACTTAATTGATACAATATATATCTTTTTGCTCGTGAATGAGTATCTGACACAAAGGCAAGGGTTTAGACACGTATGTGTTGAAGAAGACATGTGGCTTCTTGCTGCCTAGTTTATAACGAAACCGGGCCAAGAAATAACATCGAATGACCCAATTACAACCCAAAACGAACATGGCCCAACAAACTACCAAATGACATGGACAAAACAACAAAACGACATGCTATAGCAAAAAACGACGTCGTTTCATATTTTTCTACCCAAAACAGCGTCGTCCGCACGCTTAATGTATAATAGAGTAATATGTTTCTTTTCTAGACTTGGACAACCTCATCTTTTAAACCGGAAATTCATCCGCATGTGAACCTTTTCGACACCTTACTACTTTTATTTGTTAGGTTTCTTTGCATTTGCTATAATTTTCAATCGAAGTACTATAACTTTACCACAAATCAAACTATTATGATATATTCCCCGAATCGTGTAAAGATCATTTTCAGATTGAAGTATTTCGGCCATATATGCCTTGGTTATCACGAAATCCTCAATTGAATAATTCTGAGAATCGCACTTTGTTTTTAAGGCACGAGAGAACAAAGCAATATACCGAAAGTTGTTATGTACGTTGCGTTTGGAATAGATCAATTATGTCATATAATACATAACTGAAACTTAGTTAAATTCAGTTAAAAATGGTTGGCAAGAAGAGTCGCAACTGTTGGGAAAGTTGTGTCTTTTGGCGGTAAAAACGTGTTGGAGGGAAAAACAGGTAATACCCGAATCCCAAATCATTTAGGCTTCCCCTTAATCCCCACCCGCTCACTTGTGAGCAGGACCCAACAAGGGGCTCTGTCGTTTGACTCCCGCACAAAATTGTGGCGGCATCAAGCTAGCTAAAACGATTGTGCACTCCACACCTCCTGACCCGACTATACGCCTAAGCCCTTGATCTTAAGTAGTCACAATCACATAAAAAATAAGTGATGATACTAAAATCAACAATGATAATATTTTGTTCAGTTTTAGATTCGTGGTATGAAGATAATATTTGTTTTCACGTTTATTGTAATAATGAATTTTGAGTATTTGTTTTATAGTTTATTGGGTCAAAACACATGGTATTTGATATTGTGTTGCTACAATTATTTATTAAATTGTACTGTATCAGAATCAAATTTATTTAAATACTGTAAGATGTAGTTTGCAATTCGTGCTTATCTCTTGGATTGGTTAAATACTAAAGACTTGATTAAGTGCTTATCTCTTGGATTGGTTAAATACTAAAGACTTGATTAATCTATCTATGCAGATTAAGAAACTTGTGAAAGCATGGAAAATGGGGGGTAGGTAGCATAACACACTTGACAAGTTGACATTATTCAAACGTCCCTTACCTGGTCACCATTATGTTGATGCATTTTCGAAATTAATAAACAGATCGAGAGTAGTAGGTACGATCCTTCAAAGTTATTTTATAAACTAGTTTAATACCAATGTAAACGTGTAATAAATGGGCTGTTAAAATATATTGATTTAGTTACTTATAAAGTTAATATCGTCACCAAAAGGCTTCTAAATAAATAAGTATAGTTTTGAAAGTAACCAGGTAATCGATATTGTGTGCAAAGTTGTGTTTTATTGAAATAAATTGATTTAAAGTATAATTTAAATACGAATTAATATAACTTATTTGTATATTTGTTTGGTACTTCTCATGTCCTCGATTTGTATAAAGCAAATAAACAGTATGTAATATTTTAAGAGAGTTGAATGAAGATATGTAATGTCATCAATTGTTCTTACATAAAATGAAGTCTCATACATAATGCATTGTCGTTATAATAATAGCATGCAATGACAGATACAAAAATATGCGAACTAAACATATAAAAACAAACAAAAAAATATGCATCACTTTACTTCATGTTACATAAGAATATCCGGAGTGGATATCAACTCACGCTCAGAGTGAGTTGCCAAAACGGATATGTAAAGTCACGATCAAATAGAGTGCCCGTATGGTGAGTAACCCATCAAAGTGAGTTGCACAAAAACGTGGGCCCTCTCTTATAAAGTACTCTCTCCGTCTCAAAATAATTGTCCACAAAAAAAAAAACACACAGTTTAAGAAAAACATAATTAATACTGCTTTCTCTCTCTTACTTTTTTGCCAAATGACAAGTTTACCCTTAACCAATTAATTAACACTTCTTTAAAGTTTGTAATATTAATTTCAACCAATGGTAATATAGTAAACTTTACCAAACTCCACTATCTATTTTTGGTATGGGACAATAATTTTGGGACAACCGGAAAAGGAAAGAAGGACAATTAAATTGGGACGGAGGGAGTAATTATTTTTTATTTGTATTGTGAGTGTGTATGGGGTATTTAGTGGGGTATATTTTTATAAAGATGAGTGAGTGTGACTAAAACGGATGTATGGTGAGTGGGAGTGAGTATTAGTGAGAGGAGAGAGAAAACTAAAGTAATGCCGAGGTGACGTTGAGTGACTCACCATCACTACTTTCAGCTTAAGTAAAAAAAACACCAAAGACGAACTGACTTGCTACATGTAAATATAAATAAAGCCATTTAATTATATCATCAAGGAGTAATGCTAGCTACACCCATATAAGATTTACACCAAAAAAAATCCATAAATTGATGTGGTTATTTGTGATTAGGCTAATAAAAAGAAGAAAGAGAAATTCTAGATAAAACTATCAATCACACATAGCCACATCATTATATAGTTATATATATTTTATATATATTATATTATATTTTATATATATATATTATTTTATTATTTATATATATTTTAATCTTATGTGAGTCTAGCATTAATCATCAGGAAAATCTCCCTTTTCAGAAGCACCGCAATTTTTTTAGCTAAACTCTTAGAGCATCAACTATGGTGGTTTAAGAACAGGTCTAAGAAATTTTTAAGAGGTTCAAAAATTTGCATACCATTGTGAGGAACCATTTCAAGTCTAGGTAGCATGAAAAGGTCTAGTATTTTGAAGAGGTTTATACATTAATGACATTGCATGAGATGACAATTTTATAAATCTACTAAAGCATTTATCTATAGTGAGAATAGGTATATAATGTGAATAAGTATGTAAATTAATGACATAGCATGAGGTAGTAATTTTATAAACCTTTTTAATAGGTTCATCATAGTGGATACCCCTAAGAATTGGTGATTTTGTACATTTTGTAGAAATCAAAAGAATACTGAAAACAATGTGTTATCAGATTCAATGAACAAATAAGAATACATTGAGAATAAATAAGAAAAACCTAACCCTAAACTAGACAGGTCTAAATAACGGGTCGGGCCTAAAGGCCTTATTAGCTAACATCTCCCCTCAAACTCACAATGCTACATTGAGAGTTTGACAAGAAAACTTCGAAATCGGACGGACAAATGCAAACAGTAGATCCAGGCAGACAACAACAGATAGATACAGATTCAGCAGCAGAGAGATCCGAACAGAGGTAGACGAAGAGTAGATTAGGCAGACAGCAGCAGACTGAGCAGATTCAGGCGGACTGATGCAGACAGACATATGCAAATTCAGACAGGCAGATTCAGAAAAACATATTCAGATTCAGATTCAAATTCAGACAGATTCAGATTCAGACAAAACCAGACGGAACCAGATGCAGAACCACGTGTGAAATCAAACAAATGCGGAACCAAACAAAACCAATTTTCAATTCGATACCAATTTAAAATCGAATATCAATACAAATACCATTATTATACCAATACGGATATGATAAGGATTTATTTGATACATTTTAAAGGGGTTATTTAAGCCTAAAAGTCATGTAATTGATCAAATATTGCCCTAAATCGTTTCTTTTTGCATTTTAGGTGCTTGGGACGAGAATTATGGAAACTGGCATGTTTTGGACTAAGATCGATAAGAAAACGAAGAAAAACGAACAAGTCAAGAATCTGTCAAGATGGAGACCTGACGGCGTCACAGTATAAAACCTGATGCCGTCACTTGTATTTGAAGAGCCAAACTGAGGAAACTTGTTTTAGACCGACTTGCATCTACTAAAACAAGTTACGTGATCGTTTATGGACTCTAAGTTGTTACACCTTTGATCTAGGATATTGGCTATTACAAGCACGATAATAATATTGGCGGAATATTCTATGAAAGAAACAATACTATCACAACAAGGTTTTTGGAATTTCACCGTTTGTTATTCAATTTAAGCCCCATTGCTACTTGATCAATTATAGCACGGTTACACTCTAACAGGGATCGAAGATCCTTGAGGCTAAACAAACCTAACAACATTAGACCCCATGTCCAATGTTCATCAGACCCCATGTCTGATGTTCCCACACACACTTTTTAAGTGCTTTACATTGTAACACAACTTTGTGTTGTTGTAATTTGAGAGTATTAAGCACTTTGGTGATCACTAATCACATAGTGACACACTTTTGATGTTCACTTTCTTTCACTGTGAAGCATTCTTTTATCTAAGGGTGTGATCTCCTTTTTATAGTATAAAGGAGATCATTACAAAGTTTGATAAGTCTTAGTCTACTACTTGCTTTATGTGTAAGTCAATAAGATACAACACGTATCTTGTTTTGCAACTTTGTTGACTGAGAACATATCTAGATATTATCTACTTGATATACTTGACTCAAATACAAAATATCTTTTTCATCCTTATCCATCCAGCAGCAGTAATGACTCACTGATCAGCAGCAACTCGTTTGCACTATCGGCAGGAACAGATACACTATCGGCAGGAACAGTACACTATCAGCAGGAACAGTTACACTATCGGCAGGAACAGACCAGCAGGAACAGATACACTATCGGCAGGAACAGTTCTGTTTTCAGAATATGTTTTGTACCAGCAGCAGTATCTACTCAGCGTATTTTGCTTATCATTTCAGTATTTCTTCATGTTTCATTCTTCTTGTTTTGTACCATCAAATCTATGAAAATATAATTCCCAACAATCTTCCCCTATTTGATGATTACAAAACAAATACGTTCTTGTACGAATTTCCCTAGACGAAGTAGAGAAATTGAGATAATTAAATCTCACCATGAATGAAATCATACTGTCTTCCCCTTAATCTATGCTATCCACCACATCTCTTCCCCTTTTTTTTGTTATCAACAAATAGAGAATATTACAAATATGATCTTTACAACTACAAACTAATACTAATCAATAGTAGTAAGAATCAATAACTTTCCCTTGTGGTGTTGCACAAATACAATAAATGGTTATACATCTAAACATTTAAGCTTCTCTTGAAACCCATATGTTAACCATTTCGAATCCCCAATTCTGTAGGCTTTTATGACTGATGAAGAAAAACCAATCATTACCAACTTGTTGATGAAGCTGAATAAACCATCCTTGTGTCCTATATCTTGTACTAAAACTGACTTCGAACGTATACCCATGTATAGAGAGACCTCAATCTCTTGACAATAAACTCATCTTCTATGAGACACTGAGCACTACAACGTTACTCCTTTAAGTGTTTGTCAATTCATAGTCACTTGAAAGAACGAACAAGTTACCTTCTCAACAAAAAGTATGATAAATCACAACTTTGTAAAATTCAACCTCAACTTCAAATAAGCAACAAATGACCTTTTTCACCAATAATAAATTGATAAACAAGCCTTTTTATCATTTAAGAACCAACTCTCTTCTGTGTGTGATTCTTCCCCTTTGTGTGTGTAAACCAAGAAAGAAAAACCAAAAATTCGACCATACCTCAACTGTTTCTGCAGCAGTTTTCAACGATGCATATCTTGCAACCTAAAGCTCAGATTGAAGATCCCTCCGGTGAGAATCTACCTTGATATACCAAGAACCTTCAACAAAAATTTCAGCCCGATCCAACGGTTAACGAAGGAGTTATAGCCTTTGCAAAACTGCTCTGCAGAAAGTTGCGAAAAATTAAGCAAAAACGAATTTTTCTTCTTTCTTTAGCTAAAACCTTTTCTTTTCCTAGATCCAGAGCCCCCTGCTCTGATACCAATTTTAGACCGACTTACATCTACTAAAAGAAGTTACATGATCGTTTATGGACTCTAGGTTGTTACACCTTTGATCTAGGATATTGGCTATTACAAGCACGATGAAAATATTGGCGGAATATTCTATGAAAGAAACAATACTATCACAACAAGGTTTTTGGAATTTCACCGTTTGTTATTCAATTTAAGCCCCAATGCTACTTGATCAATTATAGCACGGTTACACTCTAACAGGGATCGAAGATCCTTGAGGCTAAACAAACCTAACAACATTAGACCCCATGTCCAATGTTCATCAGACCCCATGTCTGATGTTCCCACACACACTTTTTAAGTGCTTTACATTTTAACACAACTTTGTGTTGTTGTAATTTGAGAGTACTAAGCACTTTGGTGATCACTAATCACATAGTGACACACTTTTGATGTTCACTTTGTTTCACTGTGAAGCATTCTTTTATCTAAGGGTGTGATCTCCTTTTTATAGTATAAAGGAGATCATTACAAAGTTTGATAAGTCTTAGTCTACTACTTGCTTTATGTGTCAGTCAATAAGATACAACATGTATCTTGTTTTACAACTTTGTTGACTGAGAACATATCTAGATATTATCTACTTGATATACTTGATTCAAATACAAAATATCTTTTTCATCCTTATCCATCCAGCAGCAGTAATGACTCACTGATCAGCAGCAGCTCGTTTGCACTATCGGCAGGAACAGATACACTATCGGCAGGAACAGTACACTACCAGCAGGAACAGTTACACTATCGGCAGGAACAGACCAGCAGGAACAGATACACTATCGGCAGGAACAGTTCTGTTTTCAGAATATGTTTTGTACCAGCAGCAGTATCCACTCAGCGTATTTTGCTTATCATTTCAGTATTTCTTCATGTTTTATTCTTCTTGTTTTGTACCATCAAATCTATGAAAATATAATTCCCAACACAAACTCAGTGCAATTTTATAACGTGACGGCTCAGAAGAATTATAACGTGACGGCCTCAATACATACCTGACGGCGTCATGACGGCGAATTACAAGACGAAACCCAAATTGGAGACAAGCTGACGGCGTCACAGATTGCAAGTGACGCTGTCATGGTTGTAAATATATATATAGTTTTCGAATGTTTTCTTATTCATCGTAACACTTTTGAGGACAAAACCCTAGACGATTTTGACAGCTTTTGTAGGGCTTTTTCAGCCTTTTTTTATCCATGTTTAATTGAAGATAAATTATTCGTTTAATCATTCAATATGTCTATGTGTTGTTTGATTATTTGTTTTTCTTTTCTTCGTTATAACATGGTAGGCTAGATTTACTTGTGTTTGCTTAGATCTAATGAAACCTAGTTATCGATGATTTGTTTGTCGTCTCTTGTTTAATTGATTGCTTAGCGTTAGGAGTAGGAAAACTGGCTTCTCTCTTATATGTGATAGCTTGAATGTCTTACTAAACGCAACCATAGAGTGCACTAATGGTTTTTCTCGTTGTATTTATTGCGTGAATTGCAGCTTGTAGATCCCGTAAAACTTAATAGACTTTAAGGTTTTTAGGGGAGACTTATTGATGGGAGATTTGCAAGACCTCGAAACGAAGTTTTACAATCCTCTAGGCAGTGTACCTAATCGTTGTAGTGTAGTATAGGTAAATCCGGTGGATTGATCGTTCTCAAGGGGAATAGTGTCGTTAGGTCAAGATGTATGACGAGATCGGTCTAGAGGTGAGGGATGATTCTTTTTGTATTTTTTATATTTTATGAAAGCAGTAAAAATCTCGGGTTTTAGAAGAGTGGGCAGAATTAGTTGCTAGTCAACTAACCCAAAACTAATAATTCAATTAAAATAAACTAATTAAAAAGAGAAAATACAATTGTTGACTGCTTATGATAGGGAAAAGCGTGTTTACTTAGATTCAATTACTCCCTAGTTATCTCCTATTGATCTGTCGAATTGTCACGTCCTTGTTTTAGTTGAAGCGTTGTATTCCTTAATATCAGTCGTGGGGAGGTGCCGAAGTCCCCAACTCTATGAATCTTAGTCTCCCCTAAAAACCTTTAAGTCTATTAAGTTTTCTAGGATCTACAAGCCGCAATTCACACAATAAATACAACGAGAAAAACCGATAGTGCACCCTACGGTTGCGTTTTCTAAGACGTTCAAGCTAGTTACATATAAGAGGTCAGCCAGTTTTCTTAGCCTAACGCGAGACAATCAACTAAACAAGAGACAACAAATCAATATTCAACAACTAGGTTTCACTAGATCTAAGCAAACACAAATAAACTTAAGCTAGCATGTTAAAACAAAGAAAAGATAAATACATAATCAAACAATACATAGACATATCGAATGATTAAAGGGATACTTATCTTTATTGAAACATGAAGTTCAAAGGCTTTGAAAGCCTTACAAAAGCTGTTAGATTCGTTCGAAACCCTACTTTAAGATAATGTAATGTTGGGAATTATCACATGAGAAGACTTAATATGAAGAAGACTTAAGTCTGCTGGGTTACATAGTTAAGTCTGTTAGTTGTATTCTTGTCATAGTTAAGTCTGCCAGTACTAAGTTAAGTCTGGTAGTTATAGTTACATAGTTAAGTCTGTTTAGCTATGTTTAGTTAAGTCTGTTTATTAATTATAGTAAAGTCGGTTAGCTATAAGTTAGGAAAGGATACGTAGTTATCTTAATAGAAGATACGTATATCCTTCTACACGTTTTGTATCTAGGGTTTCCTTAGTGTATAAAAGGAACCCTAAGGCATTAGTTTTACATGCGAATTGATTAAAAGTTAGTAATATACGAAGTTAGTATTATTGTGTTCTTCATTGTTGATTGTTTAGATTCCGCATAAACATTCAATTCATTGTTAGAGTTTCTCACTTAGATCAATTTGGATTTATTCAAGTTGTCTAACAAGTAACCAAGGCTACTTGGATCCATAATTCGTGTGGACCTACAAGTGGTATCAGAGCTTGTAAAGTGACTCTAAGTTCGAAGAAACACAAAAACCATAAACCCAAATTCACTCCAATAAACCCTGCACAATGTCTGAGTTTGAGAAGAAGCCTGATGATTTCTCAAACCATCCCAGTGATGATGAGAAATCAACCCATGAAGATGAAAAATCTGAAGCTGGCACATCTAAACCACAACAAACTATCCCTGCAACAACAACCATATCCAACATAAAACTCCCAATCCTGAAGAAGGAAGAATATGACATATGGGCTATGGAGATGGAGCACTATCTAGAGTATATTGATAACGAGGTCTGGAAGGTCATACAGAAGGGGAATTCGAAGAAGAGGATTTTGGTTAGTCAAGATGGAGTGGTTAGGGTGCTACCACCAGTATCTGCTGAAGAGATACATGCCGTAGAAAAGGAGAGAAAGGCCAGGACTATGTTGTTGATGGCACTTCCCAATGAGCACTTGAAAAGGTTTCATGGCATGAATGATGCCAAGGAAATTTGGGAGGCTATCAAGAAAAGATTTGGAGGGAATGCTAACTCCAAGAAGATGCAGAAGGCTGTTCTTAAACAGCAGTTTGAAGCATTCAATGTATCCAGTTCAGAGGGTTTGGAAAAAGGTTATGACAGGTTTCAACACCTTCTATCACAATTGGAGGTTCATGGTGCTGCTGTGTCTGAAGAAGATGCAAACCACAAGTTTCTCAGATCACTACCAACAGAATGGTCAAGTGTGACAATGACCATGAGAATGAAGGAAGAAATTGACACCATGACAACTGAGGACCTGTACAACAATCTTCGGGTTTTTGAACAGGAAATCCAAGGAAACACAAAGGCATCTTCAAGTTCTACAAATGTTGCCTTTGTTTCTCAAAGCAAGGGCAGCACTAACAAGGTTAAGTCTGGCGGTTTTAATTCTGGTGGTTATGAAACTTCTTCAAGCAGCATGAGAGAGAGAGATGCTCATGCAGGTTTTGCTGATGAAGTAGTTTACTCATTTTTCGCTAAGCAACCAGAAGAGAAGGACTTCATCGGTGAGGATCTAGAACAGATCAATGATATTGAAGTTGAAGAGATAGATATCAAATGGCAAATTGCCATGATTGCACTCGAGGTTAAGAAGTTTTACAAGCAGACTTGGAGGAACATTAGGTTTGATGGGAAGACACCAGTGGGGTACAATAGGAGGACTGTTGAGTGCTTCAAGTGTCACAAACATGGTCACTTTGCTAGGGATTGCAAGGAAAAGATGACTACTGATGGGAACAGGAAGAAGGGTTCTGACTCTCAAGATGATGACAAGTTGGAGAAGAATCAGATGAGCATGTTGACACTGGAAGTTGGAGCTGTGAATTGGGATGACCACACACCGGAGGAAGAAGTGCCAAACCATGCACTTATGGCTATTGGTTCCAGTAATGAGGTATATTTGTGTTCCAAAATATGCATTGATTCATACAATCATCTTAAAGCTTTGTGTGATGAACAATTAAAAGAAATAGGAGATCAGGAAGTAAAGATTCTTGCATATACTAAGGCTGTTAAAACTTTAGAAGCACAAATAGTCACCTATCAAAAACAACAAGCTTCCTTAAATGAAAAACTCACCTTTCAGGCTAATGAAATATATGAAAAGGATGAAAAACTTAAGAAATATAGAAGAATTGGCATGAAAGCAGTGAGAGAAAGAGATGAATTGCAAAAGAGAGTAGACAAATGGACCCATTCTGCTAAATGTTTGGATAGGATAATAGAGTCTGGTATGAGTTCTACTTGTAAGATTGGGTTAGGTTATGGGATACACTCAGATAAGGAAATTTTAAGCTATGAGGAAGAGATGGCTAGAACAGTGTTTGTATGTAGAGAAGATGATTCTGCTGGTAAACCAGTTTACAATAGGTTCATTAAAACTGATGATTTTAAAGGGGTGCCACCTCCATTAAGTGGAGATTACACTCCTCTACAAAAGGAAGACCTTGATGATTCTTTGTTTGTATATGGTAAAAAGGGTCCTATATATCCTGAAACAGGCAACTCAGATGACAAATCAAGTGAATATTCTACCTGTCAAACTAATGACAGTGAAGGATCCACTAGAGATGTCTCTGAGCAGTCTGAATCAGAATCAGAGAGTGAACCTAAAGAAGTTTCTGAGTCAAAATCTGTCAAGCATAGTGAACCAGTTGTGACTACACCCAAACCTGATACAGATAAACCTAGTTGTGATACTCAAATAAAATCTCCTAGGAAGTCTGTCAAAAGTCAAGAGTCACCAAAATCTGATAGGATGAGAAGAGTGTACAAGAAAAACTACAATTTTGGTCCTAAAAGATGTTTTGTGTGTGTAAGTCTAAGTCATTTAATTAGAGACTGTGATTTTCATGAGAATAGGATGAAAAGAGAGGCTGAACTTAGGAAGCAGAAGTGTGTTAATACTGGCCATATGAATGTTAAACCAGTTTGGAATAGTGCAAACAGAATTAACCATGCAAACCAATTTGTCACAAGACCAGTACCATTTAATTCTGGTAGCTCAAATGTTAATTCTGGTTGGTCATCTGTTAATTCTGTTAGACCAAATTTTAATGCTGGTAGGCCAAAAATTAATTCTGGTGGGCCAAATGTTAGTTCTGTGAAGCCAAATGTTAATTCTGGGTGGTTTAATCATGTTAGACCCAGACAACCAGTAAATAGACCACAGGTGAATATAAATAATCAAATAAATCATTTTTCTAAACCACATTCACCTGTAAGGAGACCCATTGTAAGGGATCATGGGGGGTCTGCTGTTAAGACCTCAGCATGTTGGTCTTGTGATCCATTTAAGAATACACTTACCTATGAATCCAAGAACAACAGTGGATCAAGCTCATACAAGACTTATAAATATGTTAATCCACAAGGCAGACCCAAGCATGCAGAGGCCTGGGTCCTTGAAAGAAACTAATCTCATTTCTTTATGTGCAGGATCACCCACACAAGAATATGGAAGATAGAGGAATATTTGATAGTGGGTGCTCTGGGCACATGTCTGGTAACAAGAATCATCTGAAGGATTTTCAAGAATTCAAAGGAGGTTCGGTTACCTTTGGAGGTAGTAAAGGTCAAATTACTGGTAAAGGAAGGATTGTTGTAGGCAATTTAGAATTTGACAATGTGTCTTTTGTAAAAGAACTTGGGCAGTTTAACCTTTTCTCAATATCACAAATTTGTGATAAGCAGCATAAGGTGCTTTTTACTGAATCTGAATGTTTTGTGTTGACTTCTGACTTTAAGATGCCTGATGAAAGTCAGATACTTCTCAAAGTCCCAAGATGTAGTATATTCACAAGCCAAGAAACACAAGTTTGGGATCTAACTTTGGATCGAATGGAAGAAAGAATTAGAGAGAGAGATGTGGAACCTTAGAGAGAGAAACAAAGAAAGAAAAATGTATTCAAAGTGTAGGAAGGTCCAACCCTCTCCACATGAGGAGAGGGCTATTTATAGTACTTGATATTACTAGCTAGTTTGCCCCTACCGGGCTGTGGAGCAAGCTGACAATGGGTAAAGACCCGACCCACTCCACAATAATAATTATAACTAATCTACTACTAATATTACTAGTTATGCTACGAGCTATTTAACATAAATGAGTGCTCGGGGTGACCGAGTCTTCAACTGAATATTTATATTCCTAACATTCTCCCCCTAAGGGAGGTCACCCCGAAAACAATGTTCAGACTTCAAGCACTCTTTTCATGAATCTTGACTCCGTAGCTCGTAGACATTGATTCTTCAGTTTCATTAGTCATTGTGCCTTCAGCAGTGTTCTTTTGATGACTGTTCTTTGTATTGGATGATTTTGAGTATTCTTTGAAAATATCATCCCACTTGAGTCTCCAAGTCATCTTTCAGTTGTAAGTCTCCATGTGATGTGTTAATCTTTGATCCGACATGCTCACACTTTTCTGGATCATGATTTATTGCCTCAGAGTTGCGGAAGCAATGTTGAAGGTCTTTTAGATATCATGATTCCTTTGAATAAGATGATGTTGAAGTGTAAACATGTGGTGATGGATTGGCATCTTTTCTGCAATCAGCTACAACCGCAATCAGCTGCAACATCAATCATCTACAACTGCAAACAGCTGCAACAGCAATCAGCTACAATCGCCAGATGTTCCTGCATGCGACAGTTAGCAATAAAACGTCCGGTACTTACAGGTTCGGACTTTGAAATCGTCAATAGCATAGTGTGAAGACTTTCTCTAATCCTTACCAAGATCGTTCCTAATCAAAAACCCACAGAGGGCTTTTTAAGATCGTACCGTAGTACATCAACGATTAGGAGAGTCGCTGGAGTTCACTCCACGACTGTAGACCGGTTGAAACCGCCGTGACCACTAAGCATAATCCACGAGGAATTACCTAAGTGACCTGCTTTCAGGGCTGTTTGACGTTGACCCTGGCAGGAATTTCCATTCAATCATTGAGAGTTACATTTGTAACTTCTCTCATAAATGTTCGGGCAGATTGCTAAGATCTGCGTAGGAATCTTAGTTTACAACTGGTGTCCTTGATGTTGAACAACCAGTGTAGAAATAGTTTGTGTCCCTAAGAGATCTTATTATGCATCTCGTGGCTCTAGACTCTATAGTGCGTTTTGATTTAGTGAGCGGAGGCTGGAGAGGACTGCCACCTTTTCAATATCATCTAACTCGGAGTGAGAGAGACGATAGGAATGTATTGAACTCCGTGACAATTGAAACAAGAATCCTTTGAGGGACCTTGAGTGGCTAGGGAGGGTTGTGCAGCGTATCACTGGGTCCATGATACTTTTTCTTCAATGTCAGCAATCAACTAAGTGATTCTGACAGCATATGTATTGACCCGGTTTCTGCCTAAGTTGTAAGGAGGGCTTCTTTCTTTTCACCCTTTATCTTTACATTTCTTTTTCATTCTTCAACCTCTTCAGTGCTTACCGAGACTTCATTACTAGAACCTTTTTGGGTTTGTTCCAGTACTAGCTCCATCTCAGTCGGCACTTTTCCCTTATCCACTTTTCTCCTTTTTTAGTCATACCTAAGGACTTCTACACTGGCTAGTGGATTGTCCCTGGGTAGATCCCTCCGGCTCTGGCGGGATCGTGGGAACTTGAGCCTAACCTAACCATCCTTGTAACTCCATGCATTAATTAAAATTGTCGGTCTTTGGTATTCATCCACGATTGCCAAACCAAATCATTGAAAAATCTCTCAAAGTGTTCATGATTCTGAAACACATTTTTGCAAACACTTGAGAGTTTTATATTTTTCAAATGCTCCCCCTCAACATGTGCTCGGATGATTGTTTTATAAATTTGCACATGTTGGGTAGAGCTTGCACTTTTTGAATTGATCCACTTTCAATGAACATGACCGATTCGAGACACGCTTACATCACTAGTTAGACTAGCTTGAAATTATTACCCGGCCTGGTCAAGTCCACAGAAAGTTTCTCAAAACGGTACACTCTACTCAGACACATCCTTTTCGAGACACGCTTACATCACTGGTTAGACCAGCTTGAAATTATTACCCGGCCAGGAAATGTCCTTTCGATCAATGACAGTATAGGTTTCGTCAATTCATTGGTTAAGTCTGATTCACGATCTCATGCTATGCCAAATCCTTTTTGTCCATTCGCTCCCCCTCAATATGTGCATCGATATACGAAAGAGTTTAGCACATATGGGAGAGCCTAACATTTGAGTCCAAAACATCACATTTTATCAGATTTCATATTTAAATCACATTCTCTCCCCCGATCAAAAATTTCAAACCATTTGAAATTTGTAATCCCAATTGATTTAAATAAGTTTAGAAAAATGTGGGAGAAAATGTGTCTGATTTAATGTTTTCTGATAATGGAGTATACAATACTCCCCCTCAAACCAAGAGAGAGTGTCACTGCTGATGTTGCACAATGTTTAAAAGAAGGTGTCAAAAAAGTTTGAACAAAGACTCTCCCCCTCAATTAATGACCCGTTTTCTATTTAAAGAGTTGTAGTCATTCAATTGAACGAGAAGTATTTGTGAAAATTTAAGTCCAATTTACCACCTTGTGAAACATCAAAAACTCTCCTAAAGAATCATAGAACTGGAAAGTTTATGATATAAAGAAGATTTCTCTTCTTTTACACGAAATGATGCACTGAAGCGTACATTAGATCGGAAAAACATGGATATAACGTAATCCATGCCCAGGTGAACATCACCCAGTTTGGAGGAACAACCGTCTTTTTGACGACGTGTTTTCCTCAATGGATAGCGCGGGTTGCAGTATGAAGTAACTGCAAGCCATTAAGACATGTTTTAACCAATTAGTATAACTTCTGCTCGAGCTTCATTTAAAGACCCGTGTCATTATTGAATGACATTTCTAGGTCCGTAAATGTTATCGATAAACAGAAGACATGCCTAGATGAGACTATTTTTGGTATTTTCTGATTTTTTCAAATTTTTTTTATGGTTTTTATAGGTTTTATATTTTTCTATTTTTCTTTTTGTTTTAAAGATATATACAAATATATACAAGGATATGAGAAGATAACCCTTTACTCCTACTTTTCATCCTGAAGACACTTGAGGGTTTCAGGTGTCAAGCTCTTCAAGCCAAGACGCGGGAGAATAAACTGAAACCTTTCTCTCAGGAGAGCCTTGGTGAAGATGTCTGCTAGCTGAAACTCTGTCCTCACAAAATAATGCTCCACAATTCCCTTTTCAACCTGTTCCCTGATGAAGTGATGCCTGATGTCGATGTGCTTTGACATGGAGTGCTGGACATTGTTGCAACAAAGAGCAATGGCGCTTTTGTTGTCACAATATAGAGGAGTTTTGTTATATGAGAATCCATAGTCTAAGAGTTGTGACCGCATCCATAGAATTTGTGCACAACAGGCCGACATAGCAATGTATTCAGCCTTAGTAGAAGATATGGACGTGCTCATTTGCTTCTTAGAAGACCAACTAAGCAACTTTTCCCCCAAAAACTGAGCTCCTCCTGAAGTACTTCGACGGGTGTCCTGACACCCCGCATGATGAGCATCAGCATAAGCCGTTAACTCCATGGCCGTGTCCTTAGGGTACCAGAGACCCATATGGACTGTTCCTTGAAGATACCTGAAAACCCTTTTTACTGCTTCTAGATGCTTTTTGGTAGGCTTGGATTGATATCTTGCACACATGCAAACAGCAAATAGAAGATCTGGTCTACTTGCAGTAATGTACATTAAGGATCCAATCATGCTTTTGTATTTTGTTTGATCAACTGGAATCCCTAAAGGGTCTTCATCTAGCTTTGTTCTGTCTACCATGGGAGTGTCAACTGGCTCACTTGAATCAAATCCAAACTTTTTCAAGATCTCGTGTGCGTATTTGGACTGATTGATGAATATGCCTCCGGGACTTTGAGATACTTGTAATCCTAGAAAGAACGACATTTGTCCCATCATTGACATTTGAAACTTGGAACTCATCTCCTTTGAAAATATATCACATTCACTAGGATCAGATGAAGCAAATATGATATCATCTACATAAATCTGAACATGTAGTAGATGTTTTCTTGACTTCCTGGTGAATAATGTTGGATCAACAGCACCCTTTGAGAATCCATTTGCTAGAAGAAACTTGGACAATGTATCATACCATGCCCTAGGTGCCTGCTTCAACCCGTAAAGAGCCTTCTTCAAGCGGTAAACATGATTAGGATGTTCAGCATCCACAAATCCTTCGGGTTGGCTTACATAAACTTCTTCCTTTAAGTCACCATTCAAGAAGGCCGTTTTGACATCCATCTGGTAGACTATCATATTTAGACTAGCAGCATTGGCAAGGAAGATTCTTATGGCTTCAATTCTAGCCACCGGAGCAAACAATTCTTCAAAGTCTATGCCCTATTCTTGTCTGTACCCTTTTGCAACTAACCGTGCCTTGTTCTTTAACACATCACCATGCTCATCTAATTTCACCTTGAAGATCCACTTGAGAGCAATAATCATAGCACATTCTGGAGGAGGCACCAACTCCCATACTTCAAGTCGATCAAATTCATGGATTTCATCTTGCACGGCCTCGAACCAGCAGTCTTTGGTCATTGCTTCTTTGGCATCTTTTGGTTCGACTTTAGATAGAACGGAATTGAAGAAACACAACAGTGCATCTGTTGCTAGTTGTTTACGAGTGGATACCGGACGAGGGATTGCCTATGATGTTGTCAATTGGGTGAACGTTGGTCCATTTTCTGAGATGGTCATGAGGTTGAGGGTTTTGAACTGAAGTTGTCGTTCTGTGTTCTTCGAAAGAGGACGTGTCCGTTGAGGGTTCAGGAGCAAATATGTTCTCAAAAGGAACATCATTTGTAGGAGCAAACGGATTAACTTCTAAAGAATGATCATCTGCAGATTCTTGTTGCACTGGAGAGGATTGAGTGTTTGATGATGAAGGTGATTGACTTGCAGCTGGGGCATTGATACTGATTGATACTGATGCTGATGGGTCTTTAGAACCTTGCAGAACATTGGCCTCAGTAATAGGAAGAACAGCTGCACCATTTGAAGTTGTTACATCTGTTGGCTCAAAATATTCGTCAAACATTGAATCAAATAACTTCTTCAACTCCTCACTAGTTGGTGGAACGTAAGACTCTGCAGGCGTGGGATTCTGTACAAGCCCTGAACTAATTGGTCCAGGTGTCAAAAGTGTAAGATCGGGTCCAGAACTGGTTTGTCCTGAAGCAACTTGCTCACTTAGCTCGTCGAACGTGACATGGATGGTTTCCATGATTTGTCGGGTTCTCTTATTGTAGATTCTGTACCCTCTACGGTCTGGTGCGTATCCAACAAAAATACCTACGTCTGCTTTAGCTTTTAACTTTCCCAAGTCTTGACTGTCATTAGTTGGATAGCAAAGTGCACCAAACACACGAAGAAATGAAAGATCTGGTTTCTTGTTATGAATTAACTCATAGGGAGTCTTTTCATGAATGGGATGAATCAGAGATCGGTTTTGGGTGTAGCATGCAGTTGCAATAGCCTCTGCCCAGAGAAACATCGGTGCCTTTGAAAATATAAGCATGGTTCTTGCGGCTTCCACCAGAGTACGGTTCCGTCGTTCAACTACTCCATTCTGCTGAGGAGTGCGAGGTATACTTTTCTGATGAGTGATGCAAATATTTTCATAAAAGTTTCTGATTTGTTGATTGATAAACTCAGTTCCATTATCAGTGCGGATGATTCTGACAGTCTTGTTAAGCCTTACTTGCAACTGTTTTATCAGTTTAATGATCACCTCTGGAGTCTCATCCTTGGTTCTCAAAAACTTTACCCATGTGAACCGAGAGTAATCATCTACTATCAACAGAACATATTTCTTTCCATTTATGCTTTGTACTCTCATTGGACCGCACAGATCCATGTGGAGGGTATGAAGAACTTCCAAGTTGGTGTTGACGGTTTTAGGTTTGTGGGTTTGTTTCTTGCTTTTGCCCAGTTGACATGCAGAGCAGAGATGATCTTTCTCATATTTTAATCTGGGCATTCCTCTAAAAAGATCTTTGCGGGAAAGATTATTGATGGTACCGAAGTTCAGGTGGTTCAAATGACGATGCCACAGCCATGATTTTGTTTTAGAGGCTTTTGAAAGCAAGCATATGGGAGAGGACTTCAACATTTCTTCAATAGATATGGTGTATAGATTTGTACCCTAACTACCCTTGAGAAGATCTACACCATCCAATTACCTGACGAAACATGTGTGTTTTCTGAAAGCCACTTCCAGATCTGAGTTACAAAATTGACCCACAGAAAACAAATTGTGCCCTAATCCTTCCACATAGTAAACCCGTGAGATTACACTGTCACCGAACACATAATCTCCATAACTCATAATCGCACCAAAGTGGTCGTTCCCTAATCTAACTGTCCCGATAAACTTTTTCACGAAGTTCTTAAGCCGTGAGCGATCCCTCGTCATATGTTTTGAGCAGCCTGAGTCCAAATACCAAAGGACGATTTGTACGACCTGCATTTGAAACCAGACAATAGTGGATAACTGAAATATGTGGATCCCTACTTGCATTTGGGGTCCGTTTGGTTAGCACACACAAGTTTAGGAGCAGCAATCATTTCTAATACTGATGCCTCTACAGGGGAAACTACCCTAGAGTTATCAGAAGACTTATTAGAAAGGCAGTGTGTTCCTAATGGAAGGATTCGACCAGTTGGTCTCCATTCTTTAACCTTCACAATATTATGTTCACTCAACTTAGGTAATGGATTCTTATTTCCTAAACTGAATTTCCTTCCAGTGGGTCTCCATTGATACCCAACATTAGTGAAGATTTTTCCTGTTGCTTTCCAAATTTTCATATTTCTTTCAGTTTTCCTAACATGCTTAACATGGGGTGGTGCATGAGATATCAGAGACGACACAACACAGTCATCAAGATTAACAGAAATTAAGCATTCGTCACATGTTTTACAGACCGTATTAGAATTCGAATTAACTACAGTACTTTTGATACTAGAATCAACACGATTCAATCTAGTCGTTAGAAACTTATTGTTCCTAGGTTGGGATTCTACTCTTTTCTTGTTATCAACCTCAGCCGGCGCAGTCCTATCATTCCTTGCATTGCCTTTAGGCTTTGACCCGCTAGCTTGGGTGTCACTTTTCACTCCTGTAGAAGTAATGATGGGAACATTAGTTTGCTTTACTAACTCATGCATTCATGATATTGAACTGCTGGGTTCTGATGTTCTGGATGGTAAATCAAAGGATACATGCTTGTTTTTAATAGTGGATGATGAGGCACCTAATCTATCTCTTTGGTTGCTAGACCTAGGAGCCGTGCTAATGGCATATTCTAACTGTTCCTGGATCCTTTTTGTGAGGACACAGGCATAACCTACTGCCTTATCAAGTGGTTTTCCTATTCTGTCTTCTTCCACAACCTCACGAAGAGTGTCAAGTCCATCCCTAAGGTGACTGAGATACATTTGATGGACAGGTCTGTTGTTTCTCATGGGAAATGGAATAGGCCCCACATCAACATCATATATTTTACAAGCAAAGACCTTTGATGAAACACACTTACAAGATGTACTTGGCATTTTTCCTTTCACCTGAGTCTTAAGATTCTCAGTCTCATTTAACAAAGAAGTTATCTTTTCATTATGACTATTTCTGTAACTTTAACTGAGTCATATAACTCTTTGTAATGCTGTTTAATCTTAGAATTTTCTTCTCGAAAACACTCATTTTCATAATGTAACTTGTTTATGGTGTCTTGAAATTGAAAATTCTGAGAATCTGAAGACGAAGGTTTATTGGTGCCATACACATCACACTTGTTGGACTTCAATTGGGCAATTTGAGCCCTCAACAGTCGAATCGTGTTCGTGTGAGCTTGAATTTTCTCATCCCGTTTTCTTAATTCAAAATACGTATCAAACTCAGGAGCATCCGAAGATGTCTTGGCATTTGATAGTTTATATCTTTCTTCTAAGTGTTGATATTTTAATTGTAAGTTAAGATAATCAACCTCTAGTTTAGAAAAACGTTTGACCATGTTATCATGGTCATCATTTTGAATTTTTTCAAGCAGTTTCAAATTCTCCCCCTCAAGCTCCACAACACGATTCTGGGTAACATTTAAAGCCATAGCATACTCATGATATTGACAAGCAGATAATGCAGAATCAGTAGCAGTAAAAAATACATCTTGTGCAATACATCTTGCAATCAAATTTTCATTAGTGATGAGTATGTTTTTCCTTTCAATCTCACGGCTCTTAAGTTCTATTTCATATTCAGTTACCTCATTTTCCATATCTTTAAACACTTTTTCCATTTCCTTTATTTATGTGTTAAGGGCTGTTTGCATTGCTTCAAAATGCTCTTTCAGTTGTTTAAAGAATGGCATGACCTCAGTCATGTAACACCCCAACCCGACAAGGGTAGAGATATCACATTATGGCGACATTTCAAAGCATTCATACATATACACAGCGGAAGCCAATAAACATCATAAATAAATAAGTCAAGTCAACAAGACTTGAGTCCAATACAAAAGTCTCACAAGATAACGAAATAATTCAAAGGAAATACATAACGAAATGAATCCATGATCAAAATGTCTAAATAACTGGTAGGACTAGGGTAGGACATCATCTAAGGCAAAAGCTTCAACTAACTCTCATCCCAAGCATAAAATCCATCTCCCAGCTAGATACCTGCCGCACACGAAAAAGAAACGTGCGGCTGAGCTTACAAAGCCCAGTGAACAGATACATAATACAAACAAAGATAACGAAACCGAAATATACTGAGGCACTGGGAAATGTCATAAGATATAATCCAAGCAAAAGATTAATAAGGAAGTATAGGATAGTAAACTACCACGAGCCCACAACTCAAAGTCAAAATCTCAACATCATAGTCTCCAGGTTATAAGCTCACAATCAGAGGGGATACCTCTCAGGCAACCAGATAATATGAGGGGTGTCCTCATGTATCAAAATAGTGGAGTAGCTAGCTCCAGCTATATGTGAAAGGCGTGTATTGCACACAAGCACCAGTCACCTCAAAGTCAATACTCAAAGTCACAGTTAAATCCACTAAACATACAAATCTAGGATTGCAACCCATACGCCCCCAACTCAAAGTCATCCCAACATCATAGTAGCCATGGCAGAAAATCATAAAAGGGACGGTGTGAGAAATCACTCCCCCACACAGGAGTCATGCCAGTGGTGCATCACAGACATGGCCAGGTTACCTTCCTGGCTAGGTAACATAAAATGGCTCGGGTGTCAACTAAGAGTCAGGTCTCAATGTCACATCAAAAGGTTCATCTCAGGGTCATATCAAAAGGTCATATATAAAAGGAAATAGCTCAAGGTCATATTAAAAGTTCATGTCAAAAGGTTCATGTCAAAGAAAGCATGGCAGGGGTTCATGTCAAAAGAATCATGGCAAAGGTTCATAGCTCAACATCAAGACATAGGTGATAAGACACCCTTACTAAAAAGGGTAGAGTATCCGTACCTTATGACGAAAGCAAATATCGAAACAAGCACAGGAATGAGGGAAAGCTCAAAGTCTCTCCTTCTTCACACCTAAAGGAGTAGAAGGGGATTACAATCATTCTTAATTAATCATCTTTCCATTTTAAGTAACTTTCCCTTTTTAGTAAGTTTCCACTTTTAGAAAGTTTCCATAATTAGAAGGTTTCCACTCTTAGAAATATTTAGTACATAACTTAATTAGATCAATATTTGCTGGAAATAACGCATCTTTATCATATTTACACCTTTGGTCCTCAGGTTTTCACAATTTACATTTTATACCCCTGAACTTCCAAAATTACATTTTAAACCTTCAAATATGCATAATTACACATTAAACCCTTGGTTTATCAAATTTACATCATGAGTACTTATTTTAGTGAGTTATTCGATTTGACCTTCAATTATTCCATATTTACACATTAGGTCCCTCCATTTAGTAAAGTTACATATTAAGTCCTTAGAATTTACATTTAAATCATTAATTAATAATAATTACATATTAGCCCAATAAATATCCAAATTTTCACATTAGTCCCTGAATATCATTCATAATACAAATCGACCTCAACTTTTCAGAAATTACATGTTTAGTCCTTGTATTTATTAAATTTCCAATTCGAAATAACAATTACAACTTAATTCATTTTCTCACAAATTTTACATATAGGCCCTCCGTTTAATAATTTTTACAGGTCACACATGATTTATATAACATGACAAAAATGGCCCATGAATTTTATTATTGGCAAAACACCCCCTTTCATATTTATTTACAACTCGGTAAATACAATTTTTAACCAAATAAAACCCTAATCGAACCCCATCATTATGCAATCATTTCAATATCATTTTTATTCACTTTTAATCAGATCTAATCCTTTTTGAACCCTAGTTTTCTCGTTAGGTATTTTGTTCTTATTTTTCCTTTTGCCGATTAATACATAGTTTCACCAAAATAGTTTTAAGCCTCAATAAATCAAATAAGCATTTTTCTAGTGTCATATTGTGATCATAGAGCCCACAAAAATTATTCACTAGGCCTGGAAAAATCGCATGCATGATATCTTGATTTATTTCGATTCTAGGGTTTAATAACACATGAATTACCATACGAATTATATACAATGCATGGATCATTTTTATTATTTTTCTTAGGATATATACGATCATTAGAGGCTAGGAAAAATACCAGAAGATTTTTAGAACGAGTGAATAAGGCCACACGATTTATTGCTTCTCGGATGGATAATCGACAAGGGAAGAATTCACCACGACTCCAAATGGGATCAAATCACCTTGTACACATTTTTCGCATATCACATATGATATAAGAACTCCAGGAAAAATAAGAATCGAATTTTTACAAAGCTTTGTTGAATTTATACGAATTATACCTTAAAAATGGTTTAGCGATAGAAATAATTCCACCACCAATGAATCGGGCAACAAATGAACTCAACACGATTTTTCTAGGACTCCTTGAATTGTGTTTGAACTCAGAAAAATGCCTTGGTAATTTTTGTGGATCGAATGGAGGCTATGGAAATTTCTTTGTGTTTTTCTTTCTACTCGGCAATTAGGGTTTGAGATAAACAAGATGTGGATTGGTGTTTAATAGAGAATGCCGAGTCATAGGAGGGAGGGTTGACCAGAAATTTCGGCTAAATTGGTTAGGCAAATATTTGATTGCTTATCTTCCTTAATTACACATTTTAATACATTTTAAATTCTAATAAAACTAAATATTATTCATTCGGTACCAATAGGGGTATTTTAGTCTTTTTGCCACTTGCATAAATGTTAAATGAGATTGTCAAAATTATTTGGTATCATAACTTGAGCATTGCCAGAAGTTTGGAATTTATTTGACACATTATAAGCTTTTAATTAAATTTTAAACTAGCAGGGGCATTTTGGTCTTTTTACACATTTTAGATTTTAGGGTTTTACAACTTCTTCCCCTCTAACAGAAAAATTTCGTCCCCGAAATTTGCAAAGAATCAGAATGAAACGAATCGGAAACAAAATAGAGACATACCAGAATCAGAAAACAAAATGAGGATAACTGGCTCGAATAGACTCCTCGGTCTCCCAGGTAGCTTCCCGCTCTGGGTGATTCCGCCAAAGAATCTTAACAAAAGGAATAACTTTACGTCTCATAACTCGCTCTTGGCGATCAAGGACAGCTTCCGGCTCTTCCGGAAAAGACATATCTGGCTGGATCTGATCAAAAGGGTAAGACACCACATGCAGAGGATGATAATTGTATCCCCTCAGAAGAGATACATGAAAGACGTCGTGAACATGTGATAACTGCGGAGGAAGAGCCAAACGATACGAAACTTCTCCGATGCGATCCAAAATCTCAAACGGTCCGATGAATCGAGGACTGAGCTTGCCCTTAATTCCAAAACGTTTAACTCCTCGAAACGGCGAAACCTTAAGAAATACCCGATCACCAACGCGAAATTCCAAGTCACGCCTATGCTTGTCAGCGTAACTCTTTTGACGAGCCCTAGCTTCCTTTAACTTCTCCCTAGCAACATCTACTTTCTCCGTAGCGATCTGAACTAACTCCGGTCCCTCAATAACGCGTTCACCTACCTCGTTCCAACAAACCGGAGCCCTACATTTCCGACCATATAACATCTCGAAGGGAGCCATACGAATACTCGCGTGCCAACTGTTATTATAAGCAAATTCTACCAAACACAAATAATCGTCCCAGCTACCAGTCCACTCTAAGGCACATGCCCTCAACATGTCCTCTAAAGTCTGAATGGTCCTCTCTGACTGACCATCCGTCTGAGGGTGAAAAGCTGTACTGAACTTAAGGCGCGTATCCCATGCCTTATGCAATCCCTTACAGAAACGTGACGTAAACCGAGGATCCCTATCTGATATGATAGCCGTAGGCATGCCATGAAGCCTAACGATTTCCTGCTGAAATATGTCTGCCAATTTACTAACACTGTAATCCACACAAATAGGGAGGAAGTGAGCAGACTTGGTTAGTCGATCGACGACCACCCAAATCGCATCATGCTTCCTACGAGTAAGAGGTAACCCAGTCACAAAATCCATGGAAATTTCCTCCCATTTCCACTTCGGAATCTCCAATGGCTGAAGCAACCCACTAGCTCTCTGGTGTTCAATCTTGACCTGCTGGCAAGTCAAACACTTAGACACAAACGAAGCCACATCCTGTTTCATGCCACTCCACCAAAAATGTTGATTAAGGTCCCGGTACATCTTGGTAGAACCAGGATGTATAGTAAAAGGGGAACTATGAGCCTCTGATAGAACAGCCTCCCTAAGCTCAGGATCGTTGGGGACACAGAGACGATCCTCAAACCACACTACACCGGAATCATCAACTCTAAACTCTGATTGCTTGCCGTCCTCAACATTCTGAACTATAGACCACAGCTCACCATCCTCTTTCTGAGCTTCCTTAATTCGCAAGATAAGATTGGACTCCACCGTAAGGCTAGCCCAATAACCGCCATGACCTCGAATACAAAACTCCACATCAAGAAGCTCCAAATCGTGCAAAATACGAGGCTCAAACTCCAAACTCGCGATCATACCGGATTTCCTACTCAGAGCATCAGCGACCACATTCGCCTTACCGGGATGATACTGAATATTAGCATCATAATCTTTCAGAAGCTCCAACCAACGCCTCTGTCTCATATTCAACTCTTTCTGGGTGAAGATGTATTTAAGGCTCTTATGATCGGTGAAGATGTCACAAGTCTCTCCATACAAATAATGGCGCCAAATCTTTAGCGCGAAAACCACAGCTGCTAACTCTAGATCATGCGTCGGATAGTTCACCTCATAAGGCTTCAGCTGCCTCGAAGCATAGGCGATCACCTTCCCATGCTGCATCAAGACACATCCTAAACCCTTCTTCGATGCGTCGCTATAAATCTGAAAACCGCCGGAACCCGATGGAAGAGTCAAGATAGGTGCCGACACTAAACGTTTCTTCAACTCCTCAAAACTACTCTCTCGCTCATCAGTCCAAATAAACTTCTCTCCTTTCCTCATCAACTGTGTTAAAGGCAATGCAAGACGTGAAAAGCCCTCAACAAATCTCCGATAATACCCTGCGAGACCCAGAAAACTTCTCACTTCCGTCACATTTGTAGGTCTTGGCCATTTTGTGATAGCCTCAACCTTTGCCGGATCCATCGTGATGCCGTCTGCAGAAACAATGTTACCCAAGAAAGCCACTCGATCCAACCAAAACTCGCACTTCGAAAACTTCGCATACAATTTCTGCTGTCGAAGAATCTCCAGAACTATACTAAGATGTTGCTCGTGCTCCGCCTCGGTTTTAGAGTACACAAGGATATCATCTATGAAGACAATGAAGAACTTGTCGAGAAATTCATGGAATACCCGGTTCATTAGGTCCATAAACACAGCAGGAGCATTGGTCAGACCAAAAGGCATAACCAAGAATTCATAGTGACCGTACCGAGTGCGAAAGGCCGTTTTGGGAACATCCTGCTCCCTCACCCTAAGCTGGTGATATCCAGACCTCAGATCAATTTTAGAGAAATGCCTCGCTCCTTGCAACTGGTCGAACAGATCATCAATGCGAGGAAGAGGATAGCGGTTACGAATCGTAATGCGGTTAAGCTCCCGATAATCGATACAAAGACGCATGCTCCCGTCTTTCTTCTTCGCAAACAACACGGGAGTACCCCAAGGAGATACGCTCGGACGAATAAAACCATTTTCCAACAGTTCTTGCAATTGCTCCTTTAATTCCTTTAATTCAATCGGTGCCATGCGGTAAGGAGCTTTAGATATGGGTTCAGCACCCGGAACCAGATCAATGCTAAATTCGACTTCCCTGACGGGAGGAATGCCAGGAAGTTCATCCGGAAATACATCGGCGAAATCGCGCACCGTACGAATACTATCAATGTTAGGAACATCAACAGAGGTATCTTTAATAGAAGCAAGAAAACCAAGACAGCCATGCGAAATCAAAGTCCGGGCTTTCATAGCCGAAATAATCTTTACAGATTTCAGAGGTTGGGAACCAGAATAAACATAATCAGGATGGTGAAGATCACCAAAGATTACCTTACGAGCATAACAATCAATGGTCGCCTTATGAGCAGCTAACCAGTCCATGCCCAGAATAATGTCAAAATCAACCATATCAATGGGGAGAAGGTTCGCAGAACGAACACGATCATCGAAACGGAGAGGGCAATTAACATACTCAACATCAATAATCACATGAGTTTTCATCGGGGTAGCAATGGATATACGGTTCATTAATTTAGTTGGGGTTACGTTTATTTTATTTGCAAGTGATGTGGATATTATAGAATGTGTAGCACCCGTGTCAAATAAAACAAACACAATACGATCTCCAATATGCAGAAAACCCGTAATAGTACCTGAGGTGCTAGCAGCCTGGTCACGTGTCAAAGAATAAACTCGGCCTGAAGCAGGAGCTGCCCTAGCATCGACTTTAGGTTCACCAGCATTCTTCCTAGGACAGTCCTTGATCTTGTGCTGAGAAGATCCACACCAGAAACAACCACCGGAAGCTTTATAACAAGGACCTGGATGAGTCTTCCCACAGGAAGTACATGTAGGAGGAGGAGGTAGAGCCTCAACAGGCCCCTTCTGACCAGACGATCCTGACTGCTGATACGGCTGAGAATCCCTACGTCGGTTGTTATTACCCTGCCCCTGACGATTACCACCAGACCTACCAGAATCTCGCCTATCCTGGTTCCTGAACTCCTGCTGCCTATGATTATAACCTCGGTCCTGCCGACCCTGCTGATCATGCCCACGGTCCTGTCGGCCCCGAACATCCTGCTTTTGGTCCTGCCGACCCTGGCCCCGAAAATCTACCCGGTTACCATCCCTATCACGCTTATTAGACCCCCTGTCCGCATGTAACAACTCGATGTTACGCGCGGCATCCTGAACACTAGCCACATCATCAAATGGAGTGTTAACGATCCGGTCTAACACCCATCTCTTAAGAGCCCACTTGAAGTGACGAGCCTGTCGAAAAGAATCCCCAGTAACCTCTGGCCCCACGAAACTAGCCAGACGTAAGAAACGCTGCATGAAATCTCCGGAAGACTCATGGTCACCCTGACGAATAGACCCGTATTCCCTCTCATATCTCAGCTGCTCTGCCATAGGGATGTACTGCTTATAAAACGCCTCAATAAAATCTGCCCACGAACAAGTTTCAGCAAAATCATCCCCTTTCGCCTGAACAAGAGCAGCCCACCAATTTTGAGCATCACCTTCAAATTTGAATGTGGCCAACCGAGTTTTAAACTCGTCGGCACATCCCAGAACACGAAACAACTTCTCGATATGCGTGATCCAGTCCTCCGCTTCATGAGGAGTAGCAGCGGACCTGAAAGAGAGAGGCTTAAGTTTGTTGAACCTCTCGATCCACACATGGATACCAACTGGGGGAGCAGCGGGTGGAGTAGTGGGTTGAGCACCGCCACCACCACCACCTCCAGAAGAACTAGCCGCATTTCTGATGTTAGTAGTGACCTCAGCCACCACTTTAGGCATAGCAGCAGCCACAGCAGCGGCTATCATCTCTTCAAAATTGGGACCATCCTCCCCATTAGTGTACTGAGTAAAGCGTGTGTTCACCATCTGAACGATCATGAAAAGAATTAGCAAAACATAAGGGAATTTAGCACGAAATGGAAGACGAAGCAGAACCTATGCCTACCCAAACCTCACCAGTCAAATCTTAAACTTAAGGGTCAAATCCTATGGTCCACATGTTTCACAGGCCAAAGCTTATGTACGACAGGTCGCAACCTGGGCTCTGATACCATAATTGTAACACCCCAACCCGACAAGGGTAGAGATATCACATTATGGCGACATTTCAAAGCATTCATACATATACACAGCGGAAGCCAATAAACATCATAAATAAATAAGTCAAGTCAACAAGACTTGAGTCCAATACAAAAGTCTCACAAGATAACGAAATAATTCAAAGGAAATACATAACGAAATGAATCCATGATCAAAATGTCTAAACAACTGGTAGGACTAGGGTAGGACATCATCTAAGGCAAAAGCTTCAACTAACTCTCATCCCAAGCATAAAATCCATCTCCCAGCTAGATACCTGCCGCACACGAAAAAGAAACGTGCGGCTGAGCTTACAAAGCCCAGTGAACAGATACATAATACAAACAAAGATAACGAAACCGAAATATACTGAGGCACTGGGAAATGTCATAAGATATAATCCAAGCAAAAGATTAATAAGGAAGTATAGGATAGTAAACTACCACGAGCCCACAACTCAAAGTCAAAATCTCAACATCATAGTCTCCAGGTTATAAGCTCACAATCAGAGGGGATACCTCTCAGGCAACCAGATAATATGAGGGGTGTCCTCATGTATCAAAATAGTGGAGTAGCTAGCTCCAGCTATATGTGAAAGGCGTGTATTGCACACAAGCACCAGTCACCTCAAAGTCAATACTCAAAGTCACAGTTAAATCCACTAAACATACAAATCTAGGATTGCAACCCATACGCCCCCAACTCAAAGTCATCCCAACATCATAGTAGCCATGGCAGAAAATCATAAAAGGGACGGTGTGAGAAATCACTCCCCCACACAGGAGTCATGCCAGTGGTGCATCACAGACATGGCCAGGTTACCTTCCTGGCTAGGTAACATAAAATGGCTCGGGTGTCAACTAAGAGTCAGGTCTCAATGTCACATCAAAAGGTTCATCTCAGGGTCATATCAAAAGGTCATATATAAAAGGAAATAGCTCAAGGTCATATCAAAAGTTCATGTCAAAAGGTTCATGTCAAAGAAAGCATGGCAGGGGTTCATGTCAAAAGAATCATGGCAAAGGTTCATAGCTCAACATCAAGACATAGGTGATAAGACACCCTTACTAAAAAGGGTAGAGTATCCGTACCTTATGACGAAAGCAAATATCGAAACAAGCACAGGAATGAGGGAAAGCTCAAAGTCTCTCCTTCTTCACACCTAAAGGAGTAGAAGGGGATTACAATCATTCTTAATTAATCATCTTTCCATTTTAAGTAACTTTCCCTTTTTAGTAAGTTTCCACTTTTAGAAAGTTTCCATAATTAGAAGGTTTCCACTCTTAGAAATATTTAGTACATAACTTAATTAGATCAATATTTGCTGGAAATAACGCATCTTTATCATATTTACACCTTTGGTCCTCAGGTTTTCACAATTTACATTTTATACCCCTGAACTTCCAAAATTACATTTTAAACCTTCAAATATGCATAATTACACATTAAACCCTTGGTTTATCAAATTTACATCATGAGTACTTATTTTAGTGAGTTATTCGATTTGACCTTCAATTATTCCATATTTACACATTAGGTCCCTCCATTTAGTAAAGTTACATATTAAGTCCTTAGAATTTACATTTAAATCATTAATTAATAATAATTACATATTAGCCCAATAAATATCCAAATTTTCACATTAGTCCCTGAATATCATTCATAATACAAATCGACCTCAACTTTTCAGAAATTACATGTTTAGTCCTTGTATTTATTAAATTTCCAATTCGAAATAACAATTACAACTTAATTCATTTTCTCACAAATTTTACATATAGGCCCTCCGTTTAATAATTTTTACAGGTCACACATGATTTATATAACATGACAAAAATGGCCCATGAATTTTATTATTGGCAAAACACCCCCTTTCATATTTATTTACAACTCGGTAAATACAATTTTTAACCAAATAAAACCCTAATCGAACCCCATCATTATGCAATCATTTCAACATCATTTTTATTCACTTTTAATCAGATCTAATCCTTTTTGAACCCTATTTTTCTCGTTAGGTATTTTGTTCTTATTTTTCCTTTTGCCGATTAATACATAGTTTCACCAAAATAGTTTTAAGCCTCAATAAATCAAATAAGCATTTTTCTAGTGTCATATTGTGATCATAGAGCCCACGAAAATTATTCACTAGGCCTGGAAAAATCGCATGCATGATATCTTGATTTATTTCGATTCTAGGGTTTAATAACACATGAATTACCATACGAATTATATACAATGCATGGATCATTTTTATTATTTTTCTTAGGATATATACGATCATTAGAGGCTAGGAAAAATACCAGAAGATTTTTAGAACGAGTGAATAAGGCCACACGATTTATTGCTTCTCGGATGGATAATCGACAAGGGAAGAATTCACCACGACTCCAAATGGGATCAAATCACCTTGTACACATTTTTCGCATATCACATATGATATAAGAACTCCAGGAAAAATAAGAATCAAATTTTTACAAAGCTTTGTTGAATTTATACGAATTATACCTTAAAAATGGTTTAGCGATAGAAATAATTCCACCACCAATGAATCGGGCAACAAATGAACTCAACACGATTTTTCTAGGACTCCTTGAATTGTGTTTGAACTCAGAAAAATGCCTTGGTAATTTTTGTGGATCGAATGGAGGCTATGGAAATTTCTTTGTGTTTTTCTTTCTACTCGGCAATTAGGGTTTGAGATAAACAAGATGTGGATTGGTGTTTAATAGAGAATGCCGAGTCATAGGAGGGAGGGTTGACCAGAAATTTCGGCTAAATTGGTTAGGCAAATATTTGATTGCTTATCTTCCTTAATTACACATTTTAATACATTTTAAATTCTAATAAAACTAAATATTATTCATTCGGTACCAATAGGGGTATTTTAGTCTTTTTGCCACTTGCATAAATGTTAAATGAGATTGTCAAAATTATTTGGTATCATAACTTGAGCATTGCCAGAAGTTTGGAATTTATTTGACACATTATAAGCTTTTAATTAAATTTTAAACTAGCAGGGGCATTTTGGTCTTTTTACACATTTTAGATTTTAGGGTTTTACAACTTCTTCCCCTCTAACAGAAAAATTTCGTCCCCGAAATTTGCAAAGAATCAGAATGAAACGAATCGGAAACAAAATAGAGACATACCAGAATCAGAAAACAAAATGAGGATAACTGGCTCGAATAGACTCCTCGGTCTCCCAGGTAGCTTCCCGCTCTGGGTGATTCCGCCAAAGAATCTTAACAAAAGGAATAACTTTACGTCTCATAACTCGCTCTTGGCGATCAAGGACAGCTTCCGGCTCTTCCGGAAAATACATATCTGGCTGGATCTGATCAAAAGGGTAAGACACCACATGCAGAGGATGATAATTGTATCCCCTCAGAAGAGATACATGAAAGACGTCGTGAACATGTGATAACTGCGGAGGAAGAGCCAAACGATACGAAACTTCTCCGATGCGATCCAAAATCTCAAACGGTCCGATGAATCGAGGACTGAGCTTGCCCTTAATTCCAAAACGTTTAACTCCTCGAAACGGCGAAACCTTAAGAAATACCCGATCACCAACGCGAAATTCCAAGTCACGCCTATGCTTGTCAGCGTAACTCTTTTGACGAGCCCTAGCTTCCTTTAACTTCTCCCTAGCAACATCTACTTTCTCCGTAGCGATCTGAACTAACTCCGGTCCCTCAATAACGCGTTCACCTACCTCGTTCCAACAAACCGGAGCCCTACATTTCCGACCATATAACATCTCGAAGGGAGCCATACGAATACTCGCGTGCCAACTGTTATTATAAGCAAATTCTACCAAACACAAATAATCGTCCCAGCTACCAGTCCACTCTAAGGCACATGCCCTCAACATGTCCTCTAAAGTCTGAATGGTCCTCTCTGACTGACCATCCGTCTGAGGGTGAAAAGCTGTACTGAACTTAAGGCGCGTATCCCATGCCTTATGCAATCCCTTACAGAAACGTGACGTAAACCGAGGATCCCTATCTGATATGATAGCCGTAGGCATGCCATGAAGCCTAACGATTTCCTGCTGAAATATGTCTGCCAATTTACTAACACTGTAATCCACACAAATAGGGAGGAAGTGAGCAGACTTGGTTAGTCGATCGACGACCACCCAAATCGCATCATGCTTCCTACGAGTAAGAGGTAACCCAGTCACAAAATCCATGGAAATTTCCTCCCATTTCCACTTCGGAATCTCCAATGGCTGAAGCAACCCACTAGCTCTCTGGTGTTCAATCTTGACCTGCTGGCAAGTCAAACACTTAGACACAAACGAAGCCACATCCTGTTTCATGCCACTCCACCAAAAATGTTGCTTAAGGTCCCGGTACATCTTGGTAGAACCAGGATGTATAGTAAAAGGGGAACTATGAGCCTCTGATAGAACAGCCTCCCTAAGCTCAGGATCGTTGGGGACACAGAGACGATCCTCAAACCACACTACACCGGAATCATCAACTCTAAACTCTGATTGCTTGCCGTCCTCAACATTCTGAACTATAGACCACAGCTCACCATCCTCTTTCTGAGCTTCCTTAATTCGCAAGATAAGATTGGACTCCACCGTAAGGCTAGCCCAATAACCGCCATGACCTCGAACACAAAACTCCACATCAAGAAGCTCCAAATCGTGCAAAATACGAGGCTCAAACTCCAAACTCGCGATCATACCGGATTTCCTACTCAGAGCATCAGCGACCACATTCGCCTTACCGGGATGATACTGAATATTAGCATCATAATCTTTCAGAAGCTCCAACCAACGCCTCTGTCTCATATTCAACTCTTTCTGGGTGAAGATGTATTTAAGGCTCTTATGATCGGTGAAGATGTCACAAGTCTCTCCATACAAATAATGGCGCCAAATCTTTAGCGCGAAAACCACAGCTGCTAACTCTAGATCATGCGTCGGATAGTTCACCTCATAAGGCTTCAGCTGCCTCGAAGCATAGGCAATCACCTTCCCATGCTGCATCAAGACACATCCTAAACCCTTCTTCGATGCGTCGCTATAAATCTGAAAACCGCCGGAACCCGATGGAAGAGTCAAGATAGGTGCCGACACTAAACGTTTCTTCAACTCCTCAAAACTACTCTCTCGCTCATCAGTCCAAATAAACTTCTCTCCTTTCCTCATCAACTGTGTTAAAGGCAATGCAAGACGTGAAAAGCCCTCAACAAATCTCCGATAATACCCTGCGAGACCCAGAAAACTTCTCACTTCCGTCACATTTGTAGGTCTTGGCCATTTTGTGATAGCCTCAACCTTTGCCGGATCCATCGTGATGCCGTCTGCAGAAACAATGTGACCCAAGAAAGCCACTCGATCCAACCAAAACTCGCACTTCGAAAACTTCGCATACAATTTCTGCTGTCGAAGAATCTCCAGAACTATACTAAGATGTTGCTCGTGCTCCGCCTCGGTTTTAGAGTACACAAGGATATCATCTATGAAGACAATGAAGAACTTGTCGAGAAATTCATGGAATACCCGGTTCATTAGGTCCATAAACACAGCAGGAGCATTGGTCAGACCAAAAGGCATAACCAAGAATTCATAGTGACCGTACCGAGTGCGAAAGGCCGTTTTGGGAACATCCTGCTCCCTCACCCTAAGCTGGTGATATCCAGACCTCAGATCAATTTTAGAGAAATGCCTCGCTCCTTGCAACTGGTCGAACAGATCATCAATGCGAGGAAGAGGATAGCGGTTACGAATCGTAATGCGGTTAAGCTCCCGATAATCGATACAAAGACGCATGCTCCCGTCTTTCTTCTTCACAAACAACACGGGAGTACCCCAAGGAGATACGCTCGGACGAATAAAACCATTTTCCAACAGTTCTTGCAATTGCTCCTTTAATTCCTTTAATTCAATCGGTGCCATGCGGTAAGGAGCTTTAGATATGGGTTCAGCACCCGGAACCAGATCAATGCTAAATTCGACTTCCCTGACGGGAGGAATGCCAGGAAGTTCATCCGGAAATACATCGGCGAAATCGCGCACCGTACGAATACTATCAATGTTAGGAACATCAACAGAGGTATCTTTAATAGAAGCAAGAAAACCAAGACAGCCATGCGAAATCAAAGTCCGGGCTTTCATAGCCGAAATAATCTTTACAGATTTCAGAGGTTGGGAACCAGAATAAACATAATCAGGATGGTGAAGATCACCAAAGATTACCTTACGAGCATAACAATCAATGGTCGCCTTATGAGCAGCTAACCAGTCCATGCCCAGAATAATGTCAAAATCAACCATATCAATGGGGAGAAGGTTCGCAGAACGAACACGATCATCGAAACGGAGAGGGCAATTAACATACTCAACATCAATAATCACATGAGTTTTCATCGGGGTAGCAATGGATATACGGTTCATTAATTTAGTTGGGGTTACGTTTATTTTATTTGCAAGTGATGTGGATATTATAGAATGTGTAGCACCCGTGTCAAATAAAACAAACACAATACGATCTCCAATATGCAGAAAACCCGTAATAGTACCTGAGGTGCTAGCAGCCTGGTCACGTGTCAAAGAATAAACTCGGCCTGAAGCAGGAGCTGCCCTAGCATCGACTTTAGGTTCACCAGCATTCTTCCTAGGACAGTCCTTGATCTTGTGCTGAGAAGATCCACACCAGAAACAACCACCGGAAGCTTTATAACAAGGACCTGGATGAGTCTTCCCACAGGAAGTACATGTAGGAGGAGGAGGTAGAGTCTCAACCGACCCCTTCTGACCAGACGATCCCGACTGCTGATACGGCTGAGAATCCCTACGTCGGTTGTTATTACCCTGCCCCTGACGATCACTACCAGACCTACCAGAATCCCGCCGATCCTGGTTCCTGAAATCCTGCTGCCTATGATTATAACCTCGGTCCTGCCGACCCTGCTGATCATGCCCACGGTCCTGTCGGCCCCGAACATCCTGCTTTTGGTCCTGCCGACCCTGGCCCCGAAAATCTACCCGGTTACCATCCCTATCACGCTTATTAGACCCCCTGTCCGCATGTAACAACTCGATGTTACGCGCGGCATCCTGAACACTAGCCACATCATCAAATGGAGTGTTAACGATCCGGTCTAACACCCATCTCTTAAGAGCCCACTTGAAGTGACGAGCCTGTCGAACAGAATCCCCAGTAACCTCTGGCCCCACGAAGCTAGCCAGACGTAAGAAACGCTGCATGAAATCTCCGGAAGACTCATGGTCACCCTGACGAATAGACCCGTATTCCCTCTCATATCTCAGCTGCTCTGCCATAGGGATGTACTGCTTATAAAACGCCTCAATAAAATCTGCCCACGAACAAGTTTCAGCAAAATCATCCCCTTTCGCCTGAACAAGAGCAGCCCACCAATTTTGAGCATCACCTTCAAATTTGAATGTGGCCAACCGAGTTTTAAACTCGTCGGCACATCCCAGAACACGAAACAACTTCTCGATATGCGTGATCCAGTCCTCCGCTTCATGAGGAGTAGCAGCGGACCTGAAAGAGAGAGGCTTAAGTTTGTTGAACCTCTCGATCCACACATGGATACCAACTGGGGGAGCAGCGGGTGGAGTAGTGGGTTGAGCACCGCCACCACCACCACCTCCAGAAGAACTAGCCGCATTTCTGATGTTAGTAGTGACCTCAGCCACCACTTTAGGCATAGCAGCAGCCACAGCAGCGGCTATCATCTCTTCAAAATTGGGACCATCCTCCCCATTAGTGTACTGAGTAAAGCGTGTGTTCACCATCTGAACGATCATGAAAAGAATTAGCAAAACATAAGGGAATTTAGCACGAAATGGAAGACGAAGCAGAACCTATGCCTACCCAAACCTCACCAGTCAAATCTTAAACTTAAGGGTCAAATCCTATGGTCCACATGTTTCACAGGCCAAAGCTTATGTACGACAGGTCGCAACCTGGGCTCTGATACCATAATTGTAACACCCCAACCCGACAAGGGTAGAGATATCACATTATGGCGACATTTCAAAGCATTCATACATATACACAGCGGAAGCCAATAAACATCATAAATAAATAAGTCAAGTCAACAAGACTTGAGTCCAATACAAAAGTCTCACAAGATAACGAAATAATTCAAAGGAAATACATAACGAAATGAATCCATGATCAAAATGTCTAAACAACTGGTAGGACTAGGGTAGGACATCATCTAAGGCAAAAGCTTCAACTAACTCTCATCCCAAGAATAAAATCCATCTCCCAGCTAGATACCTGCCGCACACGAAAAAGAAACGTGCGGCTGAGCTTACAAAGCCCAGTGAACAGATACATAATACAAACAAAGATAACGAAACCGAAATATACTGAGGCACTGGGAAATGTCATAAGATATAATCCAAGCAAAAGATTAATAAGGAAGTATAGGATAGTAAACTACCACGAGCCCACAACTCAAAGTCAAAATCTCAACATCATAGTCTCCAGGTTATAAGCTCACAATCAGAGGGGATACCTCTCAGGCAACCAGATAATATGAGGGGTGTCCTCATGTATCAAAATAGTGGAGTAGCTAGCTCCAGCTATATGTGAAAGGCGTGTATTGCACACAAGCACCAGTCACCTCAAAGTCAATACTCAAAGTCACAGTTAAATCCACTAAACATACAAATCTAGGATTGCAACCCATACGCCCCCAACTCAAAGTCATCCCAACATCATAGTAGCCATGGTAGAAAATCATAAAAGGGACGGTGTGAGAAATCACTCCCCCACACAGGAGTCATGCCAGTGGTGCATCACAGACATGGCCAGGTTACCTTCCTGGCTAGGTAACATAAAATGGCTCGGGTGTCAACTAAGAGTCAGGTCTCAATGTCACATCAAAAGGTTCATCTCAGGGTCATATCAAAAGGTCATATATAAAAGGAAATAGCTCAAGGTCATATTAAAAGTTCATGTCAAAAGGTTCATGTCAAAGAAAGCATGGCAGGGGTTCATGTCAAAAGAATCATGGCAAAGGTTCATAGCTCAACATCAAGACATAGGTGATAAGACACCCTTACTAAAAAGGGTAGAGTATCCGTACCTTATGACGAAAGCAAATATCGAAACAAGCACAGGAATGAGGGAAAGCTCAAAGTCTCTCCTTCTTCACACCTAAAGGAGTAGAAGGGGATTACAATCATTCTTAATTAATCATCTTTCCATTTTAAGTAACTTTCCCTTTTTAGTAAGTTTCCACTTTTAGAAAGTTTCCATAATTAGAAGGTTTCCACTCTTAGAAATATTTAGTACATAACTTAATTAGATCAATATTTGCTGGAAATAACGCATCTTTATCATATTTACACCTTTGGTCCTCAGGTTTTCACAATTTACATTTTATACCCCTGAACTTCCAAAATTACATTTTAAACCTTCAAATATGCATAATTACACATTAAACCCTTGGTTTATCAAATTTACATCATGAGTACTTATTTTAGTGAGTTATTCGATTTGACCTTCAATTATTCCATATTTACACATTAGGTCCCTCCATTTAGTAAAGTTACATATTAAGTCCTTAGAATTTACATTTAAATCATTAATTAATAATAATTACATATTAGCCCAATAAATATCCAAATTTTCACATTAGTCCCTGAATATCATTCATAATACAAATCGACCTCAACTTTTCAGAAATTACATGTTTAGTCCTTGTATTTATTAAATTTCCAATTCGAAATAACAATTACAACTTAATTCATTTTCTCACAAATTTTACATATAGGCCCTCCGTTTAATAATTTTTACAGGTCACACATGATTTATATAACATGACAAAAATGGCCCATGAATTTTATTATTGGCAAAACACCCCCTTTCATATTTATTTACAACTCGGTAAATACAATTTTTAACCAAATAAAACCCTAATCGAACCCCATCATTATGCAATCATTTCAACATCATTTTTATTCACTTTTAATCAGATCTAATCCTTTTTGAACCCTAGTTTTCTCGTTAGGTATTTTGTTCTTATTTTTCCTTTTGCCGATTAATACATAGTTTCACCAAAATAGTTTTAAGCCTCAATAAATCAAATAAGCATTTTTCTAGTGTCATATTGTGATCATAGAGCCCACGAAAATTATTCACTAGGCCTGGAAAAATCGCATGCATGATATCTTGATTTATTTCGATTCTAGGGTTTAATAACACATGAATTACCATACGAATTATATACAATGCATGGATCATTTTTATTATTTTTCTTAGGATATATACGATCATTAGAGGCTAGGAAAAATACCAAAAGATTTTTAGAACGAGTGAATAAGGCCACACGATTTATTGCTTCTCGGATGGATAATCGACAAGGGAAGAATTCACCACGACTCCAAATGGGATCAAATCACCTTGTACACATTTTTCGAATATCACATATGATATAAGAACTCCAGGAAAAATAAGAATCAAATTTTTACAAAGCTTTGTTGAATTTATACGAATTATACCTTAAAAATGGTTTAGCGATAGAAATAATTCCACCACCAATGAATCGGGCAACAAATGAACTCAACACGATTTTTCTAGGACTCCTTGAATTGTGTTTGAACTCAGAAAAATGCCTTGGTAATTTTTGTGGATCGAATGGAGGCTATGGAAATTTCTTTGTGTTTTTCTTTCTACTCGGCAATTAGGGTTTGAGATAAACAAGATGTGGATTGGTGTTTAATAGAGAATGCCGAGTCATAGGAGGGAGGGTTGACCAGAAATTTCGGCTAAATTGGTTAGGCAAATATTTGATTGCTTATCTTCCTTAATTACACATTTTAATACATTTTAAATTCTAATAAAACTAAATATTATTCATTCGGTACCAATAGGGGTATTTTAGTCTTTTTGCCACTTGCATAAATGTTAAATGAGATTGTCAAAATTATTTGGTATCATAACTTGAGCATTGCCAGAAGTTTGGAATTTATTTGACACATTATAAGCTTTTAATTAAATTTTAAACTAGCAGGGGCATTTTGGTCTTTTTACACATTTTAGATTTTAGGGTTTTACAGTTGTTTAAAGAATGGCATGACCTCAGTCAAGTAACACCTTTTAGCATGTTCAAAACACCTTTCCCCCTCAGTAATTCCAGTTGGTGTGATTCTCTTCTTACATGTATTATCAAAATCAGCAAACAGTTGCCAAAGCACGTATAAGCTAATTAGAGTTTTGCTTTCTGTGGGAAGAGATAGAGGAACCAAATGTCTAGGTGTATTGGGAGGATACACCGTAATGGACGCAACTTTCCTAATGAGTGGGGTATTGGCTTTAAGTTTTTCTTCCTTCATTTTTTTCATGTCTTGTGTCCAAAATATCTGTTCAGGTGTTAACTTCTTTTGAGGTACAAACATAGTCAAACGATTTTCCTCATAATAATCATGGGGTTTGATTATTACTCGGTTGGCTATGCATTCAGGATCCTTCATTTTCTCATTCATTCTTTCTCTTTTTCGCATTTCTATCTCATCAGCCTCATTCAAGGATACAACCTCAGGTGGTTCATGATTGGGCATAAGCATCACATTGGCATCATATAATGCAGGTTGGGCAACCTTAGCAATCTTATGAATAGCTAATTGAGATTCACCTACATTGCTTTCACTATGCTTGTCACTTAACTTTCTGTGCTTATGAATCATTTGGGCAGTCTGTCTGGTTTGGTCTTGTGTGTACAACTTGTCCTCAAGCTTATTCTTTAAGGTTTTGAGTCTAGAAAAATCATTTAAGAGTTCCTTTTCTTTTTCTTTGAATTCTAGCTTTAGTATACTTATGCAATTTTGAGCATCCTGTTGTTGCTTAACAGATAACTCCAGCTGATTTTTCAAAGAATTTAACTTTTGTTTTAATGTTTCCTCTCTTACCCTAGATTCTTTCAGAAGAGTACACATTTGAACTTCCATTTTCTGCTTACATGCATTCAGCTCAAACTTAGCGCGTTGTTCATACATAGCTACTTGTTCCTCATATATGTTTAGCCTAGTGATCAAGTCATCATGTGGTGCAAGTACAGTGCTTTCATGTTTCTTACATGCATTATCTACTTCACATGTATTTTCTAAGGCACACAAGTCATCAACAACACAAGCATTATTATCCACAGAAGATTCGCCATCTTGTACATCAGGCACATTTTTGTGAGTCAAATATTGTTCATATGGAATCATATTGCTATTTTCCATGTCAACATCATTTGAGTCAGAGACAATTGCCTGTTATACTTCGTTGGGAAACTTTTGTTTATCAACTATTTCATATGTGTCATATAGTTTTAGAACCTCAGAAATCACAGAAGCATTTGAAGAACCAGCTTGTCGAGATGGAGAGGCCAAGGATGATAAATTGGCCATGAAGACAGTTTGAGCAGTTGGTTCTTCATCCACATCAGAGTCAAATGCATCACAATCATCAGCTTGGAAGATATTAGGATCATTGAGTGCCAGATCTTGGACAGGTTGCTCATCCACATCCGGATCAAAAGTATTACCCCCATCACCAGCTAGAAACAACAATTCTTCCTCATCCAATACCGCTCCATTCTCTTGAACCTGCATCAACAGCATCTTGTCCTTGAAGTAATCTGAGTTCTGAGGACGTTTTGGTTGATTGGAGTTTCTGGCAATGTGTCCCAGACCTCCACAATTATAGCACTTGAGCTGTTTCCCTTGCCCCTAGTTGGCATTCCCTGCTCTGTTCTGCATAATACCTCGACCCATGTTTCTTCCAGCTCTCCCTTGCACATTTTGAACCACAATTTTTCCATCCTCCACCATTGCAAGATTGCGCGGGTTGGATGAATTTCTTAACTGATTGTTGGTCTGAGGGAGAGAAGCTTTGAACTGTTGAACAAGTAATGATACTTGATTGGTGAGGTTATCTAGCATTTTTTCAGTCTGAGTATAGCCTGAGTCAAGTTGAGGACTCATAGCAAATGATGGTGATTGAAGTTGAGGGTATCCTTGGTTGGATGATGGTTGAGTGTTTGGTACAGCAGTTGCCATAAAGGCCAGTGGATCATTGGAAGTTGAAGGATTCAACTTTTCTCTTAGCACCCGATCAAAGAGAGCATGCTTCTCATGTTGTTGGAGATAGGCATATAGCTGTTCATAGTTGGTGTCCCTCAGACCTTTGTTCAGTTTGACAGCAGTGACAAATCTGTCCCATTCTGGAGTCATGTTGTTCACAAACTTGGAGTTAAGTTGGATGTTGGGCATCGTCATTCTGATTATCCTCATGTCATTTACCAACTTATGGAATCTCACATAGTAGTCTGTGATATTCTCTCCTGAGTTCATTTTGAAATGTTCAAATTCATCATACAATTGAGATTCCCTGTCTTCCTTTGTGAGTTCTGACCCAGCTAACAGCATCTTCACATTGTCCCATACTGCCTGTCCTATCAAGCATAGGCGGACGGGTATCGGACCCCGCTGCTTGAATGTCATCTGATGCAGTGCTAGTCATGTTGATAACAAAGTATACGGGATTTTACAGTTCTTGTGATTTAACCGAGAAATTGAATCTTTCGCGGGACTTTCTAAAATCACCAAGAAACGAACCGTAAACTAGAAGTTACTTGCAAATTAGAACAATAAATCTTAACTCAAGAGAACTCAAATCTCAATTGATCAAAACGCAAGAAGTCAAGACACCACTAGTCAAATCGCAACAAGACAAATCGCAGGATTATCAAGTCGCAATAAGTCAAATAGCAGCTAGACAAATCGCATACAATCAAGTTGTAATTTGAGATCTATGAGACAAAACGCAATGTTCAATTTGCAGGTACACAAGTCGCAACACTCTGACACAAAATGCAACAGACAAATCGCAACCTCTGAAGATACTAATCGCCACAGACAAGTCGCAACTTCTGAGTATACAAAACGCTACAGACAAGTCGCAACTTCTGAGAACACAAACCGCAACAGACAAGTCGCAACTTCTGAATATACAAAACGCAACAAACAAGTCGCAACTTCTGAGAACACAAGCCACAACACACAAGTCGCTACCTCTGAGAACACAAAACGCAACAAACAAGTCGCAACTTTGATTAACACAAGTCGCAACAGACAAGTCGCAACCTTCTGAAACACAAACCGCAAGTCACAAAAAGACAGAGCTGTCACTATCAAGGACAAAACGCAACTTCACTACACGCCAGACAAGTCGCTATCGTAGTGTTTTGTCGTTTTTGCCAAATCCGGTAAAGATCCAAAACACAATCTCGAGGAAACACAAAACGCTCCTTTCACTTTCCCAGCCAGACACAAAACGCCACTAAGAATGTGTTACCGAGAGACAAAACGCAACTAAGAACACTTTGGTTTTAACCTTCGAATCTTCCAAAAACAACCACACAAAGCCTCAAACTTTGATTCCAAACACCAAACATTACTCCTATGTTATCCCTAAGCTAGAAAGTACAAGATCTAACACCTTCTATCCACAAAACAAAGCACAAAATGGATTTTTTGAGAAACAAAATATTCGAACCAAAAGTGTCCCAAAACACCACAAATCCGTGAATATACCCTTATGTGAACCTAACCATGGCTCTTGATACCAATTGTAGTATATTCACAAGCCAAGAAACACAAGTTTGGGATCTAACTTTGGATCGAATGGAAGAAAGAATTAGAGAGAGAGATGTGGAACCTTAGAGAGAGAAACAAAGAAAGAAAAATGTATTCAAAGTGTAGGAAGGTCCAACCCTCTCCACATAAGGAGAGGGCTATTTATAGTACTTGATATTACTAGCTAGTTTGCCCCTACCGGGCTGTGGAGCAAGCTGACAATGGGTAAAGACCCGACCCACTCCACAATAATAATTATAACTAATCTACTACTAATATTACTAGTTATGCTACGAGCTATTTAACATATATGAGTGCTCGGGGTGACCGAGTCTTCAACTGAATACTTATATTCCTAACACAAGACAATACAACATATACAGCTTTGATATGAAAACACCTGAACCTGCAAAAGGTTTTGCCTGTTTGCTTGCAAAAGCTACCTTGGATGAATCTAAATTGTGGCATAAAAGGTTAGGTCATGTTAACTATAAGAACATAAATAAACTTGTGATGAATAACCTAGTTAGAGGATTACCTTCAAAAGTTTTTAAGAATGACCATACCTGTGTAGCTTGTAGTAAGGGCAAACAGCATAGGGCTTCTTGTAAGGCTAAGTTAGATAGGTTTGTTACTGAGCCTTTGCATACCTTACATATGGATCTGTTTGGCCCTACATCTGTACAAAGTATTAACCATGCTAGCTACTGCCTTGTCATCACTGATGATTGCATTAGATTTTGTTGGGTGTTCTTTATGTCCAGGAAAGATGAAACAACTCCATTAATTCAAACTTTCATTAGGCAGATAGAAAACCAACTTAATAAAAAGGTTAAGATCATTAGGTCAGACAATGGCACAGAATTTAAGAATAGGAGCATGATTGAGTTTTGTGGTAATAAAGAAATCAAGCAACAATATAGCAATGCTAGAACTCCACATCAGAATGGAGTTGCTGAGAGAATGAACAGGACCCTGATTGAGGCAGCTAGGACTATGCTAGCAAACTCACTCCTACCCACAACCTTTTAGGCTGAAGCAGTAAGCACTGCTTGCTACATATTCAATAGGGTTAGAGTGACCAAGCCTCAGAATAAAACACCTTATAAGCTTATTTTTGGCCAAAAACCAGTTGTTAGCTATATAAGGCCTTTTGGGGTGATATGTTACTATTCTTCATACACTCAGTGTGCTTGGCAAATTTGAAGGAAAGTCTGATGGGGCTTCTTATGATGAAGAAGGGGTAATCACTGATTTCAACAACTTACCCACAGAAGTGGATGTAAGTCCAGCTCCAACATTCAGAGTTCACAATATTCATCCTAAAAGTCAGATAATTGGTGATCCTAAGTCAGCTGTTCAAACCAGAAGTAAAGTGCAAAAGCTTCCTGAATCTCATGCACTTATCAGCCTTATTAAGAAGCAGCAAAGGGTCAACCACAAGGACCAACAACATTGTCTGTTTGCTTGTTTCCTTTCTCAAAAGGAACCCACCAAGGTCTCTAAAGCACTTGAAGATGACAGTTGGGTGGAAGCAATGCAGGAGGAGTTGTTGCAGTTCAAATTGCAAAAAGTTTGGGTTCTGGTAGATCTACCTAATGGGGCTAAAGTTATAGGCACAAAGTGGGTCTTCAGAAACAAAAGAGATGAAAGAGGAGCAGTTGTTAGGAACAAGGCAAGATTAGTAGTACAAGGGTACAGACAGGAGGAGGGAATAGACTATGATGAGGTTTTTGCTCCTGTAGCCAGAATTGAGGCTATCAGGTTATTTTTAGCCTATGCATCATATATGGGGTTCATAGTCTATCAGATGGATGTCAAGAGTGCCTTTCTGTATGGCACTATAGAAGAAGAGGTGTATGTACACCAACCTCCTGGATTTGTTGATCCTGCTCACCCCAAGAAGGTATATAAAGTCATTAAAGCTTTGTATGGTCTCCATCAAGCTCCCAGAGCTTGGTATGCAACACTCTCCAACTTCCTTGAAGGGGATGGGTACAAAAGAGGTGTGATAGACAAGACCTTGTTCATCAAAAGGAACAAGAAGGATATCATCCTAGTCCAAGTTTATGTGGATGATATCATTTTTGGTTCTACTAAAAGGTCTTGGTGTGAGGAGTTTGAGGCATTAATGAAGGGAATGTTTCAGATGAGTTCAACGGGTGAGCTCACATTTTTCCTTGGACTGCAAGTGAAGCAAAAAGAAGATGACCTCTTCATTTCTCAAGACAAGTATGTTGCTGAGATCTTGAAGAAGTTTGACTTTACAAATGTGAAGACTGCAGTCACTCCCATAGAGAACAAGGTGCCATTGACAAAGGATGAAGATGCTGATGATGTGGATGTGCACCTCTATAGATCAATGATAGGTTCTCTAATGTATCTAACAGCCTCTAGACCTGATATTATGTATGCTGTGTGTGTTTGTTCTCGTTTTTCAGGTTACTCCCAAGACTTCACATCTTCATGCTGTGAAGAGAATCTTTAGGTACCTAAAGGGCAAACCCAATTTGGGCCTTTGGTATCCTAGAGAGTCATCTTTTGACCTGGAAGCCTATTCAAATAGTGACTATGCTAGAGCAAGCCTTGATAGAAAATCCACAACAAGAGGTTGTCAATTCCTTGGAAGAAGATTGATTTCCTGGCAATGCAAGAAGCAGACTATTGTGGCTACATCAACAACAGAAGCTGAGTATGTAGCAGCTGCCAATTGCTGTGGACAAGTCTTATGGATTCAGAATCAAATGCTGGATTATGGTTTGAACTTTATGAACACTGTAATTCACATAGATAATGAGAGCACTATCTGTATAGTTAAGAACCCTGTGTACCACTCTAAAACTAAGCATATAGAAATAAGGCATCACTTCATTAGGGATTGCTTTGAAAAGAAACTAATTAGAGTGGAAAAGATACACACATACTTAAATGTGGCTGATTTACTAACCAAAGCCTTTGATAGACCTAGGTTTAATTACTTAGTGGTTAATATTGGTATGATGAACCCATAGCTGGAATTAAGGGGAGGTTACATTTAAGGGGATGTAAAATGTAAAGTTTGTATGATAACCAGTATTTAGTAATTTTAATTCTTGTAGTAGAGTTAATTCTGGTAGTTACTGTTTTTTATTTTAGTTGCAAAATTGTATGTTTGTGTGTTTTTCTTGGTTTTTGTACTAATTTTTCCAGGAACAACATGGATTGGTGATGCTCAGAAGCCTTGCTAATGATTTTTGTAAGTGTTACTCTGATCCTTTGGTTAAGTCTGGTGAGTCATTGGTTAAGTCTGGTTGACCATTTTTAAGTCTGGTAGTGTTAAAATGTAAAAATATCTTTTTTACCGTTAGGTCTGGTCGTACATTTAATGTTTTTCCTATTTAAATATTACCGTTGATATTTTTTTTTGGAAAACGAAGTATATATGGATGAGATTTAATTACTGTTTCATCTTTATCCATTATTTGCTTCTTATTTTAAAATCTTAATTTTCGGCCAAGATCACTCTGTTTTTAACCGCCAGTATAAACCCTAATTCAACAATTCAACCAGCACTTACCAATCATCCATGGCTTCTCTAAAGTTTTGTGACAAGCACAACCAGGTTGGTTTCTTGAAGAAACCAAACAAAAGTGAAGGTTTTGAGCAGATTGTGGATTTCTTGAGAGGTTCTTCCATTCGGTATGCTTTAACTCATAATCCTACAATCTATTCTTCCCTAGTTAAGCAGTTTTGGGGGTCTGTTAACTCTGAAACTCTTGCTGATGGGACACCACTGTTAAGGGCAACAATAGATACACATGAATTCTTTATCACTGAAGCATCCATAAGGAGTAGTATTCAATTGGATGATGCTTCAGGGGATTATATATTGCCTAATGATGAACTTTTAGTGGATATGAGAACCATAGGCTATCCCACTGATGGTACTTTCACTTTTTGGAAAAGCTTTTTCTCACCACAGTGGAAATTTTTTATTCATCATTTGCTCCATTGCCTAAGTCCCAAGAGTGGAGGATGGGATCAGTTTGGAAGCAATATTGCTTCTGCATTGGTCTGTCTTTCACTTGGAAAGACTTTTAATTTTTCAAAACTCATTTTTGATGGCTTGGTAGCCAATGTAAACAGTAAGCACAAATTTCTAATGTATCCTCAATTTCTGCAAATGATTTTGAATTTTGAAACTGATAATAAAATGCAGACTTATGAATGTGTGGCTTTTAAAGATAAAATCTTTGCAAATATGAAAAGGGGTTTTTCTGGGGCACATTGGCCACTTTTGCCTGCTATGCTTTCTGGTACAACTAACATTGCAGGTACATCTAGTGCTGCACAAGTGGAGCCAACCCATGAGGAGCAAACCCAGGAACAACCAAGATCCTCTACACCACAACCAAGATCACCTAAACCACAACCACCATATCATACACCCTCACCTCAACAGCAAACCCATGTGCCCTCTCCTATTCATGAGGAGGAACCAGCTCAGATGACTGTGGATACCCTTTTAGAGCTAGTTCCACAACTAGTAACTAGGATCACTGCATTGGAGAAGGCAAACAATACAATGAGGTCTGCTATTGTAACATTAGTCAAGAAGGTCAAAAAGATGGAAAAAGTCATGAAAGACAAAGGAGTTGAATTTGATGACCAAGAGGGTGCTGATGAAAATTCTTCCAAACAGGGGAGGAATTTGGATGAAGAACAGACTTTTAAGACTCCAGCTCAGGATAAACCAACTGAAGGTGCATATATAAGTCCTGAAGGAATGGAAGCAGCAGAAACATTAGCCCAATCTCTGAGTAAGATTCAACAAAGAAAAAGGAGAAAGAGAAAGTTGATAATTGATGATTCTGATGAGGAGATTATTAAGTCTGCTGAGGTTATTACGTCTGGTAATGAAAAAGATAAGTCTGATGGTATTAAGTCTGGTGGTGTTAATACTGATCAAGTTAATTCTGGTGATGATGTCATTAAGTCTGGTGAGGAAGAAAAGTCTGCTAAAGAGGTTAAGTCTGCTCAAAGGGAAGGAAAACAAATTCTGGTTGAAAGTCCTAAGCCTAAGAAGTCAAAAAGGCAAGAAAGAGAAGAGGAAGCATCTCTAGCTGAGATTGCTAGGATACAAGCAGCAGAACAAGCAGAAATGGAAAAAGAGGAAGAGCAAAAGAGGCAAGATGAATTGTTTGCTAGAAGGTTGCAAGAGGAGTCTGTTGATGATCCTCTTATGTCAATGATTCAAGATGATGATGAGCTAAGAGCAAAATTGGAGGAGCTTAAAGCTGTTGAAAGATTGACAACAAAGGAGAGAGCTAAGCAACTTGCAGAATTCATCAATGAAAGAAGGAATTCATAAACATTGGGCGATTTTATGGAATAGATAAAGCAGACTCGGAAAAAGAAAGGTATCAAAAAGAAGCTCACTAAGCAACAAAAGATGTCAGATATGAAAATTTACTTGAAGAATATGGAGCATTCCAGTTTTGATAAGATGAAGGGAATGTCATATGAAGAAGTACAAAAGTTTTACCTCAGAGCTTATGAAAGAGATCACAATTACAAGCCTATTGATTATGAGGATTCAATCAAAAGGAGCTTTAAAGGGCAAAAGGTGTCTGAAGAAGAAAAGATAGAAAAGGTGAGTGAAATTGAAAAGGAATCTGAGGCTGAGAAAGTGTCTGATGTTGTACAACAAAAGAAAGAAGTCAAAAAGCCTATAATTAAGTGGACTAGAAGGAAGAGAGCAGTTAGAAGGGGAAGCTAGGCTCTAAGAAGGATGAACAAGAGGAAGAAGAATCTTCATCTGAAGAGTTCACTATGGGATCAATTCTTGAGAGTTCTGCACAACCAGCCAAGATTGTCAGATATCAAATCATCAAGACTGGATTGAGAGCAGCTTATCAGATCATAAGGGAGGATAATACTGATGTGGTGTATGTCAATTTTCTAGGGCTGTTAAATGATTTAAGTAGGGAAGATCTCAATGAGTTGTACAAATTGGTGAATATCAGACGTGGAGACACTAGACCTGAGGAGGAGTTTGAAAGGGTCTTTTGGGGAGATTTAAAAGTTATGTTTGAGCCACCTTCAAGAACAGATGAGATTTGGAAGCTGCCATACCAACAAGAGATTGTTAGGTGGAGATACTTTCACAGTTGTAAGGTACATTGCTTATCTTTGCAGATGGCTCATATTTATATGCTTGCAGAAGTGGAATATCCTTTACCACCTAGGGTCTGCAAAGAAATGTTAGAAAAGAAATTGTTTGCAGATGAGAAAGATGAGGTATATGAGAAGCTTTTGGATTTGATTAAGGAACAATCCCTAAAAGAACCATATTGGGGTGTTTGAAAGAATTTTCAAGATGTTAAATGAGACTAAAGGAACTTCTCACTTGGTGAAGGTGCATAGCACTGACACAACAAATGGTTATCAGTCCACCATGTCTAACCCACATAAGGACTGGCTAATCCAGAGCAAACGGCTCTGGTAAAGATATTTCAAATCCGTTAATGGTTGACAATTTACCAAAAATTGTATGGTAATCAACTCACCATATCTGAGATAGTGAAGAGTTGGCTGGCCCACAAGAGTATGGCTTGTGGTAAAGGCTGTGGAAAACCATAATTGGTAATCAATTCACCAAGGTGAGGTCTGATTCCACCAAAGAATTGGCTAGTCCAAAAGCAAACGGCTTTTGGTAAAGACAAAACAAATCCGTTGATAGCTGATGGTTTGCTAAAAATCATATGGTTATCAATGTACCATGGTCTTACACACCAAAACATTGGCTACTCCAGTAATTAATGGCTATCTGGTAAAGAGACATCAAATCCATTAATTTTCAATGATTCACCTCTCGCAGGAGTTTACACACCTGGAAGTGATGAGAATAGTATGAAACTTAGAAGAATTGATGTACAAGTAGTCATGGTTGCTGAAAATATCAGATGGATTGAAGATCAGATGGTGAAAAGTTTGTTAAAATCAATGTTGCTGCATAAAAGATCAGATATGATGTTTTGAAGAGTTAGAGATAATTCCAAGAGTTCAAGATTCAATCCTCAGAAGCTTATTCAGAAGGAACTTGAAGTTCATGAAGCATGAAGATCAAGTTAGGGGAGGATTGTTGGGAATTATCACATGAGAAGACTTAATATGAAGAACAGACTTAAGTCTGCTGGGTTACGTAGTTAAGTCTGTTAGTTGTATTCTTGTCATAGTTAAGTCTGCCAGTACTAAGTTAAGTCTGGTAGTTATAGTTACATAGTTAAGTATGTTTAGCTATGTTTAGTTAAGTCTGTTTATTAATTATAGTAAAGTCGGTTAGCTATAAGTTAGGAAATGATACATAGTTATCTTAATAGAAGATACGTATATCCTTCTACGCGTTTTGTATCTAGGGTTTCCTTAGTGTATAAAAGGAACCCTAAGGCATTAGTTTTACATGCGAATTGATTAAAAGTTAGTAATATACGAAGTTAGTATTATTGTGTTCTTCATTGTTGATTGTTTAGATTCCGCATAAACATTCAATTCATTGTTAGAGTTTCTCACTTAGATCAATTTGGATTTATTCAAGTTGTCTAACAAGTAACCAAGGCTACTTAGATCCATAATTCGTGTGGACCTACATGTAACACTGATGCGTGGTTTTGCAACCTTACAACAGGTTTTACCTCTCGAGGGATCTCAAGAGGCTTACAACCCCACCAGGCAGTGTACCTGACCGATGTAGTATAGTGTAGTGGTAAGTACGGGGGATTGATCGTTCTCCACAGGGAATAGTGTTCGTTAGGTATGAAAAACTACTTTAATAGGTCTAAGGGTGAGAGAAGATTCTTTTTATGTTTTTATATTTTTTTTGGAAAGCAAGTAAAATCTCGGGTTTGAAAGAGTGGGCGGAATTAGTTGCTAGTCAACTAACCCAAATTACTACGAATGCAAATTAAATAAAATAACGAAAATGAAAAGTTGGTGAAAACTTATGTGGAGGGAAATGTGTTTACTTAGATTTCCTTACTCCCTAACTATCTTTTACCGGTTGATTAGTGTGTATTAGTTGCGTGGATGACGGGTGTATTCCTTAATACCATTCGTGGGGTGGCGTACGTACTTCCCCAACTCTACAAGCTCCTACTTCACTCCTATGTCGAGCCGGCTAGGAAGCTCCTAACATGGGATCACTAGAATTCGCTTGTGCATTAAATACAACCATAAAAACCTTTAGTACGCATTGGTTCATGTTTCTTAAGACGTTCAAGCAAGTTACCGAATAGGAAGTTAGCCAGTTTTCTTAAGCCTAACATAGATGAACAATCATCCAATACAACTAACGACACACTAATAACCAATAATCAATAGCTAGGTTTCATTAGATCTAAGCAAACACAAGATAAATCTAGCCTAACATGTTAAACAAAAGACAAGAATAAGATAGAATCAAACAACACATAGACATATTGAATGATTAATTGATAACTTATCTTCAATGTAACATGGAAGATCTCAAGGCAAAAAGCCTTGAAAGAGCTGCCAAATTCGTCCTAGGGTTTTCACACACAAAGTTCCCCAATAAGTTCCACACTAATGACAAAGAATTGCAAAACTATATATAGATTTTTAGATCTGACGGCGTCACGTTATGGAGTGTGACGCCGTCACCTCGTCGCTTTTAGGGTTCTCGGATGACCTTCTTGACGCCGTCCCTCTTTAGCTCTCAAAAATCCGTTCTGGCTTATCAAGGCTTGACGCCCTCAGACTATGAACGTGACGCCGTCCCTCTTTAAATTATAACGTGACGACCTTGATCAAATTAAAGGGTGACGCCGTCAGAATTTCTATGCAATTTCTCTGGCTTATCATGAGTAAATTTCTCATCCACCACTTTTGCCAAGCCATGACGCCGTCCAGGGTTAAATATGACGCCGTCAAAGGTAACTTTCAGCCGATTTTTGAGACTTTGCCGTTTTCTTCACTTTTATGCTCCAAAAACGTCCAAAATGCTTCCTTTTCCAGATTTCTTCTCAAAAGAACCTAAAATGACAAAAGGAATGATTTAGGGCGATATTTGATCAAATAAATACGATTTAGGGCTTAAATGACCCCTTAAAAGCGGTACACTTTTCGCTTCATCAAATACCCTTACACTTGAGATTTGCTTGTCCTCAAGCAAATGCGCTTTTATTCTAATCAAAATACAAGTTAGGGGTCATTTAATGCGAACATAAAAGTAATTACAACAAATATTCGTTCCACTTTAATCATAATAAGCACGGAGATTACAAACTAGCACCTCACAAGTAGTGTTTAGATACTCACATCTCTCAAGTGTCATCAAAATAAATCTCATAAATGAAAACGGATAATATCTCTCACTACCTGTCATAGCAAATAGATTACCATAGGCTTGGGAAAGGATCAAAAACCTCCTCCACTAGGCGTAAGCACCTAAGATAAACTATCAAAGAGGGCTTTTAAATGGGTTATAACGTTAGGTGTAGGGATATGATAAACACGGATTTGTTGGATAAGGGATACTTTACTGGTGGCGAGTTAAAGATCTTGATTAATTACATGTACTATACAATGTTGCTAAGCCAAGACTCGACTCAATCTTAAGCTAAAAACAAAATAACAAAAACATAAAATAAACATAAAATGAAACGGGATGGTAGTCCGTATGTTTTTTCTACTTTTCTTTTTCTCATTTTTTTTGTATTTTTCTTGATTTTTTTTTTTTTTTTTTTTTTTTTTTTTTTTTTTTTTTTTGCATACATTCTTACCCTACCATCCAAAATAATACATCATAGGGGCGTTGCATTCCCCTTACACTTGAACTTTTACATAACTTTACAAATAACTATTCTAATGACTCGAATTAAGATAATCAAAACACTTGGAGTACTTTTAAAATATTTAGCACATATGGGGGTAATAAATGATGTTCTTCCCCATTACTCCATTACACTAGTACTTTACCCATGAGTCCCAATCGTCCCAAAACAATATGTACAAGGATATGACTCGACTTAGCAACCATGTAATCAACTAGATAATTAACTTGGGTTTTAAACAAATGTTGTCACAATAATGCACTAAAAATGAGTGCATACAAGGTAGGCTAAGGCGATTTGGGTGTACATTTTAGTGGGGTGTAACAAATTCTTCCTTTAAGTAAAATGCTTAAAGGTCGAAACGAAAAGATAGGCTCTGAGGGGTGTACTAGGGGTATCGTGTACTAAAAATGAGTACAACGCAAAGGGTGTGGGAGAATTACTTGACCAATGTAGCCAATGTAATTATAACAAAAACACAGGTGTAAAACAATGGGTTAATCCTAATGCCTCTTATCATGTAGTAAATCTAACTACACGAATGTAGTCTCACTTGTGGCCTCGGAATGGTCCTAACGCAAGTTCTAGAATCTAAGTGCTACCGGTACACACATCATAGCATAAATGCTTTTCCTACCAATTCTAGGGGCGAACCTCACATATTTGGGGCGGAAAATTTTTTAGTGGTACGGTTTTTTGTGCTAGTCATATAACTCCTATCCGTGAGACGCTCATTAAGATCAAAGTTTCACTCCTATATGTTGTAAAAAATTTTAAATTTGGCACTAAAATTACCCTAACAGGTATTTATCTCAGTTTTATTACACATCTACCATTAAACAAACAAAAATCAAGCGTAATTGTATTCTCTAAAGTATCGTACTTTTACCCCCCCCCCCCCCCCTTACACTTAAGATGAACATTGTCCCCAATGTTCAAATAACAAGATGTAAAAGAATAAAGTAAAAGAATGAAATCAAATACTCCCCTGATTCGTTCGGTGGATAATGAAATAACACGGTTACATCTTCTTCCAAGAGAATGTTGAAGCTCCATGACTAATGCATCGCCAAAAGCTTGATCAAAAACATTTCCTTGTCCAAAATAACCTGTTAAACCTGAGAAAACAAACACGAAAACCTGCATAACATCGGCGGGATAAACTCTATATATAAGGATATAATGCTTGTGGAATGATAACTTTGCAGATTCCTGGAGATTATAAGTTATAGATTTAATAAAAACTTTTTATGAAAACAAAACTTTCAAAAATTTTCAGAAAATTAAACCTGACGCCGTCAGGTTGTAGAGCCTGACGCCGTCAGAAATGATCTGACAGAATTCTCATGTTACGTTTCCGGAAAAATTTTGAAAAAACCTACACCTTACTTCCTGGAATTCCTGCAAAACATCATTATGACTCGATACAAGCATTTGACTCAAACAAATACTAATATGTATGTTCATTTATTATTATTACGATTCATGTTCATTTGTGTTCTAATAAACCGATTTAGATTTCCCTTACACTTAACTTTTGCAAAATACCTTTATATGTAGTTAAGACGAAGTTAAAAACAAAATAAAGCATTTTCACAAATTAATTTTGAACATGAATCAATAATAATAAAATTTAAACACACATACGGAAGCAAATAAAATCAAACAAACAAACAAGTAAATAAACACACAAAGCAAATAAAGCTTGGGTTGCCTCCCAAGAAGCGCTTTTCTTTATTAACGAGTCTTGTAGCTAGACTCAAAGTCACGTACATTACGTGACTCCATCATTCATAATGACGTATCCCTGATAGATATAATCCTTGTTATCAGGGTGGTGATGTCTCAATCGCTTGACATTCACAGTCACATCACCTCCTCCCTTGCTGGTCAAGCTTACTACCCCATCATGGTGTAGACTTTTAATTGTGAATGGTCCGTACCACCAGGGACTTGGTTCATCGGTAGGTGCTTTTGTTTCTGAATGCCTTAGAAGCACTGAGTCTCCTTTTGTAAATTCAGCGGGGTTATTAGGCTGCTCACCAGCCTCAATATAATCGTTATTTCCACCCTTACATTCTCTAATCTCATTTTCATTGTAATTCTTAATCCTTGCCTCCCATGCAAGGATTTTCTCTCGAACATTACCACGGATTACATTGGGGTTAGCCTCCATCTTCTTTTGTAGAGCAACATCTCGTATATGACGTGGAATCGTCGGGAAGTTTATCGTCTTCTTCCCCTTCTTCATTTGGATGGTGCTTTTTTCGTAATTGATTTGTGCCCTAGTGGTCGCGAGAAAGGGTGCCCCAAGGATTATTGGCATATTCATGTCATTTCTTTCAATAATCATGAAGTCGACCGGATATAGGAATCCGGCAACGTTGACCAACACATCTTCCGCAATTCCTAACGGGTACTCGTAAGAATGTTTTGCAAAGGAGAGTTTAGTACGGGTGATGGATGGCAGTTCGTCGGTTAACTGGACATAAACGGATAAAGGCATCAAATTTACGTCGGAACCTTGGTCAGCTACCGCATCCAGATACTTGAGTTTTATAATGCTGCATGGTATTTCGAAGACCTCGTAGAATTCCTGCTTTTCCACTAACTTTTGTCTTATGAGGCACTCATACAATTGCCCTCCGGGTAATGTGTCGGATTCATCATCCGGTTCCATCCTCTTGGACTCCTTGTTGGGTAGATGAGTACGTCGATAGTTTCCCACCCAATCATTTATGGTTTCCTTGTTTATTTCGTGCTTCAAGTAATGCCTCACTTGTTGTGACTTTGGTGGTTCTTCCAATTGGCGCTCCTCAGTGGGCGCCTCCTTTCCCTTGTCGGAATCACATGTGTAGGCATTGGTGTTTCCGTCTTTAAGTGGGACGAGGTCAATTTTGTTAACTTCCATAGTTATCAACTTTCCTCTTCCATCATTTTCGCCCTCTTGGACGACGGAGACGGCATTAACACATTTAGTGTTGGGAACTTCAACATCTTTCCGCACTAGCACATTTTTAGGAGCCTTTGTATTTGCGTATTCTTTCAAAAGGTTCATCATCTCCGCCATCTTCTGTAACACCCTAGGCAAATCCCACATCGGCTGTGGCCTGGAGAGATGTTGGGTTTATAAGAAAACATTCGCCTTACAATGACACAACGCGTTTTGTGGTCTACTGCGAGTGGGGTTCTTAGGAACTGGCAGTTAAGCGTGCTCAAGTGAGAGTAGTACTGGCTTGGGTGACCTGCCGGGAAGTCTCCAAATGAGGCCACAAAAGCAAAGCCGTGAGCCTGCGGGCAAAGCGGACAGTATTGTGGTCTGAGTAGGCGGGATGTTACAAGTGGTATCAAAGCCAAGTTGAGCCGTTCGGGATGGTGGGGCAAACCTCATCGTGGACGATGAGTCCCTAAGGGGGGGTGATTGTAACACCCTAGGCAAATCCCACATCGGCTGTGGCCTGGAGAGATGTTGGGTTTATAAGATAACATTCGCCTTACAATGACACAACGCGTTTTGTGGTCTACTGCGAGTGGGGTTCTTAGGAACTGGCAGTTAAGCGTGCTCATGTGAGAGTAGTACTGGCTTGGGTGACCTGTCGGGAAGTCTTCAAATGAGGCCACAAAAGCAAAGCCGTGAGCCTGCGGGCAAAGCGGACAATATTGTGGTCTGAGTAGGCGGGATGTTACAAAAGGTTCATCATCTCCGCCATCTTCTCTTCCATTTCCTCCTTCTGTTTGTAGACGGCTTCCTCAAATTTCGCCAACCGTTCGGAGTGTTTTGACATGTATTCTCTCATTCGAGCTTCGAATGTTGGACTAAGTTCCTGAGGTGGTGGGTTGGGTGGAGCGTGCTTATGGAAAGGTTTAGTATTTTCCCTACGGGGTGATTCGGACAATGGTATTTGCTTAACGCTTGAGACCGAGTTAATTGTTGCTTTTTGTGGACTTAAGGGTCTCTTTTGCTTTTCCATAAGATATGCAACCCTTTTCTCAAGTTCACTTACGCTTTCCTCAGTAATTTGATTGGCTGTATCGGGTGACGAATATGTCTTGACCGCCGAGCGTACATCGTGGGAAACTTGCCACAATTCATCATCGTCGGATGCAAGCTCATCAATGATCTCCCATGATTCCTCGGCGCTTTTGTCGCGCAATCTGCCCCCGGCGGCTCGATCGATGGCACGCTTGGTGTGGTAATCAACATGGTCATAGAAGATTTGGATTTGAAGCCATAGATTTATGCCATGATGAGGGACTTTTTGGAGTAAGTCCTTGAATCGAATCCATGCCCCGTAGAGGGTTTCGCCTCGACGTTGTTCAAACGTCAAGATATCCTTCCTTAGCTTGGTAGTTCTTCCTGGTGGGAAAAACTGAGCAAGGAAACGAGTGGTGAGATCATCCCAAGAGGTGATAGATCCTGCGGGTTGACGCTCTAGCCATTGACTAGCTTGGTCCCGCAGAGAGAATTGGAAGAGACGCAATCGGGTCGTCTCTCGAGTGGCAACATCAAGGTCTATAGAATCAACGATTTTGAGAAAGTCCTTGAGATGTTGATTAGGATCTTCAGAACGAAGTCCATGGAATGCGCATCCGCTTTGCACCAACGGGATGGTGTCGGATCGCAAGGGTGTGACATTGGCTCCTTGAATGAGCTCAATGGTGTTTCGATAGCCATGGTGGCTAGGACGGGAGTACTCTCCTAAAGTACGGGCTCTAGGAGGTGGTGGTGGTTGTTGTGGTGGTGGGATGTTGGGATCAAGGATATTACCATATTCCATGATGTCGAATGGTAATGGTTACGAACAAAGAAACGAAGAAAATAGATAGACTAAAGAAAACCTAGAAAAAGAAAATAAAAATCTCACTAGAAAGGAATCTAGTGAGTAGACCTATAAAATAAAAATTCAACCTAAACAATAACTATTCCCCGGCAGCGGCGCCAAAAACTTGATGCGTGGTTTTGCATCCTTACAACAGGTTTTACCTCTCGAGGGATCTCAAGAGGCTTACAACCCCACCAGGCAGTGTACCTGACCGATGTAGTATAGTGTAGTGGTAAGTACGGGGGATTGATCGTTCTCCACAGGGAATAGTGTTCGTTAGGTACGAAAAACTACTTTAATAGGTCTAAGGGTGAGAGAAGATTCTTTTTATGTTTTTATATTTTTTTTGGAAAGCAAGTAAAATCTCGGGTTTGAAAGAGTGGGCGGAATTAGTTGCTAGTCAACTAACCCAAATTACTACGAATGCAAATTAAATAAAATAACGAAAATGAAAAGTTGGTGAAAACTTATGTGGAGGGAAATGTGTTTACTTAGATTTCCTTACTCCCTAACTATCTTTTACCGGTTGATTAGTGTGTATTAGTTGCGTGGATGACGGGTGTATTCCTTAATACCATTCGTGGGGTGGCGTACGTACTTCCCCAACTCTACAAGCTCCTACTTCACTCCTATGTCGAGCCGGCTAGGAAGCTCCTAACATGGGATCACTAGAATTCGCTTGTGCATTAAATACAACCATAAAAACCTTTAGTACGCATTGGTTCATGTTTCTTAAGACGTTCAAGCAAGTTACCGAATAGGAAGTTAGCCAGTTTTCTTAAGCTTAACATAGATGAACAATCATCCAATACAACTAACGACACACTAATAACCAATAATCAATAGCTAGGTTTCATTAGATCTAAGCAAACACAAGATAAATCTAGCCTAACATGTTAAACAAAAGACAAGAATAAGATAGAATCAAACAACACATAGACATATTGAATGATTAATTGATAACTTATCTTCAATGTAACATGGAAGATCTCAAGGCAAAAAGCCTTGAAAGAGCTGCCAAATTCGTCCTAGGGTTTTCACACACAAAGTTCCCCAATAAGTTCCACACTAATGACAAAGAATTGCAAAACTATATATAGACTTTTGGATCTGACGGCGTCACGTTATGGAGTGTGACGCCGTCACCTCGCCGCTTTTAGGGTTCCCGGATGACCTTCTTGACGCCGTCCCTCTTTAGCTCTCCAAAATCCGTTCTGGCTTATCAAGGCTTGACGCCGTCAGACTATGAACGTGACGCCGTCCCTCTTTAAATTATAACGTGACGACCTTGATCAAATTAAAGGGTGACGCCGTCAGAATTTCCATGCAATTTCTCTGGCTTATCATGAGTAAATTTCACATCCACCACTTTTGCCAAGCCATGACGCCGTCAAAGGTAACTTTCAGCCGATTTTTGAGACTTTGTCGTTTTCTTCACTTTTATGCTCCAAAAACGTCCAAAATGCCTCCTTTTCCAGATTTCTCCTCAAAAGTACCTAAAATGACAAAAGGAACGATTTAGGGCAATATTTGATCAAATAAATACGATTTAGGGCTTAAATGACCCCTTAAAAGCGGTACACTTTTCGCTTCATCAAACACCCCCAAATTTAATAATCTCGGAAGCATACAGGTCATGGGGGTGCTACTGAAATTGGGAATCACAACACGGGGTAATAAAGAACGAAATACATACTCCGTTTAAATATATTAATTCAAGAATAATAGAGTTTACATTAGAGTTTCAATTTAGAAAATTCGGCCCATTTTTTCAGTTGTCCCATACAAAACAAGTCATAGTTATGTGCGCCTACACTTCGGGAAGTAGACTATGACCCTTGTCTTGCCAATACCTTGCCAAAATCAGACAAATTAAGCACCTGAGAAAAATATGCTAAAAGTCATCAAAAAGCTGGTGAGTTCATAGGTTTAAATTAAAGCAGTAAACAATAAGTTTGGACCAATAGTTTTGTGTATGATCATTACAACACATATAATGTCCTACAAAATAGTCTATCGCGCTAGCTCTAAGTTCATGCAACCAAGGCTCGACAGTTCAGTGCGATACTATATAGCACATAAATAATAATCAGGGGCCCATAGCAAGTGTTTAACCTAATACACTCGTAGTCCGACTTGGTATACGCTCGCATTGACCCGTATGGCCAACCGAACGGGGGAGTCACCCCAATAGATCTATTTATAACAATCGCATTTCCCAAAGGGAACTAACGGTTCATGAAGGTGGGCATAACAGTGGGTTTAAGGGCTTAGGCTAACTACGCAATAGTTTTACAAAAATAAACAGTAATGTGGTCCAGAAAATGTTTTGCATATTTCTCACCCCATAGTTGTAAAACAAGTATAAGTAAAGTGGGGCTATAAACTCACCTCAATAGAGTATACAATGAATGCAGTGAATCAGAGAGTGTACGGCACCAACACGCGACCTAGATTAGTAAGGCATGTTTTAGTTCATAGACTAAGTTAAGTCTCAACGAAATTTAATTCAAAAGTTTTAAAGTGTTTACGTTGTTGTTGCTTGTGTGGCAGCATTTAATTTTAAAACAGTTTTCTAAGTATTGTAGGTATTGGCTCTTGGAAGTGCATACGTGCATGACAATAAAAATATCAAAGACGAATAAGATTCCGATCCAACAATAAACGAAAGGCAATGAACGAAAAGTGATTATTGATAGTACTAGACGTTTTCGGAATATGCGAACATTATTATTAAGGGTGTATAAAAATAGTGACTATAAGAGTATATAAGTAGTTATTTTTTGAAATATTTATTAAAGATATATTTCAAGTGTATGAATAATCATGGTTTTATTTAAAAGGTTTGCAATTTGAGAACTAGTTTATAGCGGTTATATATAAAACGTTTTGTTTGTCCAATTTCAATAAAAACATAATAAGTATGTTTATTTCGATAGAAGTCAGGCATGACCCGTGCATGTGTGTTGGTTTCTCTAGGTAATTATGTGTTACCAAAAAAGATATTCATGTAATAGCCGTTTTATAGTTGTTATAAAACTTAGGTGGATATTTCTAAAATACCGTTTTAGTGTTTACAAATTTAATAAGTGATATAAGTATATTAAATATTTACAATTTCAATTTTGACTAAAGTTTACCAGTTGTACTTATATAAAAAGTTTATAATCGTAGGTTTATATATATAGTGTCTCGTGTTGTAATATATATTTTCACCACTTGTTATGATTTATGGCGCAATTTGTGATTACGTGAGAAGAAGTGAGTCGGATTTTTGAGTTGTAAGATAAATCGAATACGAGGCTACATCGGTATACACTTTTATCCAATGGTTACGGTATAAATTTTCATTTAGTCATTTATATATATACTCGGCCGAATAAATATAAGCACACCCTTTACTATCCTTGTTGGGTTGTGGCCCAATTAAAGCCAGGGTGGATATTGTGGGCTGGACTGGAATGCTAATAACAATCGCACCCAAATTTGGGCCTGGTGGGTCGTGAGCAGCAACGCCACCAATATGCTTGATGGACAGGACTCACTCGAGTGGGCCTGAGATTTCAATTACACACGAACACACTCACACACAAGCCCAATGAGGACTTGTGTGATTGTCCTAGAAATATAGAAGCAGTTTGTTTGACACAAAGCAAGGTTCTTAACGCAAGTTTCTTGTCGAGCTCGAGTGACAAGCTCGACATCACCTTAGGACGTGACATCGAGTACTCGTGTTAGGCTGTTGGATGGGTTATACACCATGGCCTCACCACATAATACCATACTTCAACCAAAGGCTTGATCTAAGATTCATTGATGTTAGAACAATTCGGAAAAACAACTCAACACCCTTTTTGGGTTGTGAGTTTAGACTTGCAAAAACGACACCCTTTGGGGTCCTTGTGAGACTCGAACCAATTCGGAAAATTCACTTGTTTCTGGTGAGATTAAATAGTTTTGCTAAGTTACTGTGTGTTACAGTGTGCGGGTTTGCTTCCCGTAATGGTTGTGTAAGCACCTAAATGCTTAGTTTAACAGTTAAGTAATAATAAATTAATATTTATTATTTAAATATTAGTGGGAAAATTACCGCTTGTCACATCCTTCCCGCCTTAGAAAGAAAATCCTCCTCGGTTTTCACTTAGAGTTACCCGATGGATTTGAGAAAAGGTGCGGGTATTTACGTTTGATCTCGTCCTCACACTCCTACGTGTATTCAGGACCTCTTCGAGAGTTCCAACGAACTTTAACGATAGGGATGCGGATTTGCTTAAGCCGTTTGATTTCTCGATCCATTATCTCGACAGGTTCTTCAATGAAATTTAGTCTCTCGCCAACCTGGATTTCCTCCAGAGGAATGGCAAGTGTTCCGTCTGAGAGACATTTCTTCAGGTTTCTCACGTGAAACACATTGTGCACAGAGCTGAGTTCTGGTAGTAATTCGAGTCTGTAGGCTACCGGCCTGATTCTGGTGAGAATTTTGAAATGTCCAATGTATCAGGGATTTAGTTTCCCACGCTTTTTAAAGTGAATCACGCCTTTCCATGGCGATACTTTCAACATAACACGATCCCCAACTTGGAACTCAAGTGGTTTTCAACTCTTGTCTGCCCTATGTGCCAATCGCTAGTGTAGCCAGGGCCTCGGTGCCCAGCTCCGCTAGAGAGGCCTCGGCCGCTTGCATTCGGCTCTGGATTTGCACAATATTTTCAGTAGTTTCTTGTACAAGTTCGGGACCAGTGAGCTGACTTTCTCCGACTTCAGCCCAGCATATTGGTGATCTGCACTTTCTACCATAGAGTGCCTCATAGGGTGTAACTTTGATGCTGGTGTGATAGCTATTATTGTAACAAAACTCGGCTAACGGTAGATACCTATCCCAACCGTTTCCAAAGTCTATCACACACGCTCGCAGCATGTCTTCTAAGGTTTGAATGGTTCTTTCACTTTGACCATCTGTTTGTGGATGGTACGCGGTGCTCATATCGAGATCAGTTCCCAAAGCATCTTGTAGTGATCTCCGAAAGTTCGACTTGAAACGACTATCTCTATCGGAGATGATAAAAATCGGGACTCCATGTCGTGCAACTATCTCCTTTACGTATAATCGTGCAAGTTTATCCAGGTTGTCGTTCTCTTTGATTGGCAAAAAGTGGGCGGACTTGGTGAGACGATCAACGATTACCCAAATGGTGTCGTAACCGCTTGATGTCCTTGGCAGTTTGGTAATGAAGTCCATCGTTATGCGTTCCCACTTCCACTCGGGAATTTCGGGTTGTACCAGTAAACCTGATGGCCTCTGAAGTTCAGCTTTGACCTTCGAACAGGTTAAGCATTGACTGACATAAGTTGCAATGTCAGCCTTCATATTGGGCCACCAATATAGTTTCTTCAGATCGAGGTACATTTTGTTGGCTCTTGGGTGGATGGAGTATTTAGACTTATGGGATTCGTGAATGATGAGGTCACGTATCCCTCCATAGAGTGGGACCCAACTCCAGTTCTTGAAACATAATGTCCCATCTATTCTTTTCACGAACCCTTTCTCACTCTCGGGCATTCCATAAATCTTCTCATTGGGTCTGTTTTCTTCCTTGAGTGCCTCGGCCTGATCCTCAACAATTTTTAATGAGAGAGGTGAGACGATTGTCATACCCAACGATCGTACCCTCAGAGGTTTGGGTCATTCTTTTCGGCTAAGAGCATCTGATACCACGTTTGCTTTGCCTAGGTGGTATCGAATCTCACAGTCAAAGTCGCTGAGCAATTCTAACCAACGGCGTTATCTTATATTGAGCTCCTTTTGGTCAATGATATGTTGTAAACTTTTGTGGTCGGTGTACACCACACACTTGGTGCCATAGAGATAATGTCTCCAGATCCTAAGTGCAAACACTACGGATCCCAATTCCAAGTCGTGTGTAGTATAATTCTTTTCGTGGGTTTTCAATTATCGAGAGCAAAGGCTATCACCTTCTCTCGTTGCATCAAGACGGCTCCTAACCCTTTGTGTGAGGCGTCGCAGTAAACTACAAAGTCTTCACTGCCTTCAGGAAGGGTTAAGATAGGTGCATTGCATAACTTATCCTTAAGGAGTTGGAATGCTTCCTCCGCTTTATCTCCCCCGTCAAACCTTACATTCTTCTGGGTTAGCTTAGTCAAAGGCTTTGCTATCTTCAAGAACCCTTCGATAAACCTCCTGTAGTACCCTGCAAGTTCTAAGAATTGGCGTATTTCGGTGGATGTTGTGGGTGTCGCCCAATCCTTTATCGACTCGATCTTTGCAGGATCCACATGGATGCCTTGACTATCAATCACGTGACCTAGAATTTGAACAGTTGGTACCCAAAACTCGCACTTAGAAAACTTAGCATACAACTCCTCTTTCTTTAGTAGCTCTAGGATTAGCCTAAGGTATTCCTCGTGCTCCTTCTCGCTCTAAGAGTATATCAGGATGTCGTCGAAAAAGACGATCACGAATTTGTCTAAGCACGGCTTGCACACCCGATTCATAAGATCCATGAATACTGCCGGTGCATTGGTTAAGCCAAAAGGCATAACCTGGAACTCGTAGTAACCGTAACGAGTTCTAAATGCCGTTTTTAGGATATCTTCTTCCCGAACTCTAAGTTGGTGGTATCTGGATCTCAAGTCAATTTTTGAGTAAACACATGAACCTTGGAGTTGATTGAATAGTTCATCGATTCTCGGGAGTGGGTATCGGTTTTCTATGGTTAGTTTGTTTAGCTCCCGGCAGTCGATACACATTATGAAAGATCCATCTTTCTTTTTGACAAATAGAACTGGAGCTCCCCATGGTGAGGAACTCGGTCTGATGAATCATTTCTCAGAGAGTTCTGATAATTGGTCTGATAGCTCCTGTAGTTCCGTCAGAGCTAATCAGTAAAGTGCTCGTGCCACAGGTGCGATACCAGGCACTATGTCAATTTGAAACTCGACCTGTCGGGTTGGCGGGAGTCCAGGTAAGTCTTCAGGGAAGACCTCCGGAAAGTCTCTCACGATTGGTACATCTTCCAAACGTTTTCCCTCTGGCTCCTTCTCTTTCTTTTTGGTGACTTGTGCTAGAAAGAGAAGGCATCATTTCTCGAGGTATTTCTGAGCCTTTGTGCAAGAGATGACGTTTAGTCTTGACATGTTTCTTCTATCTCTTCTGTCGCCTTCTAACGTAGGACTTCATTCCCATAAGGTAGCCGAACGATTTTATCGTCGCAAATGATGGTGGCATGATATTTCGACAACCAGTCCATGCCGATAATAACGTCAAAACTACTCAATTCTACCGACATGAGATCGATGTTGAATGCGTGATTTAACAGATTTAAAGTGCAGCCTCTTATGATTGTATCTACCCTTTCTACTTTCCCATTAGCTAACTACACATTATATACGTTGTCTAGAGTGGTCGGGGCAATACCAAGTAGTGTACTAAATGCAGTTGAAACAAAACTCCAATCTGCTCCCGTATCAAACAATATGGATGCATAGCGGTTATTTAAAAGGAACGTACCCGTTACGACGTTCGGGTCTTCTTGGGCTTCCACCTTGCCCACTGCATAGACCCTCCCGCGGGCTCCTCCATCATTTCCTCGATTTCCTTGCGGCACAACAGCTCCTTAGTTTCCGCCGGCTCCTTGATTCCTTTGGTTACCCTGATTACCCTGGTAACCTCTGTTTCCACCATTCCCCTGATTCTTGGGCTTTCGGCATTCACTTCGGTAACGCCCTTTCTCACCACAACCAAAACATGTTATCTCAGCCTTCGGGTTATTTGTTGGTGCAACTTGTGCAGTTGCAAGGGGTCTTGCCTTACAATCACGGGTCATATGTCCTATCTTTTGACATTTGTGGCATCTGACCGTGCACTAACCCTTATGATGCAACTTACAGCGATTACACAATGGTAAGTTTCCTGCGTACACCTTCTTCTCTGTTGGTCCCGCAGCATACACTTTAGCAACCTCCTGTCTTTTGTTTGGGTGGTGGTTGTTGTTGTTTCGCGAGTGATCATCCCATCTCCACTTGTTAGTCACACCCGTCTCAGCCGAATCCTCGATCACTTGGTCCATTAATTAGTTGGCCACTTCCATGGTCTCATGGAGATCAGTAGCCTTGTAGGTAGTGACATTACCCTTGATAGATGGGGGTAATCCGCCAATGTACCTTTCCAGTAGACGGGTTTCAGTCTGGACCATATCGGGGCATAGCAAAGCAAGCTCTTGAAAATGTTGATTATACATAGCCATGTTGGTACCCTGCACTTTGATGTTCCAAAACTCCACCTCCAACTTCTTAACTTCATTGCAAGGGCAATACTTCTTGAGTACCATTTCTTTGAATTTTTCCCATGGGATTGCGTAAGCAGTGTCATAGCCAGCCGATTTCAGATAATTGTTCCACCAAGTTAAGGCAGCATCCAGGAAAGTGAATGATGCGAACTTAATCATGTCTTCATCCGAACAACTACATATTCGGAATACAGTTTCCAACCTCTCAATCCATCTGACTAAAAAAACTGCCCCCTCGGTTCCTCCGAAACCTCCAGTCATTATTTTCCAAAAGTCTTGGTAAGTGCAACCACGAGTGTTGTTGTTTGTTGGTCTTGAATTTTCAACATCAGTAGTTGAGTTGTTTGCTGCAGCCAGTGCTGCTGCCAACCGTTCCTCTACTAATTGATCAAGCATTGTTCGGTTCACAGGTGGAGCCGCTACAGTAGCCCTGGCTGGGTTTGGGTTAGCTAGTTGTGCACGAGTAGTTCTGTTTGTCTTTCTCTTAGGAGTCATTTTGCTGCATCACAACAAAAAGATAGAGACAATTGAGATTCGGAGAGTTTGTTATCGCACAAGTGTATAATCACCATAGGTAAAGTACATGAATAAGATCAATCACAGAGAGAATGGCACAATAGAGCAACCAACCAAGCTTGTTATAGATTAGGCGTCAACACGTGTTCACAAAATTATAAGCTTAAAATACGTAAGAGTAAAGTACAAGTTTCGAACACAATACGAAAGAATACAACTGCCACTAACTGATGACTACTCAGTTTAGTGGAAATGCATCATAACTACTAGCAACAATAATCAATCACGCCCAAGGCGTAGCTGCTCCAACTCTGCTGCCATTCGTGCTACAGTTGACTCCAACCGTCCTACAGTAGACTCCAACTGTGCAATGTGTCTCCTCGATGCCAAAACCTCCCTACGATCCTCCTGTTCTGACCTCATAGCCCCGGCAAACACAGACTTAAAATCATGCATCCTGTGTCAATTGGTCCACTCTGCATCCCAAGCTCTCACCTGATCCCTCCCGATGTCATCCATCCTCTGATGTACCCCTGCAAGCTCTCTACCAACTAGCTCATCACGTCTCCTAAGTCTCTCTAGCTGGTCTGATTGAACATCTAGCAGGCTCGCCTGTTCCCCCAACTGAATTAAGAACCTCGTAACATCATCCCCTCCTCCTCCGCCATTGGTGAGACAGCGGGTTAAGGAGAAGCTGGTATCAATGGAGATGGTGGCACAAAAGATGATGAGGATGGCTCATACACTATACTATCAACACGAGGTTGGGTGCTGTGAATACACTCGATGTCTCTCCAGATTTCACCATTAATCTCACAAGTAGCAGGAACATCCAAAGCCTCTTCTAGCCCATAACATAGCAGCTCTATGTCCTAACCCAAGAGGTGTATCCATATCTCCATCTAACATCTGAGCAGCTCTCGAACTCTGCCCTATCTTAAAAGTACTCGGCACCTCCTCCAGAATCCTCTTCCCATGTCGCGGATCAGCTGGTATAGTCTCCTCAGGTGTAGGATCTGCTACTGGCTCCTCTTCTGGATCCTCCTCCGGCTCTTCCTCTGGGTCCTCCTCTGACTCTTCCTCATCCCCAGTTGAATATGAGTCATTGGCTTTCCTGAGCCTCTGATGAAGTGGTGACTGATCAGGAGATGTAACAGGTGAAAGGGATAGTGGACTGGTAGAGGTACCCATGTAAATGGCTCGGGTCCTCTTATAAGGTGAGGATGGTAGGTCTGAGTACCGTTGTCGACGTTCTAGGACGCGCATGCGGTTGGTGTGACGAACAGGGAGAGTATGAACATATGGGGTAGGCTGTATGGTAGGATCGGTAATAGAGGTAAGCTAGGCCGGAAGATGATCAGTAATGGGTGTGGATGTAGGTAAGTCTGGAGTAGGTGTGGGCTCAATAAGGTCTGGGTTTGGTGCATGATAAGCCTGAAGCACCTGCATATTGGGATCATCTGAGCCTGGCGAGGTCGGAGAGATGTTGTGAGAAGATATAGTCTGTGACAAAAATGGTATATGTGTGTAAGTATATCGAAAATACTAGTAGTAAATAGTGTAAGTTAAGTATGTATAAGTATACATAAAATACTTATAGTATATGTAGCTATGTAGAATCAACGAACAATAAATCGTAGCATATAGTTAAGACAAGTAAACAGCAAGTAAAGTGGCAAGCAAGGTAGACAGGCAAGTGGCGGTCATAGGGACTTGTTTTTGTAAAAAGTGGTTATAGTTTAGGGTTTATATGTACCTAGTTCTCTATAACCTGGGCTCTGATGCCAATCTGTAACACCCCCAAATTTAATACTCGCGGAAGCATACGGGTCATGGGGTGCTACTGAAATTGGGAATCCCAACACGAGGTAATAAAGAACGAAATACATACTCCGATTAAATAAATTAATTCAAGAATAACAGAGTTTACATTAGAGTTTCAATTTAGAAAATTAGGCCCATTTGTTCAGTTGTCCCATACAAAACAAGTCATAGTTATGTGCTCCAACACTTCGGGAAGTAGACTATGACCATTGCCTTGCCAATATCTTGCCACAATCAGACAAATTAAGCATGTGGAAACCGTAGAGGGGGGGTGAATACGTTTCCATTTAAAAACTTATAAACTTTTTGTATCAAACACCCGATCAAGTGTGACGTAATATGAAAAGTGTCAACAATGATCATATAACATCTAGGGATGAATAAATTAAACTATAACACAAGCACAATCAAACCATGACACATACATAATCAACCTAACATAAGTAACTAGCCACACAAGCATACACACAATGCAAATATAAATATAAAGTGATAAAAAATAAAATGAAAGTAAAGAGATAAGTAAGAAGGCGCAAACCGGACACGATGATTTATAGTGGTTCGGTCACTAAGCTCCTCTTCGCCCTACACCACTCCCCGAGTACCCAACTCGAGAGTTACTTCACTAATCAACAAGCTCCCTTCAGGCGGAGAAAACCGTACAACGTCGCTTATCTAATTTTCGACACTAAGCTAAATGTCGAGTGTTAATCTTAGCTAGCACCAATCTACCACGATCTACACGATCTACCCTTGATCTACTTGATTAGTACACAAGCCCACAAGCAACAAGAGATCTCCAAGATCTCAACAAGATCACAAGGATCTATTCCCACTTGACTTGATCTACCCGATCTACCCTTGATCCACTTGATCAATCACACAAGCCCAATGGCTTCAAGAGATCTCCAAGACCTCAACAAGATCACACTGATCTACTCCCACTTGACTCGATCTACCCAATCTACCCTTGATCTTCTTGATCAATCACACAAGCCCACAAGCTTCAAGAGATCTCCAAGATCTTGACAAGATCACAATGATCAACCCTCACTTGACTCAATCTACCCTATCTACCTTTGATCGACTTGATCAACACACTAGCTCAAAAGCTACAAGAGATATTCAATATCTCTATAAGATCACAATGATCTTCCCTCACAAACTCTCAAAAGAAAGATAGACTTGATGTATACTATGATACAATCAAGTGTGTAACAAATGTTACAAGTGCTCTACCTACAACTACAACACTTTGTATCTTCTTGGATACCTTGTGTTCTTCTCTTGCACTAAAAGTGGAATGAAGAGGATCTCTTGGTGGGATGAAAGGATCATTCTTAAACAAACTAAGAACCTCTAAATGATCAAAGAAAGTGTTCTAAGTGAGGAGGGATTAGACCAGAGAAAACTGACTGGAAAAATCAAGTTGAAAGTGTAAAATGGTCCACTATTTATAGGCAAGGAGAAAACTAGCCGTTACAGAGGGACGGCACCACTAATTGTCACACGGTACCACTAAATTTAGTGGTACCGTCGGTACTTTAGTGGTACCGTGGACGCTCCTCCGTTTGTTTTTAGTGGGGAAGGTTTATTTGGGAATGTTTGGAGCTGTTTGGGGGAAAAATGACTGTTGGGATTTTTTTAACTTATTTTTCAAAATAAAACATTTCTTTTTAATTCAAAAATAATTTGTAAAATATATTTTTGAAAGAAATGTTTTGTCACATTAAAAATGTGAAGTTTAGAGAAAAATATATTCCTTTGATCATTTGTCAAGTAGTAGATTTATTTGTCCATACCTTGAGTGATTTGCGTCGGGATGGAAATCTACGACTTTGTTGAAGCATACTTGAGACGTTGAGAGATGTTGATGTAAGTATGCGTTGATGATTTGTGTTTACATGTAACTTGCTCATTTTACGTTATGCATTACAAGTTACATTTTTGTCATTATTAAAACCGAAGAAACCGTTTAGTTTAAATATCGTAATATTTGCACTAACAATCTCCCCGTTTTTTATGATGACAAACATGTAAACTGTAACACACAGTAAAATGTAAAAAGTTACCTGTTTACACTCTCTTCTCCCTCTTTTGTCGAAGCAAAAAGGTAGTTGCCTCGAGCTCTCCCTTGAATTCACTCCCTACTCCCCCTTATTACACTAATATCCTTTCTTCCCAGAAAGGCGAGCTTGCATCATCCCAGTGAAGTCTTCTATCACCACTTGTGAAGACGACTCCATGCTATGTATTCAAATACTCCCGAGCTCCCCCTAGCTCAATGCTCCCCTATGGTGACTTAATCCCCTTGTTTATTTACCTTAGTATCTAGCGGATCCATGGATCAAATTCTTACAAAGGCTTTTCCTACGTCAAGGGTTAGCTTCGTGCAACATAATATATAATATAAAGTATAGGGAGCACATTAATGAGGGATAAAGAATAAACAATAGCAAGACAATGCAAGGGTTAAACTATGTGAGTGACACAAGCCTAAAATTGCCAAAGGGTAAAGACCAAAAGAAAGCCCAAGAAAGTTGAGCGACACTAAAAGATGAATACATATTGCAATTCAAAGACACTGAGTGTCCAACCCGACCAACAACCTAAGGTTAATTATTCAATCAATCACACTAACAAGAACGAGATTCGTTCGTTGACTGACACACAAAAGACTTCTTCCAAGTTGTCATTGGGATGGCAAGTTCTAACAAACTTTTGAACAACATAATCATCTACCTAAGATGATTGGTGTTAGGATGGTTTAGATTAATATATCGTTTGCACTGACAATGAGATGCATGATATATTTCAAAAGAGAAAAAAATATGCATGTGATCCTGATGAGTGGTTTAGATTAATATATCGTTTGCACTGACAATGAGATGCATGATATATTTCAAAAGAGAAAAAAATATGCATGTGATCTTGATGAGTGGCCTTTTACTCATCATTTTATACTTGAAAAACCCCACAAAAATGACCAAAAACACCCAAATGGACCAAATGTTGTTACAAATATCCTTGGATTGTGTTTTATGTGTTTCAGGTACAAAAGGATTGAAAACGGGGCAAATATGGACAAAACCGAGCTTGGAATGGAAAAGAGCTGAAAACCGAAGCCGGGAAAGACATTTTTCATGTGGATTTAATTCGAGCTCAAAAATCCCAAAATGGCCCTTGGATAATTTTTAGTTGGCAAAATTGGTCCCTAGTTGAACTTTGCAAAACTGGCAGATTTAGTCCTTGAAGTTTACATGTTTACATTTGTGGTCCTTAACTAAATCCATTTTTATCCTAATCCCACCATATCCGGATCCCATAATAACCCATCCCATGATTTTATCCACTAACCCATTTCTAATCACAGCCCAACACCACCTAAAGCCCAAAACCCTTAAACCCTTTTAGCTAAAACAAAATACGGGGTCAACAAAACAAACAAAGTTAAAGCACTGTAGATCATCCCTAACCAAACTCTTTCCCGACTAAACCTCTGATAATCATTCCCCAGTCGCTCTCACCTCACTACCATCCAAAATCACCCACATGATCATGCTCCCCCCCCCTCCTTGCCACCTTGGCAATCCCAAGGACAAACAAACCCATCTACGACTGAGATGAGAAGTTGTGGGCACCAAGGTATTATCCAAAGGCTGAGAAAGTAGCACAAGAGACAAGCTGGGATTCCACTCAGAGAAGAAGCACAAGGACCCAGAGGAAAACCCTAATTCTTTTAGTATAAATAGGATAGTATTGCTACAGTAGAAAAGTAGGTTTTATTTATAGCTTATTTTTAAGGTAATTTCAACTTTTTAGCTTTTTATTTTTCCAGCATTGTAATTTACTCTTGTTTTAATATAAATTCAGTTTTTAGTTTAATTCTTCAAAAAAATCCAAAAATATTGCTTTTTAGCTTATTGCTTACCTTCTTGCTTATTTAACTTTTTGCTTATTTAATCTGCTTATTAGCCTTAATTATGATTTTTCTAGCTATTTTAGTCACTAGTTGCTTTCATTTAGCTTAGAGTTAATTCAGATTCAGTTATGCTAAAAAACCTTAAAGAAAAGCCATAAATAGTCAACTTAGTTTTAGCTTATCTAGTGCTTATTTAGGTTTAAAAAATTGTTCAATAGGATCAATTTAAGATAGTGAGTTAGTGTATTCCAAGAATTTAGCTCATAGCGGTCCTTTCCATTGCTAAAAATCAGAACAGACCCTTTTAAGGGGTGTTTGGTTTAAGCTTTAAAATGGGTAAATATTGAGAAACACTGTTCATATGCACTTGTTTTAAGTTTGAACTTGATTATCTTAGCTTATAGAAGCTGTTTGTAGGAATTTCCTAGCTGTTTTGAAGGATTGTGTAGAAATTAAGTGATTTTGTAGGTAATAGGATAGTAACTGATAGGATAAGCTCATTACAGCTTTAAGCCTATTGAGAACTTGTTTTTGGTATTTTTGCATCCAATATAGGCCACATTCAGTAGTTGATTAGTGTAATACCCTCGTTTTTTTTTATATTCGCAGCGGAAATATAAGTTGGGGTGTTACTTCATGGTTCGTAGTCATGATAATAGAAAACGACTCAAAAAGAGACGTTTTAAATAAAATTGTTATCATTCATTTATTTAATATTAGAGTACATAGTATAGGTCCCAGAGGGAAGTTTAGAAATACGTTATAAAAGAAAGTCCCTGCCACTCCGTGCCAAATCGTACTTCCGGTTACCTGAGATAAACATGCTTAAAAAGTCAACACAAAGGTTGAGTGAATCCATAGTGTTTAAAGTTAAAACAGTTTGAACACAAGCTAAGTAGAACGTAAATCAGTAATATTGCAGTTCGTTATATATTGCTCTACGTCTCATGAACTCAAACGTTAACACGATGAATAACGATTACGCCCCGAGTAGGAGTCTGCCTGAAACTCTTTATTAAACGTTTTCAAATAAAATGCATTGGGTCACTTATCCAGCAACACAAAGGGATTGTCAATCCAATAGATCTATTCATTATATTCGCGCTCACCCGAAAGTGATTAATGGTTCATGATAAAGGGTCTTTAAATAGGCAACAGTTAAACTTATGCAATATAAATCAGGAAAGCATACAGAAAAATACTTGTGTTCGGTTTAGTAGCATATATCTCCTCACAAGTTTAGAAAAACGTATAAAGAAAAGTGGGACTATGAACTCACCTGGACAGTCTGGATGGAAAACAAAGTTATACAGAGTTGATAAACGTCTCCGGCACGCAACCTGGTTTGTTATGTCAAGTTTTCAGTAACCATTTCTGAATATATAAGTTTTTATTATTCGTTTCGTAATGTTTTCGGTTGTTTATTAAATGTTACTTTGAGACAACATGAAGTCTCTTCAAAAGTTATAAGATTTTATCTTATTTCTTATTTTTATGTTTTCGTTTTGTTCGTTCGTTAATTAAATACCTCGTTCGTTTGGTTAAGTAGATCCTTCGTTCGTTCGTTATTGATTAAAACGTATTTTAAATTCCTAATAATAATTTAATAATAATAATAATAATAATAATAATAATAATAATAATAAATTATTATTTAAACATTTTCACTTCTTCCCCTAAAGTTCTATATGTTGTCAACTTTTACCCTTGAACTTTCGTATATTGACAAGTTTTACCCCTCAACTTTCACAAAATTACAATTTTTACCCCTCAACTTTGGTTAAATGACAACTTTTACCCCTATAGTTTCAAAAATGACTCTTTCTATCCCTAGGGTTTAGGTCGACAGCAAGGGTAGTCCCTTTTATAACTTTAGTTTAAATTTTGGCAAGAAATACCCTTGAGACTCCCTTGTCATTTCACACGACGTCCTTATTCTTTAAAAACGCGCTATATCTTTCGATTTATGGCAAAACCTTTTACGACTCTTTTGTAAACTTGTTTATCAGTTTAATAACTTAATTTTTACAAAAACTCAGTTCGTGATTCGAGCTCACGAGCTCGCAAATAATTTTAAAAAGGTGCGTTTGGACAGTTTGTCGGGGCAGAAAACAAGCAAAAAGCGAAGGCCATATCTCCCTCGTTTCTTAACGAAATCACTTCATTCTTTTTCCTATAGTTAGGTATCTAAGTGAACTACGTTTGTACAAATATCTAGAATTTTTAAAGTCCGTTTAGTGGTCGAAACAAAGGTCCTAAGTTGAAGGTCTGATGCTGTCTTTTAAAAAAACAACTGTTCTGTATTTAATTCAAAACACCCTTTGTTATGCGTTTTCATGATTCGAGGTCTAAAGACTTTTTGAAGGAAACGTCGTTTCGGACAACTTTCGTGTTTTGATTTTTCGATGAAACGGAGCAGAAAGGCCTCGTTTTGCGTGATTTACGTTTCTGTTACAGTATATATTTTCAGATTTTATATAACTTAAAGTTGCCATAACTTTTGACTCGTTTATTCGTTTTTGGTGATTCAAATTGCTACGTTTTCCTAAAAAAAATTATCTTTAACAATATATAAGTGTCCTACAGCCTAATGTTTTAAAAATATCGAAAAGAAATAAATATATGGTGTGTTTGTTTGGTTCGATCAAAACAAAAGAAAAGAAAAAGAAAAGCATTTCTAGTTTTTGTATTAGATTCTTATTAAAGATTGTTCCTTAGTAGTTTTTAGAGTATAAGGAGTATAGAAAACGAAATGAAAAGGGTTTAGAACTTACTTAGATTATATAATTCGAAATAGAGCAATATTAGGGCGTAGGGCTTGGAAGTTGATACGCAAGAGCTTCTCCTTCCTTCTTTGGCTTCTTAGGGTGTTCTATTAGGCTTGTATGAAGTTGTTTGATCAGAAATGAAGTGAGTAGGGGCTGTGATGGTGGGATTCGAATGGATTGTGAGGAAATGGAAGTATGGAGGTTGATATATATAGGAAGAGGAAGGTTGATGTGTTTAGATAGTAACCATAGGTTAAGTTGGTGAGTTGTTTGGTGGAGAAAGTGCCATGTAGGGGGGGGGGGGGGAAGGTGGCGTATGGTGTTTAGTGTGGTGGTGGTGATGTGTTTAGCTAATAACCATACAAGTATGCTTGCTTCTAGAGGAGGGGGGATGTGGAGGGCTCTAGGGTTTAACACATGTGTAATTAGAGTTTAAGAAAAATGAGGGTTTGGTTTGGTTGTAGTTGGATTCGACTAAGGTAGTGCAAAAGGGAAGAGTTTGGTTCGAATTTGGCTTCAAGGGGTTGTACTCTATGCTTAGGTATATGGTACTCTAAGGTTTGAGGTTTAGTTTAGGTTCCTAAGGTTTAAGGATTATTTAGAAATAAATTTTAGGGTTTTATGAAAAATATTATATATATCGAATTATATATATGTAAAGGAAAAATAATTTTGTGCATTGGGAAGTTGTACTTTAGGTTTAGGAAGGTTGTACAAAAGTTTAGAAAATAAGAAAAATATAATTTTAGTATTTTCTTATTTTATATAATTTTTATTAAGGTTTTAAAGTAATTAAATAGGTTTTTAGGTTTTCGTGCATTAGAGGGTTGTACTATAGGTTTAAGGGTTTGTACATTTATTTTATAAATTACTAAACTTATTTTAAAAATTAATATGTGAAATTACTACAAAATATACCTTTAAAATTAATTATTATTAAGGTTTTTATAAGGTTTTTATTAATACCTAGTTTTCATGAATTAGAGACTTGTACTTTGGCTTAGAAGACTTGTACTTATATAGTTTATAAAAATATTAATTAGGGTTTGTAAATTTATTACATATAATAATAGTTTTGAGAAATTAGGGTTTTATCGGGAGTTATATTGGAATTAGGGTTTCTGTGCTTTAGTGACTTGTACATTACCTAAATAAATTGTATTTTAGTATTTTTAGGGTTTCGTTATTTTTATATGTTGCTATGGTAGTTTAGGGTTTCATAAGAACTCTTACTAAATAAGAAACGTTCAGTTTTAAACGTACGTTAACGAATTAACGTAAATTGGTAAATGGAATCTCATAAAGTTTTATGTCAAAGATATTTATATAGATAAACATTAATTTAGTTAAGGTTGGGTTGCGAGCGAGCACGTTTATCGGAGATGTGATCTACGTCACATAAGATAACAGTTATGAACAGATAATAATAAATAAATAAATAAATCTACGTGGAAAAAGGATAAGTATAGTTTTATTGTAAAGTCATATTTTTACCAGTGGTTACAATTAGGTTTCCCAAAGCTTTGGTTCTAAAATTGCCAAAACAGCCCACATCAGACCTACAGCCTGCATATTTTTTAGATTTTCCTCATTTTAGCTTATGTTTGTGATTTTTCATTAGCTTAATTTAAGCCCCTTTGTTCTGAATCTTGGTTCATCCACTGTTTGATTGCTCATCTAGTTGCTCATATTTTTTTTATTTTTTTTTAGTAGCTTTTAATAGCTTTTTCATGGCTTAAAAAGTCCCCTAAATTGCCCTGCACCACTGATTAGTCAGTGGGCTTTTTAGCTTGTTCTTGCTGATTTCTGAGCTTATAGCTCTTCTTGTGGCTTATTCAGTTTGCCTCTTGGCTTATTGTTGGTTATGTAACTTATTTCAGTTTCCCTTTAGCTTAAATATAGCTTATTAGCCCATAGCTTATCTAACTTTGTTTTGCCCTTGCTTGTATTTAGCCTACTGTTCTAATAGACAGCTTTTTCTGAGCTTATTAGAAGCTTTTAAAATTGTTGTTTTTTTTTTTAAATATTGCTTATCTTGTTGAGTTAATTAAGTTTGTAAAAGAAAATTATAAAAAAAAATTAGTTTTTGCAAAAAGAGAACCAAGGGATTCGAACCCTGGTCTCTGGACTCACAACACAACACCAACACCAACTGCCCTAGTGTCTTTATTCATTAGATCCTTGCACCATTTATTACTTAACCCATTTTTCCCATTTTGCCTATCTGTAGTATTTTGCTTATTATCAGCTTATTAGAATAAGCTGGTACCTTGTTTCTATTTTTCCTAGGATTTTCATTGTATAAAGTAATTTTAGAAAAAGTTTCAGAATTTTTAGAAAAGTTTTAGTATTTTTAAACATTTAATTTCTTTAAACTAGTTTTTAATTCATAATAAAAAATATAAAAGTCAAAAAAGTATAATTCTTTTTTCTAAACTTTTCTTTTTACATTTAGAACTTAGGAAAATTAAATTTGCATCCGTAGGGTTAATTTTTATAGATTTTGACGTTTTGGCTTGTTTCCCGTTTACGTTTCTTTTTTTTTTAATTTGATTTTTGTTTTCCTAGACTCATAACCAAAACTGAAAATCGATATTTCAAGCATTTTAATACCAAACCTCAAACGACATCCTCCATTCACGCCTCGTTGGGACCACGACCCGGGTATCACTTATCCGGTTTATTATATCGATTTTGCAATGCTTGATAACCTTTTTCCTAAAGGGTTAGCTTGTGAGGCAACTAATCATTTGGCGCCGCTGCCGGAGAGGTGTGTTGCGACAATATCGTTACGGTTTGACGATTAGTGACTTGAAGAACCTTCCTCGTGAAGTTACGTGTTTTCCTTGTGAATATTTTTTATCAAAAATCCAAAAAAATTGAAAAAACCTTGAAAACCCAAAAATATTTTCCTTTCCAAATTTATTTGTCTTTTCTTTTTTTAAACCTTATGTTCTTGGTGCATGCGCACACGTTCTTCTACTTCATCGAGTCCCTTACTTGAACTCGTCGCAATTTCGCGAAGACGTAATCGAATATGTGCTGCCCAATTAGTCAAACCCGAGATTCGTACTAATCCTGATCCTCCCATTGTCATGATGGCGGATAATCGCACCATGTCAGAGCTTCTCCAAGCACCCACCGAGGGTTATGGAGATTCCATTGTTGTTCCCCCAATAGTTGCCGATAATTTTGAGCTTAAACCGGCGTTACTATCGTTAGTAACGTCAAACAAATTTTTCGGTTTCGAGAGGGATGACCCTCATTCCCACATTCGATGGTTTAACAAGATCTCATCTACCATCAAATGTAGGAATGTTCCTCAAGAAGCAATTAAATTACTTCTTTTTCCTTTCTCTCTCGAGGGGGCAGCCCGGACTTGGCTTGAAAAACAACCCCCTCGTTCTATCTTAACATGGGAAGATTTGGTGTCGAAATTTGTGAATGAATTCTTTCCCCCTTCTAGAACTACAAGTCTTAAAAATGAAATTACCAAATTTACTCAAAAATTTGATGAATCATTTAGTGAAGCGTGGGATCGTTTTAAAGAATTACTTCGTAAATGTCCTCACCACGGTTTTTATGAGTTGCATCAAATTGATACGTTTTATAATGGATTAAGCTATGTCGACCAAGATTCTCTAAACGCCGCCTCGGGTGGTAATCTATTGAATCGGACTGCGATAGATGCTTTATCCATCATCGAGAACAAGTCTAAGGTTCGCACTACACGAAGCAAACCGGTTGTTTCCCAAGTGAGTGTTTCGCCTTCTTCTTCACATTCGGTGAATACTTCTAGCACGGATGCTAAAATTGAAAAGCTTACGGATATTATCCAAGCTTTTGTTCTCTCTACTCAGAAAAATCTCTCTTCTACCCCACAAGCTTCTCCACCAGCTCAAGTCAAAGCAGTGGAAGAACGTTGTGTCACTTGTGGTGGTCCTCATGCTTATTACAATTGTACCGCCACCGATGGCCGTCCTTTTGAAATCAATGTCGTAGCCGGGTCTTTAAACCAAGGAGGTACTCAATACCGTCCTCAAGTTGACCCGAGCTATCGTGCTAGCTATCAAGCAGGACCACCCGGATTTTCTCAACCGATCAATCAAAATAGAATCATTCAAAACCAAGGAAGAGGGCAAAATGTTCAATTTCAATCCCCAACCAATCAATACCCGACCCAAGGGGTCAATTTTAATCAAGGGTATCAAGCTCCTAATTACCCAGCCCCAATTGCTCCCTTAAATGATCTTTCAAACTACATTAAGACGAATGAGGCGAACATGTGGGCTATGCTGAATCAGATCACAACTTTGAAAAACGATTTTCAAAATTCTATGACAAAGCAGGGTAATGAGCTTAAGAGCATAATTGATCAATCTCAAACAAAAATTGAGAACATGTTTGATACTCTCATCAATCAATTTCAGCAAGCTAATCAAGCTAAACAGACTTCATCCTCGGGTTCTCTCCCGGGGAACACAATTCCTAACCCAAAAGGTGAATTGAAAGCCATCACCACCGGAAGTGGTGTATCTTACGAGGGACCCACAGTTCCAACTACTACTTCTTCTTCTCCTAAAGTAGTGAACCGTGAGACCGAGGTGACCAAGGACAAGGAACTTCCTACTAATAAGGGAAGTACCAAAGACGTCCAACCTCCTGTTGTCCCAGTGTCTGAGCTAAATGTTACTCTTATTTATCATCAAAAGTCTAATCATAAACAGTCAATTCCGTACCCATCAAGACTTAACGATCAAAAGCTTCGTGAAAAAGCTAACCATCAAATTGAGAAGTTTTTCCAAATCTTTCAAGATTTGCACGGCGACATTAGCTTCGCGGATGCTCTTCTTCTTATGCCAAAGTTTGCTTCGACAATCAAAAATTTGCTCAGTAACAAAGAGAAATTATTTGAATTAGCTAAAACGCCGTTGAATGAACATTGCTCGGCGGTGCTCCTTAAAAAACTTCCAGAAAAATTAGGAGACCCCGGCAAGTTTCTCATCCCTTTCGATTTCCCGGGAATGATTGAGTGTCTCGCCTTGGCCGATCTTGGCGCTAGCATTAATCTCATTCCATTCTCCGTTTGGAAAAAGCTTTCCCTCCCAGAACTGACCCCTACATGTATGACTCTTGAGCTAGCCGATCGGTCGATTACTCATCCTAAGGGTATAGTTGAAGATGTTTTCGTGAAAGTGGGAAGTTCCATTTTCCGGCCGATTTCGTCGTTGTAGATTTTGATGCCGACCCTCGAGTTCCCCTAATTCTTGGAAGATTGTTCTTGAGAACGGGTCGTACATTGATTGATGTTTATGGTGAAGAGCATACTTTACGTGTTGATGACCAAGCTGTGACTTTTAAGCTTGATCAAACTTTGAGATACTCCTCCAATTCTGATAAATTCTCGGTTAACCGAATCGATGTAATTGATATTGAGGAGTATGCTCAAAAAGTTCATGGATTTTCGGATAATTCTTCGAGTGGCAATCCCACTCCATCTTCTGAACCTATCTTTTTCGACTCTTCCCCTTCTCTCACTTCGTTTGAGGGAAGTGAGTTCATTTTGGAAGAGATCGAGGCTTTCCTTACCAATGATTCAATTTCTCCGGAAATTGATGAAACCGACTTTGATCCAGAGGGAGACATTCTCCTCCTTGAGAAGTTGCTTAATGTTGATCCGTCACCTTCTCTCCCTCCGAAGGAAATTAAAATGTCTAATAGTGATTATCTTCTTGAGGAGTTCGCCGATGAACTCGCTCACATCGATCCAATCCCACCGGGGGATGAAGATGATGACTTTGATTTCGAATCAGATCTGAAAAAAATTGAATATCTTTTATATCATGATCCATCACTCGATTCCTACCCTTATACCAAGTATAGTGATTCACAAAGTGATGACGATCTTTTCGACTTTGGAGCTGATAAAAATGAATGGAAGCAGCTTTTATATGGAAAATCTTCTGATGATAAAACTTTTGAAGATAAAAACCCAAAAATGAAAATCGTGATTGAGGAACCTACGATGGTTTCAAATGACTTATCTCCTCAATCACCCGAGGGTGATTCTCTTTTCTCGGCTGAGTCTTCCACCGAGTGTCTTGTTTGTTTTTTTTTTTTTTTGTGAAGACAAAGTGTTCAATCCAGGCATACTAGATGGTGGTGAAACTCATTCTATAATGAAATTGACTCCCGACAAGAATTTAAAGTTACATACCTCATTCGAGGAACTTTTAATTCTGGAGAAAAGTGATTCCCCTCTGTTCTATCTTCATGGTGAACTCCTATTCTGCATGGAGTTAAATCTGACTAAAACTTTACTCTCATTTCCTTACGGAAATGAGAACAAATTTTTTGACCCCGGCATCTCCGCTTATAGTTTCTACTATTTAGAGCCGTGGGCATCTCATCGGAGTGGAACTTTCATGTACTTCAATGTTTATCCAAACATTTTGAATGAAAGTCCGATGGAGATTTTCTCTTCCACTTGCTTCCCCATGGACCAATGAATTCGGGGTCGAGTCAAGCTCGTGACTCGGTTAACAATAAACAAGCGCTTCGTGGGTGGCAACCCATGCTTATCATTCTATTTCTTTCTATTTTCTAACACTAAGTGTGGGGGAATTCCTCTACTTGTTGCTTTGTTGTTGTGTGTTTGCCTTTGTTTTCAGGATTCCCGTAGATCGTGATGATTGATGCGCCTGTTTTCAATCCAGCCGCCCAATATCCGATCTTTTTGCTTATGTTTATCCAGGGATATCTGATTAATCTTTTTTGTGAAAAAGATTTCGTTTCCAGACTTAGCTAGTAGTATTACCTTTTTACGTTCTATAGTGTCGGCATAATAGCCGGTACTTAGAATATTGAGGGCAATATTCAATTCTAAGAGTGGGGGGGAATTCTAGCGAATTTGACCAAAATTTTAAAAAAAATTCACATTTTGTACCTACTAGTCCCCTAGCACCCCCGTTTCGACCAAAATTTTAAAAATTTTATCGTCTTTTAATTAAATATAGCTTAAAAAAGAAGTGCTTTGCACATAAAAAAATAAATTGCTATAAATTAATGCTTCGGTATTAGTGAAAGTTTAGACTTGATTAGGCTAGAACAAGGGGAATCCCGACTCTGCCAAAGTGTTGATTTGGCTGCTACCCTTAACGTTTAGGCTAAGTTTTTATGAATTGTGCGAATGAAAATGCTAAGCGTGGAGTAGTTGGTTCTCTTTAGAGCTTATATAAGTAATCTATGACTTTTCCTTCCAGGAGCTCCTAATCTGACTTAATAAGTGCTTATTTTCAAACGTTTGAACACAAAAATTATTTTGTTTTTATTTGATTTTGACAAGTACTAGTTCAAAGTTTTATTTAAATTTCGGAACAAGCATGCTTTCTTAAAAACATAATAATAATACAAAATGAAAGTGAGACGTTGCTTGAAAGTTGCAAAAATTAAAGTTTTGAGTATGAATAAATAAGCCCTAGCTACGGTTCGAGATCGGTCCTTGGATCCTTATTTCCAAAAGGCGTTTAGGTCTTGGCTACCCTCTTACACCGGCCCTTGGATCTTTATTCAGGAAGGTGTGAGGTCTTGGTCTAACACCCTTGGAACCTCATTTCCGGAATGTCTAGAGTCTTGGAACTCTCCGTTGTAACGGCCCTTGGATCCTTTATTCCTAAGGTATAAGGTCTTGGAATTTCCCCGTGAAGCTCCGTAGTTTTTGGTACAATAAGAAGTTAAGTTGTCAAAAAAAAAAAAAAAAAAAAAGCGAAAAAGTGATGAAAAATGAAAAAATGTATGGAAAATGTTTGTTTATGTTGCTTATGAATAAATGTGCGAAACTTGCTTCTTGCAAAATTTAAATCAACCTTTCAACTAGTATTCGTCAAATTCTTATAAAAATGTTGATTTTTCAGGTCCAAATTTTGAAAACAAGCACACACACCAAACTTATGAATAATTGTGGGAGCGAAAAGTTAAGTCTCGACTTACATAGATTACTAATATAAGTAGTGTTAGCATTTTACAAAAACATTTGCACAAGGGTTTTAAATTTAGTTGGGAAGTATTAAAAAGAGGATGACGATTACAATTCCCCGGAGTCACCCATTTTGTGTGATTCCCGTTCCATGATGCCATTTTTGAAAATCAAGCATGATATTTACGTTTGTTCTCGTTTAAATTACTTGCATTTTATAATAAGTCAAAACGGGGTATTCTTGGTGACCTTGATATTCTTTTGATTCTTTCATTACTTTATATGATCGGATTGCTAGGGACTAGCAATTGATTAGTGTGGGGGGATGATGAGTGGCTTTTTACTCATCATTTTATACCTGAAAAACCCCACAAAAAAGACCAAAAACACCCAAATTGACCAAATATTGTTACAAATATCCTTGGATTGTGTTTTATGTGTTTCAGGTACAAAAGGATTGAAAACGGGGCAAATATGGACAAAACCGAGCTTGGAATGGAAAAGAGCTGAAAACCGAAGCCGGGAAAGACATTTTTCATGTGGATTTAATTCGAGCTCAAAAATCCCAAAATGGCCCTTGGATAATTTTTAGTTGGCAAAATTGGTCCCTAGTTGAACTTTGCAAAAATGGCAGATTTAGTCCTTGAAGTTTACATGTTTACATTTGTGGTCCTTAACTAAATCCATTTTTATCCTAATCCCACCATATCCGGATCCCATAATAACCCATCCCATGATTTTATCCACTAACCCATTTCTCATCACAGCCCAACACCACCTAAAGCCCAAAACCCTTAAACCCTTTTAGCTAAAACAAAATACGGGGTCAACAAAAAAAACAAAGTCAAAGCACTGTAGATCATCCCTAACCAAACTCTTTCCCGCCTAAACCTCTGATAATCACTCCCCAGTCGCTCTCACCTCACTACCATCCAAAATCACCCAAATGATCATGCTCCCCCCCCCCCTCCTTGCCACCTTGGCAATCCCAAGGACAAACAAACCCATCTACGGCTGAGATGAGAAGTTGTGGGCACCAAGGTATTATCCAAAGGCTGAGAAAGTAGCACAAGAGACAAGCTGGGATTCCACTCAGAGAAGAAGCACAAGGACCCAGAGGAAAACCCTAATTCTTTTAGTATAAATAGGATAGTATTGCTACAGTAGAAAAGTAGGTTTTATTTATAGCTTATTTTTAAGGTAATTTCAACTTTTTAGCTTTTTATTTTTCCAGCATTGTAATTTACTCTTGTTTTAATATAAATTCAGTTTTTAGTTTAATTCTTAAAAAAAATCCAAAAATATTGCTTTTTAGCTTATTGCTTACCTTCTTGCTTATTTAACTTTTTGCTTATTTAATCTGCGTATTAGCCTTAATTATGATTTTTCTAGCTATTTTAGTCACTAGTTGCTTTCATTTAGCTTAGAGTTAATTCAGATTCAGTTATGCTAAAAAAACTTAAAGAAAAGCCATAAATAGTCAACTTAGTTTTAGCATATCTAGTGCTTATTTAGGTTTAAAAAATTGTTCAATAGGATCAATTTAAGATAGTGAGTTAGTGTATTCCAAGAATTTAGCTCATAGCAGTCCTTTCCATTGCTAAAAATCAGATCAGACCCTTTTAAGGGGTGTTTGGTTTAAGCTTTAAAATGGGTAAATATTGAGAAACATTATTCATATGCACTTGTTTTAAGTTTGAAATTGATTATCTTAGCTTATAGAAGCTGTTTGTAGGAATTTCCTAGCTGTTTTGAAGGATTGTGTAGAAATTAAGTGATTTTGTAGGTAATAGGATAGTAACTGATAGTATAAGCTCATTACAGCTTTAAGCCTATTGAGAACTTGTTTTTGGTATTTTTGCATCCAATATAGGCCACATTCAGTAGTTGATTAGGTTTCCCAAAGCTTTGGTTCTAAAATGGCCAAAACAGCCCACATCAGACCTGCAGCCTGCATATTTTTTAGATTTTCCTCATTTTAGCTTATGTTTGTGATTTTTCATTAGCTTAATTTAAGCCCCTTTTTTCTGAATCTTGGTTCATCCACTGTTTGGTTGCTCATCTAGTTTCTCATATTTTTTTATTTTTTTTAGTAGCTTTTAATAGCTTTTTCATGGCTTAAAAAGTCCCCTAAATTGCCCTTCACCACTGATTAGTCAGTGGGCTTTTTAGCTTGTTCTTGCTGATTTCTGAGCTTATAGCTCTTCGTGTGGCTTATTCAGTTTGCCTCTTGGCTTATTGTTGGTTATGTAACTTATTTCAGTTTCCCTTTAGCTTAAATATAGCTTATTAGCCCATAGCTTATCTGACTTTGTTTTGCCCTTGCTTGTATTTAGCCTACTGTTCTAATAGACAGCTTTTTCTGAGCTTATTAGAAGCTTTTAAAATTGTTGTTTTTTTTTTAAATATTGCTTATCTTGTTGAGTTAATTAAGTTTGTAAAAGAAAAATATAAAAAAAAAAAATAGTTTTTGCAAAAAGAGAACCAAGGGATTCGAACCCTGGTCTCTGGACTCACAACACCAACACCAACACCAACTGCCCTAGTGTCTTTATTCATTAGATCCTTGCACCATTTATTACTTAACCCATTTTTCCCATTTTGCCTATCCGTAGTATTTTGCTTATTATCAGCTTATTAGAATAAGTTGGTACCTTGTTTCTATTTTTCCTAGGATTTTCATTGTATAAAGTAATTTTTGAAAAAGTTTCACAATTTTTAGAAAAGTTTTAGTATTTTTAAACATTTAATTTCTTTAAACTAGTTTTTAATTCATAATAAAAAATATAAAAGTCAAAAAATATAATTCTTTTTTCTAAACTTTTCTTTTTACATTTAGAACTTAGGAAAATTAAATTTGCATCCGTAGGGTTAATTTTTATAGATTTTGACGTTTAGGCTTGTTTCCCGTTTATGTTTCTTTTTTTTTTTAATTTGATTTTTGTTTTCCTAGACTCATAACCAAAACTTAAAATCCATATTTCAAGCATTTTAATACCAAACCTCAAACGACATCTTCCATTCACGCCTCGTTGGGACCACGACCCGGGCATCACTTATCCGGTTTATTATATCGATTTTGCGTTGCTTGATAACCTTTTTCCTAAAGGGTTAGCTTGTGAGGCAACTAATTAGATCCTGACAGGATTGGGGGTGGATATCTCTAACGGGGTTGACGTAACGAAGTTCTAGATTTCTAGTTTGGATGATCCTAGTTGTGTGTTAGAGATAATTTGGTGCATGAAGGGTTTCGTGTGATTGTGAGGATTGAAGATTGTTGAACTAACTATCACTTATCCAAAGTGAGGAATAGTTGTAAGGTTTGAGTGTGATGATCGATGGGTTGAAGGTTCTTAGACTAACTATCACTGTCAAGAGTGAAGTGTAGCTAAAAGGTTTGAGTGGGATTGATATAAGGGTTGAAGGTTTTGAAACTAAATATCACTGTCAAGAGTGAAGTTTAGTTATAAGGGTTGAGTGTGAAGATGGGATGCAAGATAAGCTTGCAATGGTGAGGCCTTATATAGGCAAGAGTTGTGGGATTTGACTTAAAGTTGGTGGTAGTGTCATAAGGTGTAGTGAGGGAATCTTAGGGTGTATGTGAGTTTGCAAAATTTTGCAGGTTTGAGGTTTGGGATGCAGGGATCTAGAGTAAACAGTGAAAATTCGTCAACCAAAGGCACGGTACCACTAAATACCGAACGGTACCGTTAAATTTACCGGTACCATGGCCTATTTAACGGTACCGTAACCTGGAAGTCACTAATTTTCCTGTGCAGCCTAGTTCTGGGCAGCTAAAGGGAAGTTTCCTAGGGAATAAGAACCACATTTGTGTGTTCTTGAGAGTGTTTGGTGAAAGACTATATGAGTGTGTTTTCGCTACCCCTTAATCGATGACCATCCGGACAAGATGTGAAAAAAAATAAAGAGGAAAACAAACGTTGACGGAAGCGATGAGCTTAGTACCGTCATGACAAGTGGTGGATAGCATACAATGAACTTCACCTTTGAAGTCACGTAGCTCTTCTCAATCATTGTGAATATTCATAGAACATTCATATGATGAGGCATGTGATTACGTGGAGATATCCTAAGGGTTAAGAAGATAAAATCTTCAGGGTTGTGAGGTTAGTGATAAGGTTCTAATAGGGTTATCTCAACTTATCCTAGCGGTTCTTCGCTTGAAGTGTGTGGAAGGTAAGTGGTATACGGAAGCATTGGTAGTGTAGAACTAAGGTTGAAAAGTGTAGATAAGTTGGGAAGATAATGGATACGGAAGTAACCATAGATATGGTGTGTTCAATACCATGCGAAAGTGAAAGGGGGAAAATCAGAAGATAGACAGAATCTATTCTGATAGGAGACGGTTCTGGTTCAAGACTACATCGAGTGGGTTTAGATAGTGCATTTGAATCAGTGAGAGTTGAAAACAAGATAAACTGTTTCAGCAGACAACGGTCTGACGGTACCGTTAAATTTAGAGGTACCGTCCCCTATTTAAGGGTACCATGACCTGCTGAGGTCAGTTTTGACCCAGAATTAGATTTTTGACGAAGAAATTTCACATATGTTGTGATTTTTCTGGACTTTAGAGTAAAGGAATTTATACCAAATAAATTCTTTTATGAATGAATCCAACGGGATTCGATGAACGTTGATCGAGAACGAGAGATGACATTTAATTGCATTTAGCAAATTAAATATACTTTAAATATTTCGGATGAAATATTTAAGTTGTCATTGGAATTTAAGATGATATTACGAATAAATCTCGCTGATTTAGTGAGACTTTTCGACACGAGGAGAGAATTTATACCTAATAAATTCTTTGAACGGTACTAGACGAGAAGAGATGACTTTTATATTTCCGAGGAAATACAAAGGTAGTCATTAGAGCGATGTGAAGGATGACTTAATATTTCCAGTGAAATATTTAAAAAGTCATGAGACGAGACACAAGATATGTGATTGCGTGGTTTTGTAACCTTACAACAGGTTTTACCTCTCGAGGGATCTCAAGAGGCTTACAACCCCACCAGGCAGTGTACCTGACCGATGTAGTATAGTGTAGTGGTAAGTACGGGGGATTGATCGTTCTCCACAGGGAATAGTGTTCGTTAGGTATGAAAGGCTACTCTAATTAGGTCTAAGGGTTGAGGAAGATTCTTTTTTATGTTTTTATAATTTTATGAAAGCAAGTAAAATCTCGGGTTTTAAAGAGTGGGCGGAATTAGTTGCTAGTCAACTAACCCAAATTACTACGAATGCAATAAAATTAAATAACTGAAAATAAAATGTGGTGAGAAACTTATGTGTAGAGAAATGTGTTTACTTAGATTTCCTTACTCCCTAACTATCTTTTACCGGTTAATTAGTGTGTATTAGTTGCGTGGATGACGGGTGTATTCCTTAATACCATTCGTGGGGTGGCGTACTTACTTCCCCAACTCTACAAGCTCCTACTTCACTCCTATGTCGAGCCGGCTAGGAAGCTCCTAACATGGGATCACTAGAATTCGCTTGTGCATTAAATACAACCATAAAAACCTTTAGTACGCATTTGGTTCATGTTTCTTAAGACGTTCAAGCAAGTTACCGAATAGGAAGTTAGCCAGTTTTCTTAAGCCTAACATAGATAAACAATCATCCAATACAACTAATAACACACTAACAACCAATAATCAATAGCTAGGTTTCATTAGATCTAAGCAAACACAAGATAAATTTAGCCTAACATGTTAAACAAAAGACAAGAATAAGATAGAATCAAACAACACATAGACATATTGAATGATTAATTGATAACTTATCTTTCAATGAAACATGGAAGATCTCAAGGCAAAAAGCCCTGAAAAAGTAGCTAAAATCGTCTTAGGGTTTTCTCCCAAAATTCCACACACTAAGCTCTCTCTTATGACAAAAAATTAGAAAACTATATATAGATTTTTGGATCTGACGGCGTCACCTTATGGAGTGTGACGCCGTCACCTCGCCGCTTTTAGGGTTCCCGGATGACCTTCTTGACGCCGTCCCTCTTTAGCTCTTCAAAAATCCATTCTGGCTTATCAAGGCTTGACGCCATCGAACCATGAACGTGACGCCGTCCCCTTATGATTTAAGCCGTGACGCCCTCGATCAAGTTAAAGCGTGACGCCGTCAGAATTCACATGCTATTTTCACTGGCCCGTCATGAGTAAATTTCACGTCCAACTTTTCTTGCCAAGGCATGACGCCGTCCAGAGTAAAGTCTGACGCCGTCAAGAGTAACTTTTAGCCGATTTTTGAGACTTTGTCATTTTCTTCACTTTTATGCTCCAAAAACGTCCAAAATGCCTCCTTTTCCAGATTTCTCCTCAAAAGTACCTAAAATGACAAAAGGAACGATTTAGGGCAATATTTGATCAAATAAATACGATTTAGGGCTTAAATGACCCCTTAAAAGCGGTACACTTTTCGCTTCATCAAATACCCTTACACTTGAGATTTGCTTGTCCTCAAGCAAATGCGCTTTTATTCTAATTAAAATACAAGTTAGGGGTCATTTAATGCAAACATAAAAGTAATTACAACAAATAATCGTTCCACTTCAATCATAATAAGCACGGAGATTACATACTAGCACCTCACAAGTAGTGTTTAGATACTCACATCTCTCAAGTGTCATCAAAATAAATCTCATAAATGAAAACGGATAATATCTCTCACTACCTGTCATAGCAAATAGATTACCATAGGCTTGGGAAAGGATCGAAAACCTCCTCCACTAGGCGTAAGCACCAAAGATAAACTATCAAAGAGGGCTTTTAAATGGGTTATAACGTTAGGTGTAGGGAAAAGGAAAACACGGTTTTGTTGGATAAAGGATATTTTACTGGTGGCGAGTTAAAAATCTTGATCAATTACATGTACTATACAATGTTGCTAAGCCAAGACTCGACTCGATCTTAAGCTAGAAACGAAATAACAAAATAACAAAAACATAAAATAAACATAAAATGAAACGGGATGGTAGTCCGTATGTTTTTTCTATTTTTCTTTTTCTCATTTTTTTGTGTTTTTCTTGATTTTTTTTTTTTTTTTTTTTTTTTTTTTTGATTTTTTTTTTTCATACACTTTTGCCCTACCATCCAAAATAATACATCATAGGGGCGTTGCATTCCCCTTACACTTGAATTTTTACATAACTTTACAAATACTAATCTAATGACTCGAATTAAGATAATCAAAACACTTGGAGTACTTTTAAAATATTTAGCATATATGGAGGTAATAAATGATGTTCTTCCCCATTACTCCATTATACTAGTACTTTACCCATGAGTCCCAATCGTCCCAAAACAATATGTACAAGGATATGACTCGACTTAGCAACCATGTAATCAATTAGATAATTAACTTGGGTTTAAACAAATGTTGTAACAATAATGCACTAAAGATGAGTGCATACAAGGTAGGCTAAGGCGATTTGGGTGTACATTTTAGTGGGGTGTAAACAAATTCTTCCTTTAAGTAAAATGCTTAAAGGTCGAAACGAAAAGATAGGCTCTGAGGGGTGTACTAGGGGTATCGTGTACTAAAAATGAGTACAACGCAAAGGGTGTGGGAGAATTACTTGACCAATGTAGCCAAAGTAATTATAACAAAAACACAGTTGTAAAACAATGGGTTAATCCTAACGCCTCTTATCATGTAGTAAATCTAACTACACGAATGTAGTCTCACTTGTGGCCTTGGAATGGTCCTAACGCAAGTTCTAGAATCTAAGTGCTACCGGTACACACATCATAGCATAAATGCTTTCCTACCAATTCTAGGGGCGAACCTCACATATTTGGGGGTGGAAAAAATTTTTAGTGGTACGGTTTTTTGTGCTAGTCATATAACTCCTATCCGTGAGATGCTCATTAAGATCAAAGTTTCACTCCTAAATGTTGTAAAAAATTTTAAATTTGGCACTAAAATTGCCTTAACAAGTATTTCTCTCAGTTTTATTACACATCTACTATTAAACAAACAAAAATCAAGCGCAATTGTATTCTCTAAAATCGTACTTTTACCCTCCCCTTACACTTAAGATGAACATTGTCCCCAATGTTCAAGTAACAAGATGTAAAAGCAAAAAGTAAAAGAATGAAATCAAATACTCCCCTGATTCGTTCGGTGGATAATGAAATTACACGGTTAAATCTTCCTCCAAAGAGAATGTTGAAGCTCCATGACTAATGCATCGCCATAAGCTTGATTCAAAACATTTCCTTGTCCAAAATAACCTGTTAAACCTGAGAAAACAAACACGAAAACCTGCATAACATCGGCGGGATAAAATCTATATATAAGGATATAATGCTTGTGGAATGATAATTTTGCAGATTCCTGGAGATTATAAGTTGGAGATTTTAATAAAAACTTTTCTAAAAACAAAACTTTCAAAAATTTCTGGAAATTAAATCTGACGCCGTCAGGTTATAACCCCTGACGCCGTCAGAAATGACCTGACAAAAATTTTCATTTTAAGTTTCCGGAAAATTTCTGGAAAAACCTTTACCTTACTTCCTGGAAATCCTGCAAAACATCATTATGACTCGATACAAGCATTTGACTCAAACAAACACTAATATGTATGCTAATTTATTATTATTACGATTCATGTTCATTTGTGTTCTAATAAACCGATTTAGATTTCCCTTACACTTATCTTTTGCAAAATACCTTTATATGTAGTTAAGACGAAGTTAAAAACAAAATAAAGCATTTTCACAAATTACTTTTGAACATGAATCAATAATGATAAAAATTAAACACACATACGGAAACAAATAAAATCAAACAAGCAAACAAATAAACACACAAAGCAAATAAAATAACAATCAAATGAGGCTAGCATGCGATAAATAAAATCAATGTAACAAATGTTTTAAGGCAAACAGATGCCTTCCCTAAATTATTACAGACCATATTGTTTCAACACATACAACCAAATATCAAATTGTTCAAACATCAACACATCAAATCACATCATCACTGGTGTGGGGGTCCTTGGCGATAGTCATAGCCAGGAGGAAGATGCCCGTGGTACCCATAGGGTGGGTAATCCTGCTCACGACCCGGGAAAGGGTCAATCTGCAGATGCGGGTCCAACTGATCACGTGTGGAAAGATGCTGCATCTGACGAACCGTGTGATCGTACATCCAGTCGAACCTGTCGTCTACCCTGGTCCTCCACGTATCAACCTGGCCCATCCAGGTCCCCTGGTGAGCCTGCCAGTCCCCCCTGCTCATATGCCGGTAGTAATCAGCTGTACCGGCCTCGTAACCATCATGCTGCTGCTGCTGGGGCTCCTCCTTCTCATCATCATCCTCATCATCATCATCCTCAGCACCAACCGGGTGATACCACATAAAGGACCCGTCATGCATCTCCATGATCACCTCCATCTGCTTCAGGGACCTCTCCTTCACCGTCCTGCATTTATCACCACTCAAATACCTCATGACCTCGGGCCTGAGGACTCCATAAGACTGAGCCAGTCGGGTGATAAACATCCCACCATAAATCCTGTCACCTTCCCTCTCCCCAACTCCACCATGCATAAAGCTAGCAACCCAAAACGGGATGTTTCAGTAAACATCATTAGAGTAGATGGTGTACAGGTAGAAGAGATCAGAAGCTGTGACACGGTGGTGAGAGCTGTGACGCCCTGTCAAGCTGTAGGTGAGGCAACGATGAGTCAACCGAACCCTAGGATCCCTGATTTGGGATGCCACAGTGGTCGAGGTATACACCCCATCCCCAATAGTCTGCCAGAACATGGAGCACCTAAAATCATTCTTCATCGACTCCCCACGCAACAACCTCTGCATGAACCCTGCCTGAATGGTATCATGCTGATCATATAACCCAAGTCTCCACCCAAACTCAGTAACAGAACACGTCCTTAGCTCACCCCCCAGCCTGAAGTAGATCGTGGTACCGCCCACATCGGTCCTTGCCTCAGCCATGTCAAAATGAAAGGTGGCAAAGAACTCCCGTACCAACTCCTCATATACCGGCTCCTGAATCTTAAACAGTCTTTCCCACTGTGGGCCGGTAAACCCATCCGTCTGAAAACTTTGGAGAAAAGTCTGCTCAAGACCTACTCTCCTCAGAAAGCCCCAGTCAACCACTGCTCCATTCTCGACCTTGTGTAGTAGCAATTGTGCGTATTTGCTTGTAGCAGCATCGTTGTCAAAGATACCCCAACTGAGGACCGTATCCCCAAAGTTTTCTTGGTGAGATCGGGAAGAACTTCCTCGGCTGGGTCTTTGACGCTTACTCATTATCTGGAACAAAGCAGGAGGAATACAAGTGTTAATATGTGAATTAAAGACTTGGTGGCGTATCAGACAGGTCTGACGCCGTCACCCTTTGATAGGTGACGCCGTCAGGTTCAACCACATTTAAATCCGAAATTACGAGGGAAAAATCAATATTCAAACTTTAAGCTTATAAACCAAACGCCCTTTTTACAGCAAAATGGGTGATTGGATCATAGGTTATGGTTCAAATTCGTGGCCTCCCTATTAGTGAATAGACCCAATTGATTGCCAATCATCAAATGCTTTAATCTTTGTTAAATAACACTAATTAAAACACATTATGAGTTCTAAGCATGAATCAATCCTAGGGTTTCACGAGTTGGGGATTTTCGAAATTTACAAATCCTATGAGTAATTGAAGCGAAAAGAATGAGTAAAAATTACTTACCACGTGGAAATTGATGACGAAAGTCGGTGAATTTGATCCTGGAAATTCGAAGGTGGGGTTGGAGTGGATATGGTTTGTGGGGTTTGTGATGAAAGTGATGGAAATTAAGTTATTATTGTTGTGCAGACGGGGTGACGGCGTCACGTTTAAATTCTGACGCCGTCAGATTAGCGTATTTTGCTACTTTGTGCCAGTTTACAAATGAGCCCCTCGTACTTTAAGAGAGCAGCTAGTCAGGGTCAATAATCCTGATAGCTAGTCTCGTTAACAAGTTCATCCTGGGTCAAATGTTTTGTTACTGTCACGGGGTGTAGTAAAATGTTGAAAAGGGTCGGTTGACGTCTTATTCGGGTCCCAATTTCCATCAAGGCGAGTATTCAAGGAGTGAGAGGAACTTTCCCAAGGGGTTTTCGAAATGATGGTGTGCTTTAATTGAGTTCTTCTCACACCTGGCTTAAAGCCAAAAGATCGTTTCCTAGCTTCATGAAAGTTAGGGAGCGTGACAACCATGCTCCCCACGAAAATGCTACGATCTTGAGAGTTTTTCTCGCGAGAGGATCCAAATAAATAAGAGGGTTTTGAAAGTGAAGGCTCGGGGAGGAGGGTTTCATCATCCCATTCGTTGTATGGTTCATTAGGGACGGGAGTTCAAAGATCTTCTCGATCTTTTTGTATGAGGCTTCTTCCCTAATTTTCTCTTTTATTCTCGAGATGAATTTTTCTGCTAGTTCCATGAACATATCTTGGGTGTTTTTCAAGTGAGTTTCTAATTCCTTGATACGTCTCTCTTGGTTGTTCACGAAAGTTAGCATTATCCCTTCAAATTCATCTTGTCGTGAGAATTGGTGAAACGTATGTTTACCAATTGTGTTCACGCACTCATCGGGATTTTTATCAGCCGTAGGTATCTCAGCTTTCATTAAGCTCTCAACCTGCCTTTTTATGTTTGCGAACAGCTGTTCTTGGGTTGCACTCATGCAATTTAAAATCCCTTCTTCCGAGAATGTTGAGTCATCCCATTCTTCTTCTTCGTACTGTGCTAAGTCCTCAATGACTTCCCAGCACTTATCGACACTGAGCCTGCTCAATCTCCCATTGGCGGCGTAATCTATAGCTCTTCTAGTTTGATGATTGACACCATCATAGAAGATTTGGATTTGTAGCCAAGGATCCATGCCATGGTGAGGGACCTTTCGGAGTAAGTCCTTGAATCGAGTCCATGCCTCATAGAGAGTTTCGCCTTGACGCTGTTGGAACATCAAGATATCATTCCTTAGCTTGGTGGTTCTTCCCGGTGGGAAAAACTGAGCAAGGAAACGAGTGGTGAGATCATCCCAAGAGGTGATGGATCCTGCGGGTTGACGTTCTAGCCACTGACTAGCTTGGTCCCGCAAAGAGAATTGGAAGAGACGCAATCGGGTCGTCTCTCGAGTGGCAACATCAAGGTCTATAGAATCAACGATTTTAAGAAAGTCCTTGAGATGTTGATTAGGATCTTCAGAACGAAGTCCATGGAATGCGCATCCGCTTTGCACCAACCGGATGGTGTCGGATCGCAAGGGTGTGATATTGGCTCCTTGAGTGAGCTCAATGGTGTTTCGATAGCCATGGTGGCTAGGACGGGAATACTCTCCTAAAGTACGGGCTCTAGGAGGTGGTGGTGGTTGTTGTGGTGGTGGGTTGTTGTGGTTAAGGATATTACCATCTTCCATGATGTCGGACGGTAATGGTTACGAACAAAGACACGAAGAAAATAGATAGACTAAAGAAAACCTAGAAAAATAAAATAAAAATCTCACTAGAAAGGAATCTAGTGAGTAGACCTAATAGAAATAAAAATTCAACCTAAACAATAACTATTCCCCGGCAGCGGCGCCAAAAACTTGATTGCGTGGTTTTGTAACCTTACAACAGGTTTTACCTCTCGAGGGATCTCAAGAGGCTTACAACCCCACCAGGCAGTGTACCTGACCGATGTAGTATAGTGTAGTGGTAAGTACGGGGGATTGATCGTTCTCCACAGGGAATAGTGTTCGTTAGGTATGAAAGGCTACTCTAATTAGGTCTAAGGGTTGAGGAAGATTCTTTTTTATGTTTTTATAATTTTATGAAAGCAAGTAAAATCTCGGGTTTTAAAGAGTGGGCGGAATTAGTTGCTAGTCAACTAACCCAAATTACTACGAATGCAATAAAATTAAATAACTGAAAATAAAATGTGGTGAGAAACTTATGTGTAGAGAAATGTGTTTACTTAGATTTCCTTACTCCCTAACTATCTTTTACCGGTTAATTAGTGTGTATTAGTTGCGTGGATGACGGGTGTATTCCTTAATACCATTCGTGGGGTGGCGTACTTACTTCCCCAACTCTACAAGCTCCTACTTCACTCCTATGTCGAGCCGGCTAGGAAGCTCCTAACATGGGATCACTAGAATTCGCTTGTGCATTAAATACAACCATAAAAACCTTTAGTACGCATTTGGTTCATGTTTCTTAAGACGTTCAAGCAAGTTACCGAATAGGAAGTTAGCCAGTTTTCTTAAGCCTAACATAGATAAACAATCATCCAATACAACTAATAACACACTAACAACCAATAATCAATAGCTAGGTTTCATTAGATCTAAGCAAACACAAGATAAATTTAGCCTAACATGTTAAACAAAAGACAAGAATAAGATAGAATCAAACAACACATAGACATATTGAATGATTAATTGATAACTTATCTTTCAATGAAACATGGAAGATCTCAAGGCAAAAAGCCCTGAAAAAGTAGCTAAAATCGTCTTAGGGTTTTCTCCCAAAATTCCACACACTAAGCTCTCTCTTATGACAAAAAATTAGAAAACTATATATAGATTTTTGGATCTGACGGCGTCACCTTATGGAGTGTGACGCCGTCACCTCGCCGCTTTTAGGGTTCCCGGATGACCTTCTTGACGCCGTCCCTCTTTAGCTCTTCAAAAATCCATTCTGGCTTATCAAGGCTTGACGCCGTCGAACCATGAACGTGACGCCGTCCCCTTATGATTTAAGCCGTGACGCCCTCGATCAAGTTAAAGCGTGACGCCGTCAGAATTCACATGCTATTTTCACTGGCCCGTCATGAGTAAATTTCACGTCCAACTTTTCTTGCCAAGGCATGACGCCGTCCAGAGTAAAGTCTGACGCCGTCAAGAGTAACTTTTAGCCGATTTTTGAGACTTTGTCGTTTTCTTCACTTTTATGCTCCAAAAACGTCCAAAATGCCTCCTTTTCCAGATTTCTCCTCAAAAGTACCTAAAATGACAAAAGGAACGATTTAGGGCAATATTTGATCAAATAAATACGATTTAGGGCTTAAATGACCCCTTAAAAGCGGTACACTTTTCGCTTCATCAATATGACTTCAATATTTCCAGTGAAATATTCAAGTAGTCATAAGAGGGATGTGAAGAATGACTTAGTATTTCCAGTGAAATATTTAAGTAGTCATGAGAGGGATTTAAAGAATGACTCAATATTTCCAGTGAAATATTTAAAGAGTCATGAGACGAGACGCACGAGATGACTACAATATTTCCAGTGAAATATTTAAGTAGTCATGAGAGGGATTTAAAGAATGACTCAATATTTCCAGTGAAATATTTAAAGAGTCATGAGACGAGACGGACGAGATGACTACAATATCTCCAATGAAATGTTTAAGTAGTCATAAGAGGGGTACGAGGGATGACTTTAATATTTCCAGTGAAATATTTAAATAGTCATAAGATTTATGGAATATGTTCCATCATTCCTAGACCTAGACGAAGATGGTTAGGGGATTCTCGTTTGATAGGTTTGGTTGATTTACGGATTTTGATGTGCTTCGCACGCGAGTGTTTCATGGGGTTTTGAAAGACGTATAGCTAGGCCTATGGTGCTGATTCGCAGTAGGGTTTGGGATCTTAAGAAGTGTATAATCACACGAGGATGAAAGGAAACAACTAATCACTTATATAGTAATTCGTGAGTCCTTTATCACCCGAGGGTAGATGTTAGCTTTTAGCTTTTGGATGAGCGTTTTAACATATGTTGTTAAAAGGCTTGAATATGATGTTTCGGATATGACATTTAACAATTGCGATCGCAAGTTAAACTTACTTGAATATTTCGGATGAAATATTTAAGTTGTCAACCCTACTCCGAGTTCTACTAGGTTTGTATCTAACCTTCCCATGACAAAAGGGTGTATTACTTGGAAGAAGGCGAAGTGATAACTAGGGAATTAGAACAACTTCGTAACTACTTTAACTTATAGGTTTTGACACTAGTGTATGACTTTATGACTTCTAAGGGTTCATAGTGATAGGCATACCTAATTCCGAATGTGTTAACATGACATAGTGTGGGTGCAAAGTTTACAAGCAAATCATGTAAAATGCACATAAGGAATAAATGCAAACATCATGCAAAATATGATAATCATTTAGCATTTAAGATCATGAAGACATTTAATCATATCTTATGAGAACATGTTATCATTTTGAAACACATATGTGGGATGCAAGCAATCTAGGTTTGCTAAGGAAGATCCTAATTACTGCTTGCTCAAAATGAAATCCTAACGGGAGATAAAGTTCACCAATGTAAACTATCTCTAGTCAAATGTAGGAATGAAAAATTTTCAAGTTAGAGAATGAGTATGAGACTATCACCAGTAGTGCTCAATTCAGGCTAAACACGACCATTTTTACGGGTTATACCACGAACCCAACTTCTCTCCTGGAATCAATTCAACCATTAGGTCAAATTGAATTTCTAGTGCGATAGGTTCCCCAGTAGTCATTCTCATGTTAGAAAAATTCAAATTCCTATATTTGCCTATCGAAGTATAGCAAAGATGATATTAGCTTATTTTGCTAATACATGGCCTAATATGACTCAACTAACCATACTTTGAAAGTCGGTTAAGAAAATGACATGTCTTATACAACTCCTAACAAAGGCAAGCGAAATGTTTTAATTTTGTGTTTGAGATTTAGAGGTTGTTTGATGGAGATGATGCATTTTATAATCTCTTGGACAATATCTTTGTTTGTTGAGTTGTTACATGTTATTTTAACATGATTTGGTTTCCTAGAACCAAGAGACTCTAATGTGATACAATGTAGAATCTACTACATCGTGTGTGTGTTTCAAGAATGCTTCTTTGCATATCTTGGGAAAGAAATCTAGTGAAGGTTACTTACCTCAATATATCTTGTGAGTATTATATTAAAAATGAGACATACTGTACATTTCAACAAATATGCTTTTCTAAGAGGAAACTTATCTCTTACGAATGCTTAGTGAAACAAGTATTTTAGTGTATGACCAATTTTACTTGTTTATGCAATGACACATGTTGTATTAGGTTATTATTCAACTCTAATATCCTATATTTGTTAACAGGATGCAATGTATTCTCATGTAACATAACCATTCATGTTACAAAGGGAATCAGATGCATAGGATATAAGTTATCCTTTGTCAATCTTTTGATAAGAGAAATACATGTGATATTCTCAAAGATTGATGACTTACATAATAGTTAATAACTTATTATGTGTGACACTTTTACTAGACATTTGACTTTGAGTGTTGAGTCGTTCATGAGCAAAGTTTACATATGTTGTTTGTTTGCTCGTGTTTGGTTTTTCGGAAATGATACATTTACTAATTGCATTGCAATGTAACTTACTTGTATATTTCGGATGAAACATCCAAGTTGTCAATCCTACTTAGTTGTGTATTTTATGCATCTTTTAAACATATTAGTTTAAAGTTTGGAACACAACTATTAAACAAGAAGACTCAATATGGCATCTTCAACATAAGTGTGAGTTATGATCTGATGCATATTATTTTCGTCTTGAGAGGACATCATTATTTTCATAACAATCGAGTGTGATTGAGTATGTAGATTCAAGATAATATATTTCATCATATTTTGATGTTATCTTGAAGCTAGACAAATAATGACTCCAATTTCATGTCCATACTCGAAAACTTGTCGATTAGATTTGATAATGATATCAATCATAATTTGAATAATGAATTGATATGTACTCGAAATCTTTCTTGACCCTCACGATCACTCCTTTTAAAAAGAAAATAAAAATTTAAGAAATGTGTTCCATTTATTCTAATACTAGTTGTATGTGTGGGGTTAATGACATATTAAGTTACTACTTCGATATTGTCATTTATTTTTATTTGAGAAAAACTATTTATATTATTAAGTATAATATTCTTAGTTTTTCGACACCTCATTAGTATAAAAATAATTATCGTAACTATTTTTATACAACATACGTAAAATACTAAATGTTTAAAACATTTTGTATGTGTGTTAGATCAATGCAAGTTTAATACATTTTCTTTTACTTAAATACTAATGTATTAATATGAACTTTTATCTTGTTTAGACAACCCATGGTCAAGCAAGACAAAATGATGTAATGTTTTAGAGATCATGTTACGGATTTTATGAAAGTGTTAAGTATTTTGGGGTGATATACTTTTTACACTTAAACCTTTGGAAAAATAATTGTGTAAGACAATATCTTTCGACACACATGATCTACCAACTTAATTTCTATTCCTAAGAAAGTTACTAAACCATTTTAAAAACTTGCAACATATGCAAGAAAAATGGTCTATGCCTATGTGCAATGCAAACTAATTACTTAATATAGTGCAAGTGAATCAGCATGAGCCTTATAAACGCATAAATCGGAAAACTATAATAAACAAATAGCAACAAGGCATGAAAGACACATATGCTTATAGATAAAATTAGCTCAACTAAAGATAGCAATAAGCATACAAAAATATTGACTAACAATACTAAGACACAAAGAAAAACAAAAAGCCATTTAGCTTAACACACAAAAATACTTATAGTTATTTTGTGTATTAAGTATAACAATGTATACTAAGCTTTATTTTATTTGAAAACGAATTCGTTTCCTCCCCATTTCAAAGATTTTTGCTAAGTCACTTTGAAAACACATCAAGGTTTAAAAGTTGAATCGCCCTTTTTCAGTTTGATCAAAAATTTACGCAAACTGCATGACTGAAAAGACCTTTAGTTAAAAATCAAGGACTTTAACATACTTTCATTTAGAACTAATTCATAAACATATTTTTCAAATTAAAGTAGACTCAACTTCGATTAAAATGATGGGTGACACGTCTCCTACGGACTTATGGTTGATTTTATATGAATTTCTGAAAATGACCCAATACTGAAAACAGACAAACAGAGGCACAGTACCTTTAAATACCCCACGGTACCATTAAATATAACGGTACCGTCCTATATTTAGTGGTATCGTGATCTGTTTTCCTTTCAAAACTGCATGACTTAATGACTCGTTCTGAAAACATGACTGGACACTTAAAACTTTAGTCTTTTAGTGGTTTAAGAAAACCTTCAAGCTAGTATGACAAAGTATACTTAACAACAAATCTTGTAAGTATTAAGCAACTAAATACTTTTCATATTTTATCACCTTCATAGGTAATTTGATACACGGATCGTACTCAATTTTGAAAACCATTTGTTTTAAAAATTTGAGCGACCTGGCTCTGGTACCAATTGTGGAAACCGTAGAGGGGGGTGAATACGTTTCCATTTAAAAACTTAAAAACTTTTTGTATCAAACACCCGATCAAGTGTGACGTAATATGAAAAGTGTCAAAAATGATCATATAACATCTAGGGATGAATAAATTAAACTATAACACAAGCACAATCAAACCATGACACATACATAATCAACATAACATAAGCAACAAGCCACACAAGCATAAGCACAATGCAAATATAAATATAAAGCGATAAAGAATAAAATGAAAGTAAAGAGATAAGTAAGAAGGCGCAAACCGGACACGATGATTTATAGTGGTTCGGTCACGAAGCTCCTCTTCGCCCTACTCCACTCCCCGAGTACCCAACTTGAGAGTTACTTCACTAATCAACAAGCTCCCTTCAGGCGGAGAAAACCGTACAACGTCGCTTATCCAATTTCCGACACTAAGCTAAATGTCGAGTGCTAATCTTAGCTAGCACCAATCTACCACGATCTACCCGATCTAACCTTGATCTACTTGATCAATACACAAGCCCACAAGCTACAATAGATCTCCAAGATCTTAACAAGATCACAAGGATCTATTCCCACTTGACTCGATCTACCCGATCTACCCTTTGTTGGGAATTAAATGTTCTGAAGATTAGCATCGGGAATTAAACGTTCACAAGGTCAGTTCTGCTCAAGGAAATACACTAAGTGTTATACTACTGCTAGTGTTAGAGATTCTGCTGCCACAAGGATTCTACTGCTAGTACATCAGATACTGCTATTGAAGAGATAGGTGTCGCGTATTCTACTGCTGTATGGATAAGTATACAAAGATATTTGGTGCATAAAAGTCAAAGATATACGGTAGATAATATCTTCGATAGATGTTCAGTCAAAAAGTTGTGTACACAGATACAAGTTGTATCTTAGGGACTGACACACTCAAGCAAGCAAGTAGTTCGACAAGACTTATCATTTATTGTAAAAGATCTCCTTTGTTGTATAAAAAGGAAGATCTTATCTTAGTTACATGTCTCTAAGTGTCTAAGTGCTGAATTTGTAACTAGTTGAATACTAAGAAAACATACATTGTGTTGTTCATAACAGAAAATAGTTTTCTTTGTAATAGAGATTCAAGGTTTGTAACCCTGGTGATAGTGAAGATCACTCGTATTATTCTCAAATAATATTGAATCGTTTGGTGTTAATATTCATTGTTCATTATCAAATTCAACAACCACCACTGTTCCATTTCAAATAACCAATATCCTTCTAAGTGTGGTTAAGTAGATTCCGCATACTTAATCATATTCACTCAAAGTATCACATACACTCGTACAAAAGGACTAACATCCTCAATAGTGTATCGTACATCCTCTCAATTGGTATCAGAGCAAGGCTAATATCTTTGATTTACAAGAAGAAATGGACGTAGAATCTATTCAGACAAATGTTGCTGCAAAGTTTTCCATGCTCAAACAGAATGAGTTTGACATGTGGAGGTTAAGGATAGAGCAGTATTTCCAAGTGCAAGATTATACACTTTGGGAAATTATTGAAGATGGAAATTCCTTCAAACCTACAACCTCTACATCAACAGTTGAAGGTAAAATTGTGACAACTGTGAATACCAACCCAACAACTGCAGAAGATAGAGTCAGAAAGAAGAATGACCTCAAGGCCAGAAGTATGCTGATGATGACCATTCCAAATGATCAACTTTTAAACTTCAGCAAGTTCAAAGATGCAAAATCTTTGTTTGAGGCCATTGTTTCAAGGTATGGTGGGAATGAAGCCACCAAGAAGACCCACAAGACTCTTCTCAAGCAGCAGTTTGAAAACTTTTCCTCAACCAACAATGAATCTTTAGACCACATGTTTAACAGGCTTTAGAAGATTGTGAGCCAACTTGCTATTCTTGGGGTTGAAATACCTCAAGAAGATTTAAACTCAAAATTTCTGAGAAGCTTGCCTGAAGAGTGGGTTGTACATGTTGTTGTCTGGAAAAACAAACCAGACATTGACACCATGGAACTTATGGACTTGTATAGCAACTTTAAAATTGTGGAACAAGATTTGAAGAAAACTGGAGGTACTAGTTAAAGTACTGGGAACATGGCATTTATGTCATCTCCTAGTACCTCATATCCAGTTGAAGATGTGTAGGTTGATATGGGTGTTGGTGCTGCTAGTTCATCAAGCAGTACCATTGGTATTATGGATGAGATGACTTGTTGTGCTTTTCCCACAAGTCAGAATGATGGGTCCATGCTAACTCATGAAGACCTCCAAGAGATCAATGATGATGATCTGGAGGAAATGGACCTAAAATGGCAAATTTCTCTTCTTAGCTTGAGGGCTAAGAAGTTCTATCAAAGCACGAGGAAGAAGCTCACAATCAGCAGCAATGATACTGCTGGTTTTGACAAGTCAAAGATAGAATGCTACAACTGCCACATGATGGGCCACTTCTCAAGAGAATGTAGAAGACCAAGGCAGCAAGATAGCAAGAACAGAGGTTTTGGAAGCAAATCCAAAACAGGGGAGGTTTCTGAGCCAAATTCAAAAGCTATGGTAGCTATTGATGGCTTAGGTTTTGATTGGAGCTTCATGGCAGATGAAGAAGAAGCTTCTTCTCAAATGGCACTCATGGCTTTTTCTGCTACTGAGGTACAATCTCATAAAGCTTGTTCAAATACTTGCACATCTTTTAAAGAACTACAAACTTTAATCAAACATTATGATGATCAAAAGAAAAAGCTAAGCAAAACTCATCAAGACTTAATAGATTATAAGTGTGGTTTAGCTACCTTAGAGAAGCAGATCATATACTATAAAGAAAGTGAATTTGCTTTTTCAGATGACAAAGCTCTTCTTAAACAAGACATATTCTTTAGAGATGCTGAAATTAAGCTTTTAAGAGATGCATATGATAGGATCAAAAAGAAAAATGGAAACATTCACTTAAGTGTAGAAACACTAGAACATGTTTCTAAGGGTGCAACTAACATGATTGAATGTCAAGTGATCAATAAGGCAAAGTCTGGGTTAGGATATAAGAATGTCCCACCTCCTTACAGAGGAATCCCTGTTCCCCCAGGGATTGACCTAGAGCATTCAGGAGTAGCTGAATTTCAACAACCTGAGCAAAGTTAGTTGTTGATGAACCTAAGAAAGTAAGTGAGAGTTTATGTAAAACTTCACTTCCTGAGGATAAGGTGTCCTCTGATAGAAGATCAGATAGAATAGTCATTGAGGACTGGATATCTGATGATGATGAAGATGAGCAGAACCTGATGTGGTTAAGAAAGCAGGAACAAGTGTTCCTAAGGTAGTCAAACATGATACTGATAGGCCTAAAATCAATGTTAAAAATGTTAGGCAACCAGATAGATATTGTGAGCAATACAGAACCACAAACAAGCCTAAAGGCAACCAAAGGAATTGGAATGGCCTTAAGTCTCACCAACTAGGTGAAGACTTTGACTTCTATAACAAAGCTTGTTTCATATGTGGAGAATTTGACCATCTTGCAGCTGTCTACAACCAAAGGGTATCTGGGTATACACACAATAGGGTGAATTTAAAAAGGCATACTCCTAAAAGTCACTCTAATTATATTGGATCAACACCCAGAGCAGTTTCTTTAAAGTCTGGACCAAAAACAGTTTCTACTGCAAGACCAAAAGTTTCTACTGCCAGACCTTTTTACTCTGTTTACCCAAAACGAGCAGTACAAAGAGCAAAAACAACTTACAATCATGCATAAACAACTGCGAAAAGACCTTTTCCATCAAAAGCAGTGACACAAAAACAAAATTGGAAACCTAAGGGTTCTACTGCAAAGGAAAAGAGGGCTAATGCTGTTAAGGCCTCAGCATGTTGGATTTGGAGACCTCTTAAATCTAATGGTGCATCAACTGTTCTCAAAAGATTTAACTACATTGATGCACGTGGCAAATCCAAGTCAGCAATGGCTTGGATTCCCCAAGATAACTAATTCCTTGTTTGTGTGCAGGGACATTCACCAACAGATCATGAAGATCAAGGCTATTCAGATAGTGGGTGTTCAAGGCACATGATAGGCAACAATTCTTATCTTTCAGACTTTCAATCATTAGATGGAGGCTATGTTACCTTTGGAGGAGGAATTGGTGGAAGAATTACCGGTAAAGGTACTATTCAAACCGGTAAATTAAATTTTGAAGATGTGTACTATGTGCAAGAGCTTAATTATAATCTTTTTAGTGTCTCACAAATGTGTGACAAAAAGAACAAAGTTCTTTTTACTGACACTGAATGTCTTGTACTTTCTTCTGATTTTAAGATGCCTGACGAGAGTCAAGTACTTCTTAAAATTCCAAGAAAGGGCAACATGTACAATGTTGATTTGAAGAAGATTGTTCCTAAAGAGGCACTAACTTGTCTTGTTGCAAAGGCCACATTGGATGAATCTATGAAATGGCATAGGAGGCTTGGTCACATAAATTTCAAAACCATAAATAAAATTGTTAAGGATGGTTTGGTAAGAGGTTTACCTCAAAAACGATTTGAAAATGACCAAACATGCATTGCTTGTCTTAAAGGCAAACAACACAAAGCCATTTGTAAGCCCAAGATTTTTAACTCTATTGATCAATCATTTTTTAAGCTTCATATGGACTTATTTGGACCTACAAATGTGAGTAGTATAAAGCATAAAAGATTTTGTCTAGTTGTTACTGATGACTATAGCAGATTTACATGGGTTTTCTTTTTAAGTTCTAAGGATGAGACTTCTAGCATTCTTAAAACATTCATTACAGAGATAGAAAACCTAGTAAGCAAGAAAGTAAAAGTCATTAGATGTGATAATGGGACAGAGTTTAATAATAGAGTTATGGATGACTTCTGCAAGGAAAAATGTATTAGGAGAGAATTTAGTGTTGCTAGAACTCCTCAGCAGAATGGAGTTGCTGAGAGGAGAAATAGGAAACTCATAGAAGCTGCTAGAACCATGTTAGCCGACTCTAAGTTGCCTATCACTTTTTGGGCTGAAGCAGTTAATACTGCTTGTTATGTCAAAAACAGGGTTTTGGTTGTCAAGTCTCACAATAAGACATCATATGAGCTTTTTAGGAGTAGAACTCCTGCAATAGGATTTCTTAGACCTTTTGGATGTCATGTGACAATTCTGAATACCTTAGACCATCTAGGAAAGTTTGATGGTAAAGCAGATGAAGGATTCTTAGTTGGATATTCTCTTAATAGCAAAGCTTTTAGAGTATACAACTCAAGAACTAGGAGAGTAGAGGAAAACCTGCACGTGGAATTTTTAGAGAACAAATCCAATGTAGCAGGTGAAGGTCCCAAATGGCTATTTGATCTTGAGTCACTAACCAAATCAATGAATTATGTGCCTGTTGTTGCAGAAACTAATGAATTTTCAGGTTCAAAAGCTGATGATGTTACAAATGAGGCAGGGTTAGAAAAGGAGACAAATCAAGATTATGTAATGATGCCAATATGGACCAGTGTGGATTCAACTTCTTATGATGAACCTTCTTCTGATGAACCTAAAGAAGGGATTGAAGCTGAAAACAAGGAAGATGAGACTGAGGAACAAGAAAATCAAGGTAGCAGTACAAATGATGTTTCTACTGCTGAGACAGAGCAAGATACTGCTAGGCCAAATGTTCCTGCTGCTGAGCTTCAAGTTTCTACTACTAGGCCAAATGTTTCTACTGCTGGCCCATCAGAAACACATGAAGCAGAATTCTCAGAAGATGAAGTGGATTTCAATAATCTCCCACCTCATTATCAAGTTCCTTCTACACCACACACAAGGATTCACAAAGTCCACTCCCTGGACAATGTGATTAGAGATGTACAATCAGGGGTGAAGAAAAGGCAACAACTGATGTCTTCAAACCAACAAGGGCTTCTTGATGCTCTTTATGCATCAAAGCAGCATGAGTATTCCAACTCTTGCTTATTTGTATGTTTTCTATCACAAGCAGAACCAAAGAATGTTCTTAAAGCCCTAGATGATTCAAGCTGGGTAGAAGCTATGCAAGAGGAGCTTCTTCAGTTTAAGATTCAAAAGGTACGGGTGCTAGTTGATTTACCCAAGGGTGTAAGGGTAATTGGCACTAGATGGGTTTTCAGAAATAAAAGGGATGAAAGGGGCATAGTGATTAGGAATAAGGCTAGATTAGTAGCCCAAGGGTATACACAAGAAGAAGGGATAGACTATGAAGAGGTGTTTGCTCCAGTAGCAAGGATTGAAGCCATTAGGTTATTTTTGGCTTATACTTCATTTATGGGCTTCACAGTTTATCAAATGGATGTCAAGTGTGCTTTTCTATATGGTACTATTGAAGATGAGGTATATGTCTCACAACCTCCAGGGTTTACTGACCCAGACCATCTAGACAAAGTGTACAAGGTAGTTAAGGCTCTTTATGGCCTTCATCAGGCTCCAAGGGCATGGTATAAAACACTGGCTTCCTACTTAATTGAAAATGGATTTTAAAGAGGCAAGATTGATCAGACATTATTCATCAAGAAGCACAAGAAGGATCTTTTGCTAGTTCAGGTGTATATAGATAATATCATCTTTGGATTAACAAGGAAGGAGATGTGTTTAGAGTTTGAGAAGCTTATGCATGATAAGTTTCAGATGAGTTCCATGAGGGAACTTACATTCTTTTTGGGTCTGCAAGTTAAGCAATCTAGTGAAGGCATTTTTATCACCCAAGATAAATATGTTGCAGAGATTCTAAGAAAGTTTCAATTTGCTGATTCAAAAGTGGCAAGCACACCAATGGACTCTGAGTAGCCACTTCTTAAAGATGTAGATGGAGACAATGTGGATGTACATACATACAGATCTATGATAGGTTCTTTGATGTATCTCACATCATCAAGACCTGATATCATGTTCTCTGTTTGTGCTTGTGCAAGATTTCAAGTAACTCCAAAGGTTTCTCACTTAACAGATGTCAAGAGGATTTTTAGATATCTCAAGGGTCAACCTAGGTTGGGTCTATGGTATTCTAGAGAATCACCTTTTGACTTGGTAGCATATTCAGATAGTGATTATGCAGGTGCAAGCTTGGACAGAAAGTCAACAACTGGAGGATGTCAATTCCTTGGATGTAGACTTATCTCATGGCAGTGTAAGAAGCAAACAATTGTTGCTACTTCAACAGCTGAAGCTGAATATGTAGCAGCTGCAAGTTGCTGTGGTCAAGTACGTTGGCTTCAAAATCAACTTCTTGACTATAGGTACAATTTTATGAGCACTGTCATTTATATTGATAATAGTAGTACAATTTGCATAATTAAAAATCCAGTGCAACACTCTAAAACAAAACACATTGAAATTAGACATCACTTTATTAGAGACTGCAATGAGAAAAAGTTGATTCAAGTTCTTAAAATTGATTCAGATCAGAACTTTGCTGATCTTCTCACAAAATCTTTTGATGTTGGAAGGTTTCAGTACTTGGTAGCAAGTATTGGAATGCTTAATCCTTAAAAATTTTCAAATTGATGTTTTTTTGTATATAAATTTTTGTTTGTACTGCTAGCTTTGTAAATTGGTATTGTTATTGAAAAGTTTGGACCGCTGGTACAAATTTAGATTGTTTGTTCATACTGTTAGTCATATGATTCTACTGCTATAAGACAAATGCTCTGCATCTTGTTTCTTGGTTTTGGACTAACATTTTCAGGTATGAACATTTGAGCACAAATGAAGTTTCAAGTGAAATGTATGAGCAGCAGAATGATTATACTAGTTGCTGACATAATAGGTTCATGATAGACTGAGTTTGCGGATTCATTAACAAAGGTTTACACCTAAGATAAATGATTCTTTAAAATTTCTTTCTTGAAACCTGATTATGATGTTTCACATTGACTTGATGGCTCAGTTGGTCAGATAGTAACTGGCACAACTCACTTTCTATCATTTTATACTTTAATTAGTATAATGAGCAAGTCTAAGGACATCTGATAGAAAGAACATCGAACAAATGTGCATCTAACACTTGTGTTAGAGGCCACAATTGTCACGAGCTGGAAAACCTGTCAAGAAAGCCCTTTGAATGGGTTTGTCTGTACACAGGCAGTTATTTATAACTGGAAATATTGGTTCTCACACAACCAGAGGTTAAGTTAAACCGAATTCTTGATTAAGTGTCTGTTATACACTTAATCCCTTCAAAATGGTTGTAAGCAGTATGATTTCTCAATCATAAAATCAAGTTCATACTGCTAAGTCAAAAGTTTCTTTAAAAAGGATTTTCAAAGTGGCTCAGAAAACCATCAAATGATGGATAATGAGTCAATGCCCCATGATTCACCTCTCACAGGAGTTGACACACCTGGAAGTGATAAGGGCAGCTAATTAAACTCTTAAGGAATTGATGGCCAACATGTACACCATTGTCTGAAAAACATATTCTAATTGGTAGATCACATGATGGTGAGAGATCTTCCAAACAGGGGATGAAATATTTTGATACATGGTGAGAAATCTTCCAAGCTCATGGGAGGAAATAAAGCCCAGGGGAGGAAGATTAACCAGTCAGGGAAGAAAAGTTGTGGTTGTATATGCTCAGAATCAGGGGAGGTAGTTTATAATTAATCAAACAGGGGAGAAAGATTGGGAAAGGAGCAGTTTCATGACTTCAATTTTTTATCATCTCAATATAATATATACACCCCTTCGAAAACCACCTGGCTCAGCAGCAGTTGTTGTATCTTCTCCTACAATGGAAAAGACAAGAGCATACAAGATGATGATGTCAGCTTTTTGAGAAGCTAACATGTCTTATTATTCAGCCAATAATAAGAACAAGCATTCAGTTGATGGATACTGGGAATAAGCTCTTCAAATGAAGAAAGTTCAAATGAAGATTCTGGAGTATTATATATATTCAGAAGGGATGAAGCATTCAAATGAAGAAAGTTCTATCTAAGTTCTTTCAGTTTCAATTTCAGTTCACTACGTTTGTTCATCACTTGCAAAGGCATGCTGGAAGATGATTTGACTTCTTGGAACAAGCATCCAAGATACACAGCACTATTGCCTCTTATAATTCCTCAATCCAAAGAAATTGCACCATCTTTTATTCAAGGTACTGCTTATGTTCAAGACAAAGAAGATGATGTTATTGCTGAAAGAGATTCACAAAAAGCAGATGAGTTAGACAGAAAGATAGTTAGTCTTACAGAACAAAGGAAAGCTCAGATCAAGAATCTGACTATTTAGTGTTTGAAAGATCCTCACAATCAGAATTTAATTCAGAAGAAACATGTTGATTTGGGATAAATAACATGTTTAGGGGAGGATTGTTAGGAATTAAAATGTTCTGAAGATTAGCATCGGGAATTAAACGTTCACAAGGTCAGTTCTGCTCAAAGAAATACACTAAGTGTTATACTACTGCTAGTGTTAGAGATTCTGCTGCCGCAAGGATTCTACTGCTAGTACATCAGATACTGCTGTTGAAGAGATAAGTGTCGCGTATTCTACTGCTGTATGGATAAGTATACAAAGATATTTTGTGTATAAAAGTCAAAGATATACGGTAGATAATATCTTTGATAGATGTTCAGTCAACAAGTTGTGTACACAGATACAAGTTGTATCTTAGGGACTGACACACTCAAGCAAGCAAGTAGTTCGACAAGACTTATCATTTATTGTAAAAGACATAAAAAGGAAGATCTTATCTTAGTTACATGTCTCTAAGTGTCTAAGTGCTGAATTTGTAACTAGTTGAATACTAAGAAAACATACATTGTGTTGTTCATAACAGAAAATAGTTTTCTTTGTAATAGAGATTCAAGGTTTGTAACCCTAGTGATAGTGAAGATCACTCGTATTATTCTCAAATAATATTGAATCGTTTGGTGTTAATATTCATTGTTCATTATCAAATTCAACAACCACCACTGTTCCATTTCAAATAACCAATATCTTTCTAAGTGTGGTTAAGTAGATTCTGCATACTTAATCATATTCACTCAAAGTATCACATACACTTGTACAAAAGGACTAACATCCTCAATAGTGTATCGTACATCCTCTCACCCTCGATCCACTTGATCAATCACACAAGCCCAATGGCTTCAAGAAATCTCCAAGACCTCAACAAGATCACAATGATCTATTCTCACTTGACTCGATCTACTCAATCTACCCTTGATCTTCTTGATCAATCACACAAGCCCAAAAGCTTCAAGAGATCTCCAAGATCTTGACAAGATCACAATGATCAACCGTCACTTGACTCAATCTACCCTATCTACCTTTGATCGACTTGATCAACACACTAGCTCACAAGCTACAAGAGATATTCAATATCTCTATAAGATCACAATGATCTTCCCTCACAAACTCTTAAAAGAAAGATAGAGTTGATGTATACTATGATACAATCAAGTGTGTAACAAATGTTACAAGTGCTCTACCTACAACTACAACACTTTGTATCTTCTTGGATACCTTGTGTTCTTCTCTTGCACTAAAAGAGGAATGAAGAGGATCTCTTGGTGGGATGAAAAGATCACTCTTAAACAAACTAATAATCTCTAAATGATCAAAGAAAGTGTTCTAAGTGAGGAGGGATTAGACCAGAGAAAACTGACGGGAAAAATCAAGTTGGAAGTGTAAAATGGTCCACTATTTATAGGCAAGGAGAAAACTAGCCGTTACAGAGGGACGGCACCACTAATTGTCACACGGCACCACTAAATTTAGTGGTACCGTGGACGCTCCTCCGTTTGTTTTTAGTGGGGAAGGTTTATTTGGGAATGTTTGGAGCTGTTTGGGGGGGAAAATGACTGTTGAGATTTTTTAAACTTATTTTTCAAAATAAAACATTTCTTTTTAATTCAAAAATAATTTGTAAAATATATTTTTGAAAGAAATGTTTTGTCACATTAAAAATGTGAAGTTTAGAGAAAAATATATTCCTTTGATCATTTGTCAAGTAGTAGATTTGTTTGTCCATACCTTGAGTGATTTACGTCGGGATGGAAATCTACGACTTTGTTGAAGCATACTTGAGACGTTGAGAGATGTTGATGTAAGTATGCGTTGATGATTTTTGTTTACAAGTAACTTGCTCATTTTACGTTATGCATTACAAGTTACATGTTTGTCATTATTAAAACCGAAGAAACAGTTTAGTTTAAATATCGTAATATTTCCACTAACAAAGCACCTGAGAAAAACATGCTAAAAGTCAGCAAAAAGCTGGTGAGTTCATAGGTTTAAATTAAAGCAGTAAACAATAAGTTTGGACCAATAGTTTTGTGTACGATCATTACAACGCATATAATGTCATACAAAATAGTCTATCGCGCTAGCTCTAAGTTCATGAAACCGAGGCTCGATAGTTCAGTGCGCTACTATATAACACATAAATAATAATTAGGGGCCCATAGCAAGTGTTTAACCCAATATACTCGTAGTCCGACTTGGTATACGCTCGCATTGACCCGTCTGGCCAACCGAACGGGGGAGTCACCCAATAGATCTGTTTATAACAATCTCGCTTCCCAAAGGGAACTAACGGTTCATGAATGTAACAACCAGCAATTTTACAAGTCGATACTATTCATCATTTACTATTCATGAGTTACTATTTATCGGATTACTATTCACATTTTACTATTCATCATTTTCGAGGTCAATTTATGATTTTGAGAAACTTTCAAAAATTTTACTATTCACGTGACACTATTCATTCCCGAAGAAATTTTCAGTTCATGATCATCATTCATTATTTCGTAAACCTAGTTTACGGGTATTCAAAATTCGCGTAACCATTAGGGATTAGCTGCGAATTCATGCATTTTTAGTAAGGACACGTCATGTAGACTAGAGGAGTCTGCATATCATCAGTATATTAGTTCATGCACGGATATGCATTATTTCATTTTACGTATGTTTAATTATTTAATAAACGTTACCACTCAGTCTTTACTACAAAACATATACCCGATACTCCTGACAATGATCCTAATATATTTTCATATTCAATATAATGATATAAAAAATTATATTATTAATTTACCCAGCGTTTTGAGACCTGTTGCTATATTTTCCGGTACACGCTTATAATTACGTCGGATCACGATATCTCAACACGACAATTATTTTAACACCCGATTCTTATCAGTAACATGATTTCATAATTATTTCAACGTCGTCACATTTTATTTGGTACCGTTAAACTTTATTTCTAGCTAACTCGGTACCCAGTATCCCCTAAAACTCAAAATATCTACTAACTCTTACACAAAAGTCTTCAAAATCTAGCATCATCATTCTCCCTCGATGCCATATCCACGCCCCCCATTCCCTTTTACTTACAATCTTGAAAGAATCTCGCTTGCTCCATTAATTACATGTACTTGCCTTTGAAAATAAGAACTACACATATATTTTACTTCAACACTCCAAGTAACTTTCATTAGTAAAGAAAAAAAAAATCTCATCTCTTGCTCTCTTGCTCCAAAACCCACGACCACAAGGTGATCACCAAGAAGATCCATCATTTTTTTGAAGATCAAGTAATAAACAAGCTCAAATTACTATCCTAGTTAGGGTTTTGTGGTAAAAGCCCTAGGTTACAACACATTTTCCCATCAAAACTCAACAATATTGCAAGTAAGCTTCAAGAACATCCTTATGATCTTTTCATACTTTTATTTACTTCATATGTTTATGTATTTTCAAGTCATGTTAGTTAAAAATGCAAATTTCTTATGTTTTAGATACCACTTTACTCATTTTCACTAAAAACACTAGATCTATCATTTTTATTAACATTCTCTTGAAACCCACCAAGGTTGGTGATGTTTAGGACCCCATGACACCCTAAGAAGGTGTATGGTAGGATTTGAGTACTTGTGGAGTTGTTTGGAAGAGGTTTGATCAAGACTTGAACTAGAAAAACAAGTTTTTAACACTATAAATAAGCTACTGTCCTAAAACGCCAAGTCTGGAATTTTCAGTAACTTTTGGGCTATTTTGGCCTTCATATTTAGAAAGTACTTTCAAAAACGAAAACGTGGGCGCTAGAATGAGTAAAAACCGACTTATAACGAAGGAGATATGATTTTTACAAGTTAGACGACGAAAACAAATTTTCAGAAAATAGCTTGCTGTTTTTCCGAACTTTAAGGGACAAAACGAAACGTTAGACATGATCTAGGAGAGCCAAGCTACTAAAAACATGTTAGTTCATGTTATGACGAATCCGTGGATATAAAGAACGTAGAAAACGGGCTTATAACGAGCAAGATACACGCATTTTAAACCCGACGAAACATATACATTTTACCAGCACTAAAAATGGGAATATTTTCTTAGTGTTAAAACTGTCGTTTTAAGTGACCATGTTGAGAGCCATATTACTCACTGATCGAGTCAGTTTTGAGAAATTTTCATCAAAAACAAAAATGAAGTACACCCGGTTTAGTTTCTAAATTGACCAGCCTTTTGTCAAACGGACATATAGTGAGTTATGACCCTTCCAAGTTACCCGAAAACTGCCCAGAAATGGCTGAATTGGCCTGACTAGCTAACTTAACGACTAAGTATCTTCATGATCGAGACATTTCTAGACAAAAAGTCAGTTCTACGAGTTTTAGATATTGTTACAAGATTTCCAAAAACACTGAGTTTGATTCCTAACTCCTAATGCACACTGTTTTGCGACTAGCTTTTCAAGGCTACTTAGTCATTTTTATAACTTTGAGAAAAATACTAAATTGCGACGAAAACATTATATTAACCGATAAAACACCAAACAAAGATCGTGGAGTACCGTTTCAACATATTTACACGAAAATTAGTTTATAACTTGACGAGATCGATAACATACGTAATTGCATGAGTAGAATCATTTCACTTACTTATATTAGATCATATCATTCATAATAGGTCGCGGTTAGAGACCGAGCCTCATTTCATCATATCCATTGTTATCATTGTTGCTATCATATCAGGTGAGTTCTCGTAGCCCCATTTTAACGTGTTTTACTTGGGGGGAAATGGTACTCAAATGATGTTTTAACTGTTTTCATGCTGTGATTACACTGTTTTCATGTTTTTGGACATTATGTGTGATGATGTGATTATATGCTGTGACATGTTTGTTTTGTGCGACCATGACTGCGCAACTGTTAACTCTTTGAGAGCCGAAGCATTATGATAGATCTATCGGGGTAGCTCCCCACAGTGTATGTTTATGTGTGCAACCAACGTGGCAGGTTCAGTTAGCGCGACACTAGTTTGTTTGACTTGTGCTTATAATTGATTATCATGCTCACTTTTGTCCTGCATTATACTATCACAGCTCAGCGGTTTTACTTCTAAACCTACGAGCTCACCAACTTTGTGTTGACGTTTTTGAGTATCCATTTTCAGGTGTTAAGAACGAAGGTACCATAGAAGGTTGAGTTTTGGCCCGACTTAACAAGACTTAGTCAAGACCCTCCCGGGTTATATCTCGTGGAGTTGCATTATGATATTAAATAATGACGTTATGTAACCTTGAGACTCATGTGGTTTTGTATCTTGTACTTATCCTTGTTGTGGGAGTTCATGACTTTTATCAGTTCTATGTATTACATTTAGTATTTCTCTATCGTGACGCTTTGTGTTCTTTACTAAAAAGTCATACTCCGTGAATGCCATTCCGCTGCGCCATTTTTGGGGTGTGACAGATTGGTATCAAGAGCCAAGGTTATAGAGAATTAGGTGGTTTAACCTAGACTATAACCTAAGAACCCTCATATAGTTTGCATTATTGGAATTTCGTGTGCGATTATGAGTATAGGATGACACGAAGTGATGATGACAAGTAAATGCAGCATGATGCTATCTTAAAAATGCCTGGCCAACGTTTTTACGATAACATGATGCGGCATGGACTTATCAAATTCATGGATTGTCAGATAGGAGATTGAGTGTAGTAGCACGACACGTATACCGACCTATCCTACCTATCTCCTATCGAACGTCTATCAATGTCCCCCTTGTAGAATCATGCCTCCAATAAGGTCGACTCGAGTTAACCGAGGTGCTCCACCACCGAGGGGTGGAAGGACTGATGGACGAGGAGGTAGGACGGGAGGTCGCGGCATGAGAAATGACGACACTAACAATGAGACTCCTGATGTTGCTAACATTATCGCCAAACAACTACAGGCACTGCTACCCACCATTGTCACCCAAGTTGGCGACCATATCAGCAACCAAGGGAACAACGCGAGTGGGAATGATCAAGCGATCAACAATGGTGAAGTGATCACATCAATAATGGGAACCATAACAATGGTAACAAGGGATGTACTTACAAGGAATTTACCGCGTGCAAACCGTTAGACTTTGATGGCAATGGAGGTGCGATAACTTATACTCGATGGGTCGAGAAGATGGAGTCAGTGATTGACATAAGTGAGTGTGCGAGCCAACAGAAGGTGAAGTATGCTGCCTGTTCATTGATTGGAAAAGCATTGGCTTGGTGGAATACGCAAATTCAGGCTAGGGGTAGAGAAGCTGCTATAGGGATGAGTTGGGATGAATTTAAGGCGTTGTTAAAAGAAGAGTATTGTCCAGACAATGAGATGCAGAAACTGGAACATGAGTTCTACCACCATACCATGGTAGGAGCTGATCATACGACTTATACGGATCGATTCCATGAGCTTACTAGACTGGTACCCCACATGGTCACTCCTGAATCCAAGAAAATTAAGAGGTACATCTACGGTTTGGTCCCTGAGATTCGCGGGATGGTGAAAGCGACTGAGCCCCCTACCCTTCAGAGCGCGATACTGAAATCTGCAACCTTAACGGATGAAATGGTTAGGAATGGAACATTGTCCAAGAGTGGTGATAAGAGGAAGACCGTAAGTGAGCCAAGTAAGCAAGGAGATGCAATTGGTGACAATAAGAAGGCGAAATGGGGAAAAGGATTTGTGGCAACGAGCTCGAGCCGTAAGGGATATGAAGGTCCTCACCCTAAGTGTGTGATGCGCGTGATGTGTCGTTGCGGTTTAGCAGTTTTAATGCCTACTCAAGTTTTAAATTTATATTTAGCCGACTTATCAATAACACACACACTTAACGAGCAGTGTACCCGGTCAGTATGAAGATAATGGTAAGTAGAGTGTCGATCACTAAGAGTGGAACGTATTATCTCGTTATTCTAATCAGTATTTTAATATCCTAACGCAAGGGGGTTTCAGCCTGAGAGACTGGCACGGTTTGTTTGCAATTAAATAATAAAATAAACCAATAGGCACGAATCAGCAAGTAGCACACACGTACACAGATAAATACTTGAGACAATAAGAGGGCTGTCCTTATGATTAAGTAGATTGTCACTTGTTTTATTGATAGCTTTATATGAAGTGTATGTAGTTAACCCTTTCTCGTTGGTCCTAATCTTATCGGCGAGTAAACCCTTAATGATTACTTATGTCTAAAAGTTATTCCTAAGTGATCAATTTAGTAATAACCGTGGGAGCCACATTATGTCCCGCAGTCAAATGCCCGCAAGCCACTAATAAACACAGAGGTTATCAATGCACTAATAAGTAGTAACCAAAGACATCAACATATAAACTTTAATTGATGGGAAAGCAAGTATTAAAGGGAGTGCAATCTTTCGTTGTCACATTACACAAGCCACCAATCCTGATGAATTAAAGTTTGCTAACACAATAAAACAAAACTACTTAATGAATTAAACACATGCAGCACCTTCTTACAGCTCTTGTATCTTTGATTTGGGTGTGTCTTGTGCTGCCTCCTTGACTGAATTCGTCCTTTGTTCCTCCTGTTTGGTCTTCGGTTTTTAGGTTTTCGGAACTTGTAATTCGTCTGGTCTACGGGGTATTTATAGTTTCTGTCTGAGGGAAGATGCGGCGCATCTACTAAGTAGATGCGGCGCATGTACTTAACTTCGCGTGGGGTCCAAGATTATAATATTCAGGAATATTCGTACACCGCCGGAAGATGCGGCGTAACTCCATGATTAGATGCGGCGCATGTCCTCTTGTATCTTGGATCGTATCTGGTGATATCTTGATAGAGATGCGGCGCATGTCGAGAGTGAGATGCGGCGCATCTGGAGCAGAATTGACTTGATCTTGTCCATGTCAGTAGACCTTCAACTTTATGCACGTTTTGCTCCATAATTAGTCCAAAATCGCTAAGTTTCACCAAATGCTTGTTTTTACCTGAGAATTACAAAAGTAAACGATTAAGTATCAATCCTCATACATAATATAGTAAAACAAGTCAAATTAATAGGATAAATGATAGTAATAAAATGTACTTATTTGAGTTCATCAAATATCCCCCCACTTGAACTTTACTTGTCCCCAAGTAAACCTTAGAATTTCTTTTATGAAAATGTATCCTAAAAGATGTTAGGATTTATTTTTATATTTAAGCATGTATTCGTTCATTTCATAATCACACAACTAAACACTTAACGATTCAGAAGTAAAATAAAATAAGTCGATAAAAGCAAATCTAATCGTTTAACTGTCCAGTCGCGACGAATATTCTATCATAAGCTTGGCAAGTATACACATCTCCACCACTAAAGCTAAGGAATAACAAGTCTAAAGCGGTAAAAAAAAAGGGTTTTTAGGCTTAAGGGTTAATTATTCTTAATCACTATCGATCTCAAATTCCAGAAAAGGCGACAAAATCACAAATACATGATCGAATCCACGAACACGATACTTGCAATTGCTCAAATCCTTAACTCGAATAGGCTAAAGATAGGTCCAAACTTCACCAATAATAATATATCAAAAAGGGCGACAAAATCATAAATACATAGCCGAATCCACGACTACGATACTTAAGATTGCTCAAATCCCTAATCTCAATAAATCAAAGGTTTGGTTGGATAGAGAATAATAAAGGGCATGGAAAACATTTGGGATATAAATTGGTGCAAAAATAAAAATAAACAAAACAAATAAATTAAAATCCTAAGTGTGGTTAATCACTATCCCAACCATCCCATGAATAAGACTCATATCATCGAATAACTCACGCTTTAACACTTGAAACACACGCTTTAGGTAGACACGAATTATACTCAACAAGATCTTAATCAAAGAATAAACCTTAATTGGCGTTCCATAACTGCCAATTCCCATTCAATCCATAGATATAGTACAACAAATAGTGGTGATATCGACCACTTACATAACTTTACATAAGTTGGTTAAAACTAACTTCCAACTTTTCTTTCTTTCTTTTTCTTTTCTCATTTTTTCGATTTTTTTTTTTTTTTTTTTTTTTTTAAACATAAACATAGATGTGTAAAATTTCACCACATCACTATAACTTTCTTTCCGGATAATTTTTCCATACTTTTCATGACTTCAGAAATAATGGTAATAGTGAAAGTAGTAAACACACGAAAAATAAACTCCAAAATATACAATATTTACTTTCACTCCAATTGCATTGTGCAATTTCCCGACCTAACCATAGATAATGAATTACGCACGCGAACACAGGTAATGTAAGGAAACACACTTTGCCTATAGCAATCAACCAACCACGGATTCTAATCTACAGGGTAGGCTAAGGTGTAAGGGTGTAACGAAACATTTTAAAAATAGGTGTAAGAAACGAAAGGAATGGCTCTGAGGGTTTTTCTAGGGGTATCTTACTCTAAAAATGAGAGTAACAAAAGGGTTTATACGGGGGTTAACTAACCAGTGTAGTTAGTTAATAACACATAACATATAATAGGCTATTTGGGTGTAATCCTAGAATTTTACCAATTTAGACAAGTCACTCCAATTATATAAATAATACTCATTATGGTGGTCTCGAATAGTATACAAGCCAAGTTCTAAAGTTTACAAGTCACCGGCACACTCATAGATTTGTGAATTTTGAAAAATCACAATTTTTGAAAATAACGTCATGTGTGCAGTTATGCAACTTAGATCTTAAACAAAAACATGCTAAAAAAAAAAATTAAGTTTGATATATTAAGCACATTTTAAGCATAATTTTTGAAAAAGTTTAGGACAAGTAATTGTTAAGTGTTCTAATTCTCCAATCCCCCCACTTAAGTTAAACAACGTCCTCGTTGTTTGTATAAAAGGTTAAAAACTGGAAAATAAAAGAATTAGAACAGAAAAACTCCCCTGAGATTTGCTCGGTATGATCCTCCATTAGTATAAGAGCAAAAATCAACTTCTTGTGGATTAGAACGTTAAAGCTTCATACTTGATGTATCCACAGGAAATCCAGGAAACTATAATACCACCAACACTTTAAAACACACCTAAGATAAGAAAGGTTCAAGCTTTGCATAATACATTAGTAGTTAGGAAAAATAAAACTTAAAAATTAAAACTGAAAATCATCAGGTCAGTCGATGCGCCGTATCTTATTGAAGAAGATACGCCGTATCGAGCCTGGAATAAATACGGATCAGAATAAAGATGCGCCGCATCCTTAACCAGGGATGCGCCGCATTAAAATAAACTGATAAATTGTTTTAAAGTCGAAAATAAAAATGCAGAAAAATAAAATAAGATATGACCATTGCAGGAGATGCGTCGTATCTCAGAATTGAGATGCGCCGTATCCTCATGCGGGCCTGGACTGACTCGACACAGAAAACAGAATAATAAAAGATAATTCCGGGTTGTCTCCCGGTAAGCACTTGTCTTTATTCCAGAGTCTTCAAGTTAGACTCACGTTCAGCTCAGCAATAAGTCCTTGTCACGGTCCATCCTTCGTCCTTCATCCGAAAGATTTTTCCGTATATCTCTGCGACGTTTTCTTCCGTTCGACTTAATCTAGTATAACTCTTTGTCTTCACCGCAGTATATTCTTCATCAGGACCCAAAGAGTATTTTATGATTTTAAATTTTTCAGAAATAATCATGGGCGGCTTATTGTAAGGAATCCCAAGTAGTTGACACTTTCTTTTGGTGAACTCTTCCTCGTCTTTATCAACAAACTTAAAATAAGGATCCTTAATCAAATAATCATCTAGTTCTTCAATCAATGACTCATTATTATTATCATCTTGAATCGCCTCCCATTCTCTTTCCAAATCATATTGCAACCGTCGACTAAGCTTTGTGAAATCATCAAACTGTTTATGCACCCATTCCCAGAAAGTAGTATCCGATGTTCCCTTAAGTCCTTTCAAGCGTTCAATTCTGCCCTTTTCTTGTAAAGCCTCCGCCTTTTGTGGGCAGTCTTCAACATTATCGTACCACTCATAATCTTCAAAGGTTACATCGTTTCCAACCCGTGTCATCCCAATTATACTTCCCCCATTACAGGTTCCGTCACTTTTATAATCACAGGTCGGCCAAACACTACTCCCGTCCTTGAAAACGAAGGGTGTACAGGTGTGATTAATGTGCTCAAATTCCCATGGTTTATCCCAAACCCATGGTACTTGATCATTCCATTCATAGTACCAGGTGTTTTTGAAATCGTCATAAGTCTTAAATCCTGGTAGTTCTCCAGTAAGCACATCATCGTCGACTTGAAGAAGGTAGTTAAATTCCTTTAACTGCTTGCACAAGGGTGTCTCATAATCGAACACATCAATGTCTATTCTGAATAACTCTTCAATGCCTTCATTGATTGTTGAATCATGAAGTGACGACCCATAATCGCTTTCTACTTCTTCATCTTCTCCTCTCATCCAATATACCCATAATGCATCCTTAGTAGCACGATCCATGCTCTTATGGTTATTAAACTTACTAGCCAACCATTCTGAAAAATCAACATCGTTAGGATCATGGTTAACGTCAAAGCAAACCTTTCCAATCATATTCTTTTTTATCTCCATGAACTCGTTAAATTGCTTCTTAAAACTCCGAGTCAACCATGAAGTCATAATCTCCTTGACTTCATTTGCAGGGGCAAATTCCGGACTACCATATTTGAGTTCTAGCCAATCATTGAGGGAGAGGTCTATCAATCTTACCAATTTCCCATGAAATAGTAACTCCGCCAAAGCATAATTCATGTCATTATCCTGATAGTTCTCATTCAATCCCCAGTACTGTTCGGAATAAGGCATGTAAGAGTTTTGGGTATTGCCTCCACCGTAGCTTTCGCTGCTTGAATCCATGTACGCAAGATAGAATTTCCCATCATCTTCTTCGATAGTAGTCCAGTTCAATCCTTCGGCTTCAATGATAGGCCATAAGAGCGACAATTCTTCTCCAGTGTACCTCACAAATACATCATAAGAGAATACCTCTTGTCAATGTTGCATAAACGCATGAATTCCTTAAAAGCAGCTTCAAGAGGAGTCTCCCAAGAGAATAAATCTGCATCGATCATGAGTACATTGAATGAATCTGAAAACAAGCATTCCTTAGCAAGATATCCGTTAACTGACGTGTCTTCCATAGCAAAGTCTGTCATCCAAGGTAAAATCATCAGTAGGATTTGTTCGCTAGAAGAGAAATTAATGAATATAGAAACGGATATATGAATAAAAATAGCTGATATCTGCAGACGATGCGCCGTATCCAAAAAGTTGGATACGCCGTATCTTAATACGTTAAAATTAAATCAGACTTTATTCAGAAAATAGATACGCCGCTTTAGAATTTAAGAATGCGCCGTATCGAATTAATTAATCAAAAATCAACTTATCTAATTAAAATTAAATGCGTCGTATTAACGAAAGTTAATGCGCCGTATTTTCGTTACGTTTAAAAATAAATATCGATTTTTGATTCAGAAAGATGCGCCGTATCGATAGAGATCGATACGCCGTATCTGTTTAATAATTCGCAAACTGTTTTTAATTAAAATAATAGATACGCCGTATCTGCTAAAGCAGATGCGTCGTATGGCGTTAACGTTTAGAAATTTTTTTTTTTTTTTTTTTTTATCGAAAAACAGATACGCCGTATCTGCTAAAGCAGATGCGTCGTATTACTTTATCGCTTAGAAAAACTTTCTTATTAAAAACAGATACGCCGTATCTTGGGGAAAAGATGCGTCGTATCGAATTAATTAAACGCGTTGTATATAAAAAAATTAAACGCAATACGCCGTATCTGAGAGATCAGATGCGCCGTATCGTTTGATTTAGCACAGTACAACGATAGCAGAACAGAAAAATACGAAAAATAAAAACAAAAATTAAACACACAAACGAAAATAAACACACAAAAATAAAAGAAAACAAATAACACACAATACAACAAATATGCAAAATAGTACAATGATGCAATTAATCTAATAAAAAGAAAAACCTAATTAAAATACTAATTAAATTAACAGATAATAACAATTCGTTCCCCGGCAGCGGCGCCAAAAACTTGATGCGCGTGATGTGTCGTTGCGGTTTAGCAGTTTTAATGCCTACTCAAGTTTTAAATTTATATTTAGCCGACTTATCAATAACACACACACTTAACGAGCAGTGTACCCGGTCAGTATGAAGATAATGGTAAGTAGAGTGTCGATCACTAAGAGTGGAACGTATTATCTCGTTATTCTAATCAGTATTTTAATATCCTAACGCAAGGGGGTTTCAGCCTGAGAGACTGGCACGGTTTGTTTGCAATTAAATAATAAAATAAACCAATAGGCACGAATCAGCAAGTAGCACACACGTACACAGATAAATACTTGAGACAATAAGAGGGCTGTCCTTATGATTAAGTAGATTGTCACTTGTTTTATTGATAGCTTTATATGAAGTGTATGTAGTTAACCCTTTCTCGTTGGTCCTAATCTTATCGGCGAGTAAACCCTTAATGATTACTTATGTCTACAAGTTATTCCTAAGTGATCAATTTAGTAATAACCGTGGGAGCCACATTATGTCCCGCAGTCAAATGCCCGCAAGCCACTAATAAACACAGAGGTTATCAATGCACTAATAAGTAGTAACCAAAGACATCAACATATAAACTTTAATTGATGGGAAAGCAAGTATTAAAGGGAGTGCAATCTTTCGTTGTCACATTACACAAGCCACCAATCCTGATGAATTAAAGTTTGCTAACACAATAAAACAAAACTACTTAATGAATTAAACACATGCAGCACCTTCTTACAGCTCTTGTATCTTTGATTTGGGTGTGTCTTGTGCTGCCTCCTTGACTGAATTCGTCCTTTGTTCCTCCTGTTTGGTCTTCGGTTTTTAGGTTTTCGGAACTTGTAATTCGTCTGGTCTACGGGGTATTTATAGTTTCTGTCTGAGGGAAGATGCGGCGCATCTACTAAGTAGATGCGGCGCATGTACTTAACTTCGCGTGGGGTCCAAGATTATAATATTCAGAAATATTCGTACACCGCCAGAAGATGCGGCGTAACTCCATGATTAGATGCGGCGCATGTCCTCTTGTATCTTGGATCGTATCTGGTGATATCTTGATAGAGATGCGGCGCATGTCGAGAGTGAGATGCGGCGCATCTGGAGCAGAATTGACTTGATCTTGTCCATGTCAGTAGACCTTCAACTTTATGCACGTTTTGCTCCATAATTAGTCCAAAATCGCTAAGTTTCACCAAATGCTTGTTTTTACCTGAGAATTACAAAAGTAAACGATTAAGTATCAATCCTCATACATAATATAGTAAAACAAGTCAAATTAATAGGATAAATGATAGTAATAAAATGTACTTATTTGAGTTCATCAGTGTGCCAAATGTAACTACTACCACCTGAGACTAAACCCTGCCTAGTGTGTTTCAACTGCAATCAGACTGGTCACATTGCAAGGGATTGTCAAGCAGTAGCCATGCAGGCGACTCCGATTAATGTCATTCACCCAAGGACATGTTATGAGTGCGGGAGCCTGGATCATTTCCGAAACACGTGTCCTAAGCTGGGGCACAGGGGCAAGTGCAGAATAACCAGAATCAGGCCTTATTGACTAATGGAAACACTGGAAACAATGGCAACCCAGCTCGTGGGCCAGTATTCATGATGAACGTTGAAGAAGGACGCCAGAACCCGAACCTCGTGATGGGTATGTTCTCCTTAAACAGATATTAGACTACCATACTGTTTGATTCCGACGTCGATTATAGATCTGTTCCCACTTAGTTCATGCCTCTGTTAAAGGTGAAGCCTAGTGTCCCAGCTCTTAATTATGAGATTGATATAGTGTATGACCAAAAAGGTAGAAACCGGTGAGATGGTTCAAACCTTTACCACCTGGTAGTAAGATCTTGGAATGCTGAAATGCCACCCGTTCATTTTTGAGCAACCCCAAAACTTTAACTAAAATTTTTCTTTTTCTTCAAAAAAAAAAAAAAAAAAAGGTAAGCTTTTTAACAACTTTTAACTTAATCTCATGATAGTTCTTGTTTGATGAGATGTGAGATTACGTTTAAAGTTGCTACTTAGCTTACAATTTTTAAATGATTTTGCTCAAGAATGGACGAGGCATTTCATGAAGCCTAATCACTCGATGGTTACTATATAACTGCCTATTTCAGTGCGCTCAGTAGGACGAGCAGAAAACCAAAGATACCTCGTTTGCTTAAGAGTTCCCTGGAGTACTTCGTAAAGACCTAATAGGATTTACCCATCCTTGAAGAATTGAGATACTCATCGACTTAACTACCGGAGCGACACAAATTTCATGATACGCGATACTTCTCGAAGAAAGATTCTGAACCTGAATATCATTAGTTAAGAGTACACAAGACTGACAACCCTAAAACCGCATTAAGAACGATATACAGGTAATTTGAATTTTCAGGATAAGTCCTTTGGTTTGATCAATGCCTCCGTAGTATTCAAAGATAAGAAATCCAATTAAAGTGACACACAAGAGGAACGCCTGTATCTATTATATCGTATTGTGACCTTGGTTTGCATCACGATTTTGTCAGACCCTACAGGATGCATTAGGAGCACAATTAGATTTGAGTATGACCTACCATTCCTAGACCGATGGTCAGGGTAAGCATACTATTCGACTTTAGAAGATATACTTAGAGCATGCACTATTGATTTTGGAGGAAACAGGAATGCACATCCCACTTAGTTGAATCTTCTATTGGGATATTTACTAGTTGTTTATTTAAAAGCGATCCAAAAATTGAGCCAATCCTTCAAAAATGTTGAGTTCTTTTCTTACAACTTGATATTTAACTTAATTTCATGACAGTTCTTGTTTGATGAGTTGTAGAGTTAAGTTATGTTCAAGTTGTTACGTAGTTTAAGGTTAGGTCCAACTTGTTGCTTAGCTTAATCTCATGACAGTTCTTGTTTGATGAGTTGTGAGATTAAGCTGAAAACAAGTTGTTACTGGGCTTAAACTTGATTTAGCTTAATCTCATGACAGTTCTTGTTTGATGAGTTGTGGGGATAAGCTAGATTTCAGTTGAGGCTCAACTTAAACTACCGAAAAGATGCCTAAGGTTTTTGACGGCTTTACTCAAGGACGGGAAAGCTTGCCTTACTGTGTGATTACTATGTGGTTTCATTTATGTGACTTCTAGAGGTTAGGAAGTATTGATAGTACCAGTTGGGGAGTAGCACCCGGTACTATTTGGATTGACACCCACACCCTTACCTTCTGTGTGCAACCAAACCGAAGGGTGAATACTGTCCGATCAAGCTCAGACCTTTAGTCAACTGAATTTTGGGGACAAAATTCTATTAACGGGGGTAGACTGTAACAACCAGCAATTTTACAAATCGATACTATTCATCATTTACTATTCACAAGTTACTATTCATCATTTACTATTTATCGGATTATTATTCACATTTTACTATTCATCATTTTCGAGGTCAATTTGTGATTTTGAGAAACTTTCAAAAATTTAACTATTCACGTGACACTATTCATTCCCGAAGAAATTTTCAGTTCATGATCATCATTCATTATTTCGTAAACCTAGTTTACGGGTATTCAAAATTCGCGTAACCATTAGGGATTAGCTGCGAATTCATGCATTTTCAGTAAGGACACGTCATGTAGACTAGAGGAGTCTGCATATCATCAGTATATTAGTTCATGCACGGATATGCATTATTTCATTTTACGTATGTTTAATTATTTAATAAACGTTACCACTCAGTCTTTACTACAAAACATATACCCGATACTCCTGACAATGATCCTAATATATTTTCATATTCAATATAATGATATAAAAAATTATATTATTAATTTACCCAGCGTTTTGAGACCTGTTGCTATATTTTCCGGTACACACTTATAATTACGTCGGATCACGATATCTCAACACGACAATTATTTTAACACCCGATTCTTATCAGTAACATGATTTCATAATTATTTCAACGTCGTCACATTTTATTTGGTACCGTTAAACTTTATTTCTAGCTAACTCGGTACCCAGTATCCCCTAAAACTCAAAATATCTACTAACTCTTACACAAAAGTCTTCAAAATCTAGCATCATCATTCTCCCTCCATGCCATATCCACGCCCCCCATTCCCTTTTGCTTACAATCTTGAAAGAATCTCGCTTGCTCCATTAATTACATGTACTTGCCTTTGAAAATAAGAACTACACATATATTTTACTTCAACACTCCAAGTAACTTTCATTAGTAAAGAAAAAAAAAAATCTCATCTCTTGCTCTCTTGCTCCAAAACCCACGACCACAAGGTGATCACCAAGAAGATCCATCATTTTTTTGAAGATCAAGTAATAAACAAGCTCAAATTACTATCCTAGTTAGGGTTTTGTGGTAAAAGCCCTAGGTTACAACACATTTTCCCATCAAAACTCAACAATATTGCAAGTAAGCTTCAAGAACATCCTTATGATCTTTTCATACTTTTATTTACTTCATATGTTTATGTATTTTCAAGTCATGTTAGTTAAAAATGCAAATTTCTTATGTTTTAGATACCACTTTACTCATTTTCACTAAAAACACTAGATCTATCATTTTTATTAACATTCTCATGAAACCCACCAAGGTTGGTGATGTTTAGGACCCCATGACACCCTAAGAAGGTGTATGGTAGGATTTGAGTACTTGTGGAGTTGTTTGGAAGAGGTTTGATCAAGACTTGAACTAGAAAAACAAGTTTTTAACACTATAAATAAGCTACTGTCCTAAAACGCCAAGTCTGGAATTTTCAGTAACTTTTGGGCTATTTTGGCCTTCATATTTAGAAAGTACTTTCAAAAACGAAAACGTGGGCGCTTGAATGAGTAAAAACCGACTTATAACGAAGGAGATATGATTTTTACAAGTTAGACGACGAAAACAAATTTTCAGAAAATAGCTTGCTGTTTTTCCGAACTTTAAGGGACAAAACGAAACGTTAGACATGATCTAGGAGAGCCAAGCTACTGAAAACATGTTAGTTCATGTTATGACGAATCCGTGGATATAAAGAACGTAGAAAACGGGCTTATAACGAGCAAGATACACGCATTTTAAACCCGACGAAACATATACATTTTACCAGCACTAAAAATGGGAATATTTTCTTAGTGTTAAAACTGTCGTTTTAAGTGACCATGTTGAGAGCCATATTACTCACTGATCGAATCAGTTTTGAGAAATTTTTATCAACAACAAAAATGAAGTACACCCGGTTTAGTTTCTAAATTGACCAGCCTTTAGTCAAACGGACATATAGTGAGTGAGTTATGACCCTTCCAATTTACCCGAAAACTGCCCAGAAATGGCTAAATTGGCCTGACTAGCTAACTTAACGACTAAGTATCTTCATGATCGAGACCTTTCTGGACAAAAAGTCAGTTCTACGAGTTTTATATATTGTTACAAGATTTCCAAAAACACTGAGTTTGATTCCTAACTCCTAACGTACACTGTTTTGCGACTAGCTTTTCGAGGCTACTTAGTCATTTTTATAAATTTGAGAAAAATACTAAATTGCGACGAAAACATTATATTAACCGATAAAACACCAAACAAAGATCGTGGAGTACCGTTTCAACATATTTACACGAAAAGTAGTTTATAACTTGACGAGATCGATAACATACGTAATTGCATGAGTAGAATCAATTCACTTACTTATATTAGATCATATCATTCATAATAGGTCGCGGTTAGAGACCGAGCCTCATTTCATCATATCCATTGTTATCATTGTTGCTATCATATCAGGTGAGTTCTCGTAGCCCCATTTTAACGTGTTTTACTTGGGGGAAAATGGTACTCAAATGATGTTTTAACTGTTTTCATGCTGTGATTACACTGTTTTCATGTTTTTGGACATTATTGTGATGATGTGATTATATGCTGTGACATGTTTGTTTTGTGCGACCATGACTGCGCAACTGTTAACTCTTTGAGAGCCGAAGCATTATGATAGATCTATCGGGGTAGCTCCCCACAGTGTATGTTTATGTGTGCAACCAACGTGGCAGGTTCAGTTAGCGCGACACTAGTTTGTTTGACTTGTGCTTATAATTGATTATCATGCTCACTTTTGTCCTGCATTATACTATCACAACTCAGCGGTTTTACTTCTAAACCTACGAGCTCACCAACTTTGTGTTGACGTTTTTGAGTATCCATTTTCAGGTGTTAAGAACGAAGGTACCATAGAAGGTTGAGTTTTGGCCCGACTTAACAAGACTTAGTCAAGACCCTCCCGGGTTATATCTCGTGGAGTTGCATTATGATATTAAATAATGACGTTATGTAACCTTGAGACTCACGTGGTTTTGTATCTTGTACTTATCCCTGTTGTGGGAGTTCATGACTTTTATCAGTTCTATGTATTGCATTTAGTATTTCTCTATCGTGACGCTTTGTGTTCTTTACTAAGAAGTCATACCCCGTGAATGCCATTCCGCTGCGCCATTTTTGAGGTGTGACAATGAAGGTGGGCATAACAGTAGGTTCAAGGGCTTAGGCTAACTACGCAATAGTTTTGCAAAAATAAACAGTAATGTGGTCCAGAAAATGTTTTGCATGTTTCTCACCCCATAGTTGTAAAACAAGTATAAGTAAAGTGGGGCTATAAACTCACCTCAATAGAGTAAACAGTGAATCAGAGAGTGTATGGCACCAACACGCGACCTAGATTAGTAAGGCATGTTTTAGTTCACAGACTAAGTTAAGTCTCAACGAAATTTAATTCAAAAGTTTTAAAGTGTTTACGTTGTTGTTGCTTGTGTGGCAGCATTTAAGTTTAAAACAGTTTTCTAAGTATTGTAGGTATTGGCTCTTGGAACTGCATACGTGCATGACAATAAAAATATCAAAGACGAATAAGATTCCGATCTGACAATAACCGAAAGACGATGAACGAAAAGTGATTACGGATAGTACTAGACGTTGTCGGAATATGCGAACATTATTATTAAGGATGTATAAAAATAGTGACTATAAGAGTATATAAGTAGTTATTTTTGGAAATATTTACTCAAGATATTTTTAAAGTGTATGACTAATCATGGTTTTATTTAAAAGGTTTGCAATTTGAGAACTAATTTATAGCGGTTATATATAAAACATTTTGTTTTTCCAATTTCAATAAAAACATAATAAGTATGTTTATTTTGATAGAAGTCGGGCATGACCCGTGCATGTTTATTGGTTTCTCGAGGTAATTATGTGTTACAAAAATAGATGTTCATGTGATAGCCATTTTATAGTTGTTATAAAACTTAAGTGGATTTTTCTAAAATACCGTTTTAGTGTTTACAAATTTAATAAGCGGTATAAGTATATTAAATATTTACAATTTCAGTTTTGACTAAAGTTTACCAGATATACTTATATAAAAAGTTTATAATCGTAGGTTTATATATATAGTGTCTCGTGTTGTAATATATATTTTCACCACTTGTTATGATTTATGGCGCAATTTGTGATTACGTGAAAAGAAGTGAGTCGGAATTTGAGTTGTGAGATAAATCGAATACGAGGCTACGTCAATATACACTTTTATCCAATGGTTACGATATAAATTTTCATTTAGTCATTTATGTATATACTCGGCCGAATAAATATAAGCACACCCTTTACCATCCTTGTTGGGTTGTGGCCTAATTAAAGGCAGGGGGGATATTGTGGGCTGGACTGGAATGCTAATAACCATCGCACCCAAATTTGGGCCTGGTGGGTCGTGTGCAGCAACGCCACCAATATGCTTGATGGACTGGACTCACTCGAGTGGGCCTGAGATTTCAATTACACACGAACATAATCACACACAAGCCCAATGAGGACTTGTGTGATAGTCCTGGAAAAATAGAAGCAGTTTGTTTGACACAGAGCAAGGTTCTTAACGCAAGTTTCATGTCGAGCTCGAGTGATGAGCTCGACATCACTCTAGGACGTGACATCGAGGACTCATGTTAGGCTGTTGGCTAGGTTATACACCATGGCCTCACCACACAATACCATACTTCAACCAAAGGCTTGATCTAAGATTCATTGATGTTAGAACAATTCAGAAAAACAACTCAACACCCTTTTTGGGTTGTGAGTTCAGACCTGCAAAATGACACCCTTTGGGGTCCTTGTGAGACTCGAACCAAGGCAGCCCTATATGGGTTGTATTGAACAAAATGTGGTTTGAACAGTTCACACTCGCAACTAAGTAACGAGCATTTACCTAGGCTGCTAGGTGAGTGGGTTTGAGGGTTGTCTTGCTAACCCAACAAGATTCCAATCCGAGGCATACACACCCTATTTGGGGTGGCTGCTTAATGAAGTTTGAACCGAACCAAAAATCAAACCATATCACACCCTTTGTGGGGGTGGTTCTGCTTGACTGAAAACAACCATTGAACACCCTAATCTAAACCAAATCCAGGTTCTACACAACAATGACTCGAGATAGTTTTGACACAAAAGTTATTCAACAACAACGCATCCAGGTTCTAAACCAAATCCAGGTTCTACCCACTTATGAGTTAACACCCTAAAAGACCTCTAATCATATCAATAGCAATTTGAATTTAGTGTGAATCGAATAAAAGCAAACTACCATAGAACACTTCCTAATAACAAGCCAATGCTTAGGTTTTGTTTAAGGTTTGTAAGCCACAATAACAACAACAACAACATAACATTTTGTGGTTTCAAATCGATAACTTATAACAACCATTAATCATAACTCGTAAGAAAATGAATGAATCCAGGCAAAAACATCAAATAATAATTAATTTACGAGCGTATAAACTGAAAAGAGTTTCACGACCCTTACAATGGATATGGTCAACAAGGCGAATCAAGAACTTAAAACCCGAATACAAATTGAACAGACCGAAATCAATCCAACTCCGAACCAAGCAATGCAACTCCGAACCCCAGCTAATCCACCTCCAAATGAAATCAGTTTTCCTTTCGAACCCTTGAATCTCGATAAGACTTTGAGTGTGTTAGTTAGAGTATGGATCGACTGAGATTCGATTAGCCATTAAAAAGATGAATCTATGGAAAGCTTTCCGTCTCCTTTCGAGTCTGGGAATTGGGGAGCTTTCGTTTGAAGCCTAGATCACTCTCCTTCCGCGTCATTTTATCCTTCTACAGCGTTTACACTTTGGGGAAGAGATATGTGAGAGTGACGGCAAACCTTGGGAGAGGAGAAAGTACATAAATCCAGGGGTGATGATGGTGATGGGAGATAGCTCATCTTCTTGGAAGATAGAGAAGACATCCAAAGGGAGAAGGCGATAAGAATTGTGGGGATATGTGTGAGTGACGGTATTACAGAGAAAAAGAAAAGGCTAAGAAAAAAAAAAGTATAGGGTTTGTTTGATTATGATAAAGTGTAGTCGTGTACCCCGTGTCCCGTTGAGCTGGGGTGAAATCGTGTTTCCCCGGTTTGATGTAAACGTGACACATAAAATTTTGGAGACGTTTTTATAAAACTGGCATAAAATAAAATTTATTGACTCAGAAAATAATTCATGAGGTCAAACTGTTACTAGTGAGGTGTCGGTACGCGTGTGGTATCGTTTTTCAGGAAAAGTGAGATAACCTCTCACTTTTATTATGTTACAGTCTGTAAATGTGAGAAAATGGAAAATTCACTTTTTCTGGTGAGATTAAATAGTTTTGGTGAATTATTGTGTGTTACAGTGTGCGGGTTTGCTTCCCGTAATAGTTATGTAAGCACCTAAATGCTTAGTTTAACAATTAAGTAATAATAAATTAACATTTATTATTTAAATATTAGTGGAAAAATTACCGCTTGTCACAGATATTCCCTAAAGATGTCTCTCTTAACAATGAAAACATTCGAAAATATATATAGGATTACAATTGTGACGGCGTCATTTGCAAAGTGTGACGCTGTCAGCTCGTCGTGGTTTAGGGTTTCGTCTTGTGCAAGTCGCCGTTATGACGGCGTCAGGAATGACTTGAGACCATCACTTGATAAAACGTCTGGGCCGTCTCTTGTTAGCTTAAAACGTGACTCCCATCTTCAATTAACACCTGACGGCGTCAAGTTATAGTGTCTTCAGATTCTTCTGAGGCGTCACTTGGTAGCTTTCCACTAGAAATCCAGCCTGATTAACAAATGACGGCGTCACGTTGTAGCTTGTGACGCCGTCAGACTCCCATGTCTGACAGAATTTTGCGACTTCGTCGTTTTCATCACTTTTTCATCCAAAAAGTGCCAATTTCCAGAATTCTCGTCCAAAGTACCTAAAATACAAAAAGAAACGATTTGCTGCAGTATTTGATCATATTTATACGATTTTTGGTTTAAATGAACCCTTAAAAATATACCAAATAAATCCTTATCACACATACATTCATAGATTTGGGGACTTCGGCACCTCCCCACGACAACGCTTTAATTAAAATAAGGACATGATAATTCGACATATCAATAGGAGATAACTAGGGAGTAAGGAAATCTAAATAAACACGTTTTCCTCATTATAAGAGTTACCAATTTACTTTTCTTGTTATTTAGTTAAATTTAGTTTAATTATTAGTTTTGGTTTAATTAATTAGTAATTAAACTGCCCACTCTTCAAACTCCGAGAATTTTAATTGCTTTTTATAAAACATAAAAACACAAAAAGAATCATCCCTCACCTTTAGACCTATCTCGACATACACTTCGTCCTTCACATACGCTATTCCCTTATAGAATGATCAATCCTCCGTATCTTGCCTATACTATACTACAACGGTTAAGTACACTGCATAAAACGATTGTAAAACTTCTTTCTTACAACCGCCGCCTGAGGATACTCAAAATTCTCAATCCAGAAATCAAAGAAAACCAAAAGTAAAACAACCTACTGGATTACCTACTACTCTCGATCTGTTTGTTAATTTCAAGAATGCATCAACTTAACGGTGACCGAGTAAGGGACGTTTGAATAATGTCAATTGTCAACTGTGTTATGCTACCTACCCCTCATTTTCCATGCATTCACACGTATATTATTTTCTTAATCCGCAAAGATAGATTAATCAAGTTTAAATATTGTTTAGTTTAACTAATCCAAGATATAAGCACGAATGTCGAACTACATCTTAATTAAATGGATTTGATTCTGATACAATTAATAAATAAATGTCGAAACACAATATCAAATACCGTGTGTTTTGACCCAATAAAATACATAACAAATACTCAAAATTCATTAGAGTAAATTGCAAAAATCGTCCCTGTGGTTTGCTCAGATTGCAAAAAACCTCCATGCGGTTGGCTAATTGCAGGCGGCCTTCCTGTGGAGGAAATCTTTCATCATTTTTGTCCCTCGTTTTTAACTGGCGTTAAATGAATCCGTTAGAAGTTACACGTTTAGCCCTTGTGGCCCATGACCATTGCAGCGTCCATCATTTTTTCGCAAAAAAGGTCCTTGTGGTCCGTTTTCATCCGTTTTCGCGTGTTTTCGTCCGTTTTTTTACGATTTACTCCGATTTTTTACGTTTTCATCTATTTTTTGACGTTTTCGTCCGTTTCTTTACATTTTCGTCTGTATTTTTTTGTTTTGGTCCGTGTTTCTTATGTTTTTATCCCTTTTTTCTAACGTTTTTTCCGTTTTCATATGTTTTGTCTGTTTTTCTTACGTTTTTGTCCGTTTTTCTTACGTTTTTTCCGTTTTCTTATGTTTTCGTCCGTTATTCTTATGCTTTTGTCCGTATTTCTTAAGTTTTTGTCCGTTTTTGTCCGCTTTGTCAGTTTTTGTCCGTTTTTCTTACGTTTTTGTCCGTTTTTATTTGTTTTCATACAATTTTATCCTTTTTTCTTACGTTTTTGTCCGTTTTATCCGTTTTTGTTCATTTTTCTTATGTTTTCTTACGTTTTTATCGGGTTTTTTTTGTGCGATTTTTTTTTTTTTTGTCCGAAGTTTTTTGAAAAAATAAATAAAATTTTTGTCCGAATTTTTTGTCCGAATTTTCGTCTGAATTTTTTGTTCGATTTTTTTTTTGTCTGAATTTAAAAAAATAAAAAATAAATAAATAAAATAAAAAAAATGGGAAAAAAAAGGATAAAACTTATGAAAATGGAAATAAAAACGTAAGAAAAATGAACAAAAACAGATAAAACGGAAAAAAAAACTGTGAAAACGGATGAAAGCGTAAGAAAACGGGCGAAAACGTATAAAAACGGATAAAATTGTATGAAAACAAATAAAAACGGACAAAAACGTAAGAAAAAGGGACAAAAACTGACAAAGCGGATAAAAACGGACAAAAACTTAAGAAAAACGGATGAAAACGTATAAAAACGGACAAAAATGTAAAAATAACAGATGAAAACGTAAAGAAACGGGCGAAAACAAAAAAATACGGACGAAAATGTAAAGAAACGGACGAAAACATAAAAAAATGGATGAAAACGTAAAAAAAATAAACGAAAGCGTCAAAAAATAGACGAAAACGTAAAAAATCAGAGTACATCGTAAAAAAAACTGAAAAAAACAAGCGAAAAAGGACGAAAACGCGTAAAAACAGACCACAGGGACCTTTTTTGCAAAAAAAGGATGGACGCGGCAATGGTAATGGGCCACAAGGGCTAAACGTGTAACTTCTAACAGATTCATTTAACGCCAGTTAAAAACGAGGGACCAAAATGATGAAATATTTCCTCCACAGGGAGGCCGCCTGCAATTAGCCAATCATAGGAAGGTTTTTTGCGATCTGAGCAAACCACAGGGACGATTTTTGCAATTTACTCAATTCATTATTACACTCAACGTGAAAGCAATATCATTTTCGTACCACGAATCTAAAACTGAATAATATATACTCGTTCTAGTCAGCTTGATGCCGCCACAACTAAGTGCGAGGGTCAAGGGGGTCGTGCCCCTTGCGGTGTCGAGGGGAAGCCTAAACGGTTTTTGGGATTCGGGTATTATCTGTTTTTCCTCAAACTGTTTTTTCTCACCAAAAGACACAACTTTTTTCAGCATTTGTGACTCTTCTTGCCAACTAATTTTAACCAAATTTAACTAACTTTCGGTTATGTTTTATATGATAGAATTGATTTCTTCCGAACACAACTTACATAACAACTTTTTGTGCATTGGCTTTGTTTTCTCGTGGCTTAGAAACAGAGTGCGATTCTCTGAATTATCCATTTGAGGATTTTGTGATATCCGAGGTATATAGGGTTGAAATATGTTAGGATTCGTATACACTGGAAGGTGGTTAAACCTTTGTTACTTTGTGTATATGATATATTGAGTTAATATGATTAAGTATGCGGAAACTACTTAATCACACTTAGAAGGTTATTTGTATTATGGAAATGGAAAGTAATGCTTTAGTAACGAACAATGAACATGCAATGTTAACACCAAACGATTCAATATTATTCAAGATAATACGAGTGATCTTTTCTATCACTAAGGTTACAAAACCTTGAATCTTATGTTTCTATGTCTTAAGATATTGTTTGTGTTTGTTCTTGAGAGATATTATTTTTAGCACTATCTTTTAACACTTATTTTTTAATAAGTCTAAGATCTTTCTTTTATAGTTCAAGAAAGATCTTTACAATAATGTTAAGTCTTGTCGAACAACTTGCTAGCTTATCTTATGTGTGTCAGTAACTAAGATACAACATGTATCTATGTTTACAACTTGTTCTGTGAATATAAGATAAAGACTGAGCACATGGGGTAAGATATTATCTACCGTGTATAATTGACTTTAGTACACTTATCCATCCAGTCAACCAGACTTAACGATAGAAGAGCAGACTTAATTATGTTACTCACCAGAATTAATCGCTAGACTTAACCACCAGACTTAACTTCAACGACCAGACTTAACCAGCAGACAACCAGCAGACTTAACTAGGTACTCACCAGACTTAACTCTACTGCTACCAGATTTAATCACTTGAGAGTATTTCCCGATACTTAAACTTCAGAATATTTAATTCCCAACAATCCTCCCCTAAACATGTGAACCCTTTTCAAACATGTTTTTCTGAATTAAAAGAGGAATTGTGAAGATCTTTCAAACACTTCATAGTCAGACCCTTGGACTGAACTTTCTTCTATTCTGAAAGGTTAATATCTAACTCAGTAACTCATCTGCTTTCTGATCTTTGACTTCAACAATATCAATACACATCTTCAGGCTTCAAACATTGACCTAAAAGATGGTGCAATTTCCTTGTATGGAGGAATTATAAGAGGCAATGGTGCTGTGTATCTTGGATGCTTGTTTCAACAAGTGAAATCATCTATCAGCATGTCTTTGCAAGTGATGAACAAACGTGGTGAATTGATATTAAAACTTTTCTCCGTTTGACCTAGATAGAACTTTCTCCTTTTGAATGCTTTATCCCTTCTGAATATATATAATACTCCAGAATCAGCTCTGTTCTTGTCATTTTCAACTTCCATGTCATCATCTTGTATGCTCTTGTCTTTTCCATCCTTTCATTGGTTAATCTTCCTTGGGCTTTATTTCCTCCCCTGAGATGTTTCCTCCCATGGATTGCAAATAATATTTCCTCTCCTGTTTGGAAGATCTCTCACAATGTACCAAAATATTTCTCCCCTTCATCTGAGCTATCAATTAGAACTTGTTATCAGACAATGTTGTACATGTAGCCATCAATTTCTTAAGAGTTTAATTTGCTGCCCTCATCACTTCTAGGTATGTTAACTCCTATGAGAGGTGATTCATGGGGCATTTGACTCATTATCCATCAATGGATGGTTTTACTGGGTCCTTTTGAAAATCCTTTTTAAGAAACTTTTGCCTTAGCAGTATGTACTTGATTTTATTATGAAAAACCATACTGCTATCAACCATTTTGAAGGGATTAAGTGTATAACAGACACTTAATCAAAATTTCGGTTTAAAGCAACCTCTGGTTGTGTGAGAACCAATGTTTTTCAGTTATAAATAACTGCATGTGTAAAGATAAACCTATTCAAAAGGCTTTCTTGACAGGGTTTCCAGCTCATAGCAATTGTTGCCTCTAACACAAGTGTTAGATTCACTTTTACTAGTTGTTCTTTCTATCAGATGTCCTTAGACTTGCTCATTATACTTAAAAGTATAAAATGATAGAAAGTGAGTTGTATCAGTTACTTTCTGATCAACTAAGTCATCAATTCAATGTGAAACATCATAATCAAGCTTCAAGAAAGAAGTTTTAAGGAGGTTTGAAATTCCCAAACTCTTTCTATCATAAACCTATTATGTCAGCAACTGATATTATCATTATGCTGCTTCTATTTCACTTGAAACATCCTTTATGTTCAAATGTTCATACCTGAAATTGTTAGTCTAAAACCAAAATAACAATGTACAAAGTACTTGTCTTGTATTAGAATAATCATAGGACTAACTGTATGAATAACACAATTTAAATTTGTACTAGCAGCACAAACTTTTGTAATAGCAGCATTAACTTATAAAGTTAGCAGTACAACCAAAAATTTATATACAAAAACACATTAGATTGAAAAATTTAAAGATTAAGCATTCCAATACTTGCTACCAAGTACTGAAACCTTCCAACATCAAAAGCTTTTGTTAGCAGATCTGCAAAGTTGTGTTCTAAAGCAATTTTAAGAACTTGAATTAATCTTTTCTCATTGCAGTCTCTTATAAAGTGATGTCTAATTTCAATGTGTTTTGTTTTAGAATGTTGTACTGGACTTTTAATAATGCAAATTGTACTACTATTATTAATATGAATGACAGTGTTTAAGAAATTGTACCCATAGTCAAGAAGTTGGTTTTGAAGCCATAGGACTTGAGCACAGCAACTTGCAGCAGCTACATATTCAGCTTCAGTTGTTGAAGTAGCCACAATTGTTTGCTTCTTACACTGCCATGAGATAAGTCTGCACCCAAGGAATTGACATCCTCCAGTTGTTGACTTTTTGTCCAAGCTAGCACCAGCATAATCACTATCTGAAAATTCTACCAAGTCAAAAAGAGATTCCCTTGAATACCATAGACCCAACCTAGGTTGACCCTTGAGATATCTAAAAATCCTCTTGACTGCTGTTAAATGAGAAACCTTTGGAGTTACTTGAAATCTTGCACAAGCACAAACAGAGAACATGATGTCAGGTCTTGATGATGTAAGATACATCAAAGAGCCTATCATAGATTTGTAAGTGTGTACATCTACATTGTCTCCATCTAAATCTTTTGGAAGTGGCTTCCCAGAGTCAATTGGTGTGCTTGCCATTTTTGAATCAGCAAAGTTGAACTTCCTAAGTATCTCAGCAACATATTTATCTTGACTAATAAATATGCCTTCATATGACTGTTTAACTTGCAAACCCAAAAAGAATGTAAGTTCCCCCATGGAACTCATCTGAAACTTATGATGCATAAGCTTCTCAAACTCCAAACACATCTCCTTCCTTGTAGATCCAAAGATAATGTCATCCACATACACCTGCACTAACAGAAGATCCTTCTTGTGTTGTTTGATGAATAGTATCTGATCAATTTTTCCTCTTTGAAATCCATTTTCAATTAAGTAGGAAGCAAACGTTTCATACCATGCTCTAGGTGCCTGATGAAGGCCATAAAGAGCTTTTACTACTCTGTACACTTTGTCTGGATGGTCAGGGTCAATGAACCCTGCAGGTTGTGAGACATACATCTCTTCTTCAATTGTGCCATATAAAAATGCACTATTTACATTCATTTGGTAAACTGTGAAGCCTAAAAAGGAAGCATAAGCTAAGAAAAGCCTAATTGCCTCAATTCTTGCTACTGGAGCAAAAACTTCATCATAGTCTATACCTTCTTGTTATTTGTACCCTTGGGCTACTAATCTAGCCTTATTCCTAATCATTATTCCCCTTTCATCCCTTTTATTCTTAAAAACTCATCTAGTGCCAATTACCTTTTCATCATTAGGTAAATCAACTAGCACCCAAACTTTCTGAATCTTGAACTGAAGAAGCTCTTCTTGCATAGCTTCTACCCAGCTTGAATCATCTAAGGCTTTCAGAATGTTCTTTGGTTCAGCTTGTGACAGAAAACATACAAACAAGCAAGAGTTTGAAAACTCATGCTGTTTTGAAGCATAAAGGGCATCAAGAAGCCCTTGTTGGTCTGAAGACATCAGTTGTTGACTTGTCTTCACCCCTGATTGTACATCTCCAATCACATTTTCTAGGGAGTGGACTTTGTGAATCCTGGTGTGTGGTGTAAGTGGAACATGATAGTTTGGTGGGAGATTGCTCAAATCCACCTCATCTTCTGTTAATTCTGCTTCCTTTGTTAATTCTGCTTCTTCAGTTAAGTCTGTTTCTTCAGTTAAGTCTGTTTCAGCAGCATTATTGATAACAGAACTATTTTCTTGTTCATTTGTTCCATATTCTTTGCTTTTATCTTCAACATCTTCTTTAGCTTTACCAGAAGAAGATTCACCAATTGTTGAAGTTGATTCCACACTTGTACTTGACCATATTGGCATCCACACATAATCTTGATTTGTCTCATTTTCTAACCTTGCCTCATCTGTTGCTTGTGAACCTGAAAAATCATTAGTTTCTGCAACAACAGGCACATAATTCATTGATTTGGTTAGTGTCTCAAGATCGAATAGCCATTTTGGTCCTTGACCTTCTACATTGGATTTATTCTCCAAAAACTCCACATGTAGGTTTTCCTCTATAATCCTAGTTCTTGTGTTGTATACTCTAAATTCTTTGCTATTAAGAGAATATCCAACAAAGAATCCTTCATCTGCTTTACCATCGAATTTTCCTAAATGGTCTAAGGTATTCAGAATTGTCACATGACATCCAAAAGGTCTAAGAAATCCTATTGCAAGAGTTCTACCTCTAAAAATTTCATATGATGTCTTATTGTGAGGTTGTACAACTAAAACTCTATTTTGAACATAGCAAGCAGTGTTGACTGCTTCAGCCCAAAAAATTATAGGTAGCTTAGAGTCAGCTAACATAGTTCTAGCAGCTTCTATTAGTGTTCTATTCTTTCTCTCAACAACACCATTCTGTTGTGGAGTTCTAGCAACACTAAATTCTCTCCTAATACCTTTTTCTTTGCAGAAATCATCCATAACTCTATTCTTAAACTCTGTCCCATTATCACATCTAATGACTTTCACTTTCTTGTCTACTTAGTTTTCTATCTGTGTAATGAATGTCTTAAGAATGCTAGAAGTTTCATCCTTAGAACCTAAAAAGAAAACCCATGTAAATCTGCTATAGTCATCAGTTATAACAAGACAATATCTCTTATGCATTATATTACTTACTAAAACAGGTCCAAATAAGTCCATATGCAGTATAAACAATGATTGGTTGATAGAGTTAAAAATCTTGGGCTTACAAGTGGCTTTGTGTTGTTTGCCTTTAAGACAAGCAATGCATGTTTGATCATTTTCAAATCTTTTGTGAGGTAAACCTCTTACCAAACCATTCTTAACAATTTTATTTATGGTTTTGAAATTAATATGACCAAGCCTTTTATGCCATTTCATTGATTCATCCAATGTGGCCTTTGCAACAAGACAAGTTAAATCCTTTTTGGGAACAATGTTCTTCATGTCAACACTGTACATATTGCCCTTTCTAGGAGTTTTAAGAAGTACTTGACTTTCATCAGGCATCTTAAAATCAGGAGAAAGCACAAGACATTCAGTGTCACAGAAAAGGACTTTGTTCTTTTTGTCACACATTTGTGAGACAATAAAAAGATTATACCTAAGCTCTTGTACATAGTACACATCTTCAAAATCTAAATTTCCAGTTTTAATTGTACCTTTACCAGAAATTTTGCCACCAACACCTCCTCCAAAGGTAACATAGCCTCCATCTATTGATTGGAAATCTGAGAGATAAGACTTGTTGCCTGTCATGTGCCTTGAACATCCACTATCTGAGTATCCTTGATCCTCTTGTTTATCAGTTGAATTTTCCTGCACAGTAATAAGGAGTATTAGTTTCCTTTGGGGACCCAAGCCATTATTGACTTGGATCTGCCTCTTGCATCAATGTAATTTAATCTTTTGAGAACAGTTGATGCAACATTGGATTTAGTTGAATTCCAAACCCAACATGCTGAGGCCTTAACAGCATTTGCCCTGTTTCCCTTAGCAGCAGAATTAACTACTTGCCTAGCAGAATTAACTGCTTGTTTTGTAGTTGAACCCTTAATTTTCCAAACTTGTTTTTGGACTACTGCCTTTGAATGAATGGGCCTTTGAACAACTTTTGGTGCATGTTTGTAAAATGTTTTTGCAGCCTTAGCTGTTGATTTTGGGTAAACAGTCAGAAATGGTCTAGCAGAATTAACTTGTTTTAAGTCAGACTTAACTGAAACTGTTTTGGGTTTAGTTCTGTTAAAGTTAGAACTAGAGTGAAAGTGAGTTTGAGGAGTTTTCCTTTTAAAATTCACCCTATTGTTTTCATACCCAGATACCCATTTGTTACAGAAAGAAGCAAGATGGTCAAAACTACCTGATGAGTGTGTAAATACTCATCATTTTATACCCATTAAAGACACAAAAATGACCAAAAACACTCAAATAGATCAAATATATTGCAAATATTCGTGGTTTGTGTTTTTATGTGTTTCAGGTACAAAAGGATTGAAAACAGGGCAAAAACAGACAAAACCGAACACAAGATTGGAAAAACGTGAAAAGCCGAGGACGGGGAAGAAATTTACAAGTTTGGACCGGGATAGTGCTCAAGTTATCAAAAGTCAACCTCCAAGAATGCAAAGTGTCACAAATAATCCTTGGAGATAAATTTCAGATTTGGCAGATTTGGCCCTTGAAGTTTCCTAAATTACAATATTGGTCCTTGTGATTAAATCCATTTATCCTAAAAAGATACAAAAACCGGATCAAACTAAAACCCATCCACAATAATTAACCCAGCCCACACACACAACCAAACCCAAGCCCAATCCATCAAATAACCCGACCCACCCTTATTAGCTAATACCAGGGTCAACACCTCAGTCAAATCCACCTTCTTCTAAAACCAAGACCCGCCAAAAACCATACCACCCATACCCACCATTTCCACTGACATCCACCATCACCTCACCCCTCCTCCTGCTACACTCCACCTAACAAGCCAAGGAGCATTAATTGTTGCTCCTTCCTCACCCCAAGTTATCAGACCAATTGGTCTTTTACCCACTATCCACTTTTGGCTCCAAAACTGAAATAGACGATTGGGATTGATTTAAGCCATTCCAAATGGTGGGATTTGCTCAAAAATTGTCAGAGATGCTTTTGGGATATCTATTTAAAGAAATGAAGACACAATGATAGAGTTGTCCTGCTTTTAGACCATTCGTAGTGTAATTTAGTTGTCAAATTTAGATAAGCCTTATGTTTAGCTTAATCTCAGTCTAATGTAATTGTAATCTCAGTTCTAATTTAATTCCAAAAACTTTGTACTATTTCAGTGTAATTCAAGTTTTATGATTAACTCAGTAATTCGTATAAGTTGTTGTTTAAATTCCAAAAGCTTTTCTTTCCTACTTAATAAGCTCACATAAGCCTGTGACAGTTTGTTGTGAGTTTAACTTAGGCTAATTCAGTTTCAATTTCAAAAATAGTCAAAAGTCAAATAAAGTCAAACTGCTTATTTCACTACTTAATTGTGGTTAATTATTGCTTTTTAAGTTTAAGTATAGTTAGTTAATGATTTGTTTTCAGATATCCATGCTTAGTTAGGTCTTTTCTAGCTTAAGCCTCATAACAGTCCCTTGACAAAGGACTGTTTGGCATTAAAGTAAAATGGGTAAAAATTGCACCCACTGTTCATGTGCAATGTGGTAAACTTTGATCTTCATTGGATTAGTGTGTTTGAATTGTTTGCTAAAGTTTCTGAGGTAGTTTGAAAGTTTATTAAATTTTGAGTTGATTTGAACAAGTTTATTGTCTGTACTGTGTAGTAAGTTTCTAATAAGCTTAAGCTTATTTAGAACTTGTTTGTGGTGATTGTGAAGTCTTTAGGATAGGTTTAATTGATTCCCAGACCTTGGCTCAATTTCATTAGGTCTACATATGTTTTAACTAATTCTTGTGAAAAACTGTCTATTTAGTTTTTGTTTTGTTTTTTTTTTTTTTTTTTTTTTTTTTTTTTTTTTTTTTTTTTTTTTTTTTTTTTTATGTAGTCTGAATCAGATTTCTAGCCTCATTTGTTGTGCTTTCTTGTAATGTTAAATGTTCAACTCTCATGTTTCTAGCTAGCTTGTTAGATTAGTAGGTTTGTCTATTTCATAATTTTCAGGGTTGTACCAGCTTATTAGACAAGCTTTCTTGTGCTCAAAAGTCCCCTAGGAGGACTGCTTTTTGCCCTGCTCAGTCTGCATAAGACCTTTTATCAGCAGCCCCTACAAGCCCTAATCAGCTCTAAATCAGGTTCAACTTATTTCTACATGTCCTCTGATAGCTTATTTCTTCGTGCGTTTGCTTTTTAGGTTTTAGCTCACTGCTTTCTAGCTTATTGATCAGCTCAAATTCCTCCATTAGGACTGTGTTAAATCTGCACAATTGTTCCTTTGTTTATTTCATATCATAGCCAACTGATCTGATCCAACCTGATTTCTGAGCTCATCGTGTAGTTTTAAAAAAAGTTTCCTTTATAAATTATGCTTATTTGCTAGTGCTTAATTAGTTTGTAATAAGAAAAATCAAAAAAATAAATTAGTAGCAAAAAAGGGTTGAGGCCAGGTTCGAACCTGGGACCTCTAGCATCCCAAGCCTTAGCACTCACACACTCACCCATCTCTGCCCTTGGGACTTTTGTGTTATACCTTTACACAATTATCCTTTTAACCAGTTTTTAGTTCTAATGGCTTATTTCCAAATTTTGCTTAATAGCAGCTTATTCCAATAAGCTGTAGCCTCCATTTTATTTTTCTTAGGTTCTGCTTATCCCTTAGGACTTTCCTGTATTTTTTCGTAATTTTTAGTTTCCATTTAATATTTTTAATCTATTTTCCTTTTTAAATTAGTTTTTAATTCATAATAAAAAATATAAAAATCAGAAAAATATAAATCTTTTTTCTAAAATTTTCTTTTGTCATATAGATCCTAGAAAAAATAGATTTGTACCCATAGAATTAATATTTCTAAGATTTGACGTTTTAGGTTCGGGATTTCCCGGTTTAAACGCGTTATTAGATTTTCTTTACGTTTGGCCTTAAGTGTTTTAAATTCATATTTGCCTTAGTTATATTAATTGTTTCCAGTAATATTTCATAATTTTAGTTCATAAATCCAAGAATCTCTTTTATATCTATTCACGACACGTATTCACGAATCGAGACCACAAATTCCATTCATCCTTCATCGGGGATAACAACTCGGGTTTACATATTTCCTTTGTAAATCTTGGAGAAATATAAGTGTTGATTTTAACGAATCACTACCACATGTATAACAAGCTTTATTATAAAAAGAAAAGTCATCACCTAGTTGGTTAGACTTGAGGTTATTCCAACTCCTTTGGTTACCTCTGGGCTTGTTAGTAGTTCTATATTGTTCACAATATTTAACTGGTTGCCAAACATGTTTAATGTTTGATTTAGGCCTAACAGTATCCTTTTTGACTACTTTAGGAACCTTTGTTCCTGCTTTCTTAACTTTTTCAGGTTTAGACATAACCTGTTCATCTTCATCACTATCAGTTGTACAATCCTCAACAACTATAGCATCTGATTTCCTAACAAAGGACACCTTGTCCTCAGAAAGTGAAGTTTTACATAAACTCTCACTTACTTTCTCTACCTTATGACTCTCAGTAGACTTAGAACCATATTCCATTATTGGTTCTTGAAAACTCAGCAAATCCTGTGTGTGCTAGGTCAATACCTGGAGGTGAAGGAACACCTCTGTATGGTGGAGGAACAGATTTGTATCCTAAACCAGACTTAGCTTTATTGATTACTTGAGCTTCCCAAATCTTATTAATTCCCTCTGAGGCATGAGCTAAAGCATCTACTGTTATCTTAACATTTTCAGTTTTATTTTTAGCTTTAGCTAACGATTCATTTTGCCTAGAAATTATTTCATCTCTGAACTCTATGCCTCTTTTTAGAGCATTCATGTCATCAGAAAACTTAGATTCATTTCCTTGAAAATGTAAAAGTTGTTTTTCAAGAACAACTATTCCTCTTTTATGATTGCCTAAATTAGCTAATGCATCATATAACTGTTCTAGTTGATTATCAAATCTCTTTTTAAGATCTTCATAAGCTTTAAGAGCAGAGCATGATTCAGTACATTTAATTATGGAATTTACCTCTGAATCAGAAAAGGCCATTAGAGCAGTCTCAGTGGCCACCAGTGCAGCATTTGTTGGTGCTTCCTCTTCATCAGCCATGAAGCTCCAATCATAGTTAACCCCATCTATGGCTAGCATAGCCCTTGGCTCTTCCACTGTGACTTCCTTCTTCTTCTCTTGCCTATACCATGTGCTTCTATTATCCTGCTTCCTTGGGTTTCTACATTCTTTAGCAAAGTGTCCTAACCTGTGACAGTTGAAACACTCTACTTTCTTCTTATCAAACCCAGCAGTTTCATTACCATCAATGGTAATCTGCTTACCAGTTCTCTGCCAGAACTTCTTAGCCCTCATGCTAAGTAAAGCAACCTGCCATTTGATGTCCATCTCTTCCAAATCATTATCATCCAACTGATCAAGATCTTCATGAGTTAGAGGAGAACCACTAGTTTGACTAGACATGAATACATAGAATGCTGGATCTCCAAGTCCAGCAGCATTCTTTTGTGAACTAGTAGAAGGACCACCATAGATAGTATTAGAAACACCTTCATCTTCATCTACCTCTTCTGACTTACTAGTACTAGGAGATGACAAGAGTGCCACATTCCCAGAACTAGTACTATAGATTCCAGACTTCTTTAGACTTTGTTCAACAATTTTGAAGTTGTTGTACAAATCATTGAGTTTCATGGTTTCAATGTCTGGCTTGTTCATCCAGACAACCACATGAGTATGGAACTCATCAGGTAGGCTTCTCAAAAACTTCATGTTGAGATCTTCCTTAGCTATCTCAACACTCAACACAGCTAACTGACTGACAAGCTTATGTAATCTAGAGAACAGCTTATCAAGTGATTCATTGCTATTTGAACTGAAGTTTTCAAATTGTTGTTTCAGCAATGTCTTCTGTGTTTTCTTGGTAGTTTCATTACCACCAAACCATGCACAAATCTCTTCAAAAAGAGTTTTTGCATCAGGATACTTGCTAAAGGATAGCATTTGTTCACCAGGAATGGTCATAAGCAACAAATTTCTTGCTTTTTGATCATTTCTCTTATGTATCCTTTCATCACCGGTAGTAGGTCTAGTATTTCTTCTCCTTTCAGTTTTGCCTTCAGCAATAACATCTGTATAACCTAGTGTAAAAGAATCACCATACAAAATGATATCCCAAAGAGTATAATCTTGAACCATAAAATATTGCTCAATTCTCAACCTCCACAACTCAAACTCATTCTGTTTGATCATGGGCAACTTTGCAGCAACATTTGTAGCAGTATCTTGAACATCCATTTCTTAAGCTTCTTCTTCTAAATCAACTATATCAGCCTTGCTCTGATACCACTTGTTAGAAGGTGGTTAAACCTTTGTTACTTTGTGTATATGATATATTGAGTTAATATGATTAAGTATGCGGAAACTACTTAATCACACTTAGAAGGTTATTTGTATTATGGAAATGGAAAGTAATGATTTAGTAACGAACAATGAACATGCAATGTTAATACCAAACGATTCAATATTATTCAAGATAATACGAGTGATCTTTTCTATCACTAGGGTTACAAAACCTTGAATCTTATGTTTCTATGTCTTAAGATATTGTTTGTGTTTGTTCTTGAGAGATATTATTTTTAGCACTATCTTTTAACACTTATTTTTTAATAAGTCTAAAATCTTTCTTTTATAGTTCAAGAAAGATCTTTACAATAATGTTAAGTCTTGTCGAACAACTTGCTAGCTTATCTTATGTGTGTCAGTAACTAAGATACAACATGTATCTATGTTTACAACTTGTTCTGTGAATATAAGATAAAGACTGAGCATATGTGGTAAGATATTATCTACCGTGTATAATTGACTTTAGTACACTTATCCATCCAGTCAACCAGACTTAACGATAGAAGAGCAGACTTAATTCTGTTACTTACCAGAATTAATCGCTAGACTTAACCACCAGACTTAACCAGCAGACAACCAGCAGACTTAACTAGGTACTCACCAGACTTAACTCTACTGCTACCAGATTTAATCACTTGAGAGTATTTCCCGATACTTAAACTTCAGAATATTTAATTCCCAACAAAATACTTTATGCCAGGATTGTTTTGTTTGTGGTAAAGTTATAGTACTTGGATAGAAACTTATAGTACATGCAAAGAAACCTAATAAATAAAAGTAGTAAGGTGTCAAAAAGTTCACATATGGATGAATTTCTAGTTTAAAAGATGAAGTTGTCTAAGTCTAGATCGAGAGGCGTTACATCACACATAATTTATTCTTTTTTGAACGAGCCAAAAAACTGTGTAAAGAATGATATAAAAGTTATAACTTTCATATTTTATAAATTATCTAGTTCGAATTTTATGTCAGTCAAAATTATACTTAAAAACGTAATGAAACAACAATGTATATTTTTGTACAAATTTAACAATTAAAAAAAAATCACTTTTTGAATCTTACATGAACAAAATGATTGATGGTGCATTTTGGTTAAAAAAATTAATGCATTTACATTTAGTTTACAATAAAAATCTCATTTAGGCATTCCATCAAACATTTTATGTGCATAAAATATTACTAAAATACCATTTTAGAAATGTGATATGTCACTCATATGACGTCAGATTTGCGTGATTCAAAAACCTGTGTAGAGATTGAACCTAAATCTACACTTTCATGTATTTTTCGTAATTCGACCGATATAATGATCGAAATAAGGGTCAAAAATGCTAAAAAAGTTCAAAAAAATTAAAACCCATTTAATATGTATAAAAAATGTTAAAGAAAATTGACAAAATTTATACCAAATTAAAGATGATTAAATTTTGGAAATTATGGTGAAACTGATTTGAACTTTTTTTTTTTTTTTTTTTTTTTTTTTTTTTTTTTTTTATAAATAAAATTTGTTGTTTAAAAGTTATGTTCATTTAAAATTTGAGTTACATTTTTGCCCATGACCGAAATTTATGTAAAATAAGGAGAGGTTGACTGAAATTTTTAATAAAAAAATTAAGGGGACACTTATCACTACAACAATCGTCCCTAAACTTTTTATTTTAAGCCTCTTTCTATTATAACCTATCCCTATCTATACTACTTATAATGTATGTATCACTATTCCTTAAACTCAAAACTCTTAAATTTGAGTAATGTGTAAACGCTATAAGCATGTAATACCCTTGATTAAAAATGGTAACAACATACACCACTAAATTAATATTTTAAATTTTGTTTAATCCTCAAATATTTATCATTTTTCGTTTATAAAAAATAAATTATTTTCTCGCAATGACTACAAATTGAACCTGTAAGTGTTACATTAAGAATCATATTAGAACCACAAGCTCGCAAGTATAATTATTTACCGCTATAAATTATCGTTTTGCGCAAGTGTTCGTCTAGTATACGTTTTTAAAGACAGACAAGGTTACTTGGAGTTTAGTACTTAAAATTAAGTAAAATAAATTCAAGGGATCAAGTGGTTCATCAAACCAATGAAGTAATGTGTGAAGTTCTTGTTATATTGTCTTATTCTATACTACCTCCGTCTCAAATTATAAGTCATTTTTGACTTTTTTTTTACAACTTTGACCTTAATTTTTTTTTTCGTGTAATATAATACTTGATGCAAAATGTATAAACGGATTGTGTTTTAAATGTATTTTCATTGGTATACTTTTCATCAAATATTATATAAACGCGAAAAAAAATAATTAATGTCACAGTTGCAAAAAAAAGTCAAAGAGGACTTATATTTTGGAACGGAATGAGTAGTTTATAAGCTATTGATGAGGTGCAAAATAAGATTGTTTTTAGGGGCCATTTAACCTATTATTTCATGCAGAGTGTATTATTTATTGCTTAAAATCTTTTCTATTTGACTTTTAGGTCTTTGATTATAAATTTGCTGAAAACGTACGAGTTTTGGGCTCATTTTGACGAAGAATGGAAGAAAAAGACAAAGGTTTCAGAGTGTGACCGACAAACATGACGCTGTTACTAAAAGTGCCCAGAAAGTGATTTTTTGCAATTTTCGTGACTGGTCAATGTGTGGAGACGGCTAGGTGACACCATCACAACCCCTTAGTGACATTGTCACAACCTATAACTTGACGCCGTCAGATGAAGTCGGTGAAAAAAAATCCTAAATTGAAGGCGGCGAGGTGATAGCGTCACAGCCAAAGGCTGAAACCGTCACAGGCAATTTCCTATATATATTTTTGTATTGTTTTCATAATTTTGTTGTAACTTTTGGGAAGCAAACCCCATACGATTTCTATGAGTCTTTCACTCTATTTTTTGCATTGTAAACCTTTCATAACATCAAGATAAGTTTATCTTTAATCATTCAATCATGTTTATCATTGTTTTTGTTGATTATATTTATGCTTGTTCTTTGTTTGCTATGCTAGGCTAATTTACTTGGTGTTTATCTAGGATTGCATGAAACTTGCTAGTGTATAATTATTCATAGGGCTAAATATAGGAGTAGCTCGGTAGCTTAAGGTGTTCACCTTTTTTAGCCCCAAAAATGGCACTTTCCTAAAATAGCCTCATAATTAAGCTACTTCCAGAAAGTCGCTTAAGCGACCTACTGCTAGAGTTAAGCGACCAAAATTTTGAACTAGCAGTACCAATTTTATACTACTTCCAGAAAGTCGCTTAAGCGACTTACGGCTACTTTTAAGCGACTTTCCGCTAAAAGCCAAAAAAAAATGACACATGTCACTCCCAGATTTTAGTCGCTTAATGCTTGGGCTATTTTGGGAAAGCGCCATTTTTGGGGCTAAAAAAGGTGAACACCTTAAGCTACCGGGCTATTTGTAGAATTAGCCCTTATTCATATTGTCTGATACCATTCTGTAACACCCCCAAAATTTGGTTAAAGCAGCGGAATAGTAATTTGGGTGTTACGTTGAGGATCGAGTCATAATCATAGAAAACGGCTCAAAAGAGACGTTTTAAAAGTTATTTGTCATTCAATTAAATACTTTTGATACAAAGATGAAACATTTGATTTAAAAATCCCATAAAAGATATAACGGCTTGAAAGAATGACATATTTGATTTTTACACCATTTTAATTTATCAGAGTAATAAATGCCCACTCCGTGTCTTGTCCTGCTCCGTTAATTACCTGAGATACACATGCTTAAAAGTGTCAACACAAAGGTTGGTGAGTTCATAGAGTTTAATGGAAAACCATTTATTTCAATGAATTTAGAAGTATATAGTAATGTTTGAGATAAATTCGAGTATGATTAAACAATCAGTTTTAATAATTTCATAGATAATTATGATTATCCAAAATAAGTTCCGAGTAATGATAAACAGTTCCTTTCAATGATTTTAAGAACGATGTAATAATTGTAGTAAATATTAACAGTGATGAAACAAGTAACGAATGGTGTTTGAGTATAAACACAGATAAATCATAAAGATATTTAGTCAAATTCAAGTACTAAATCATAATCCATAACACGAGATGGAACTAATGATGCTATTGTAGTGAAGTGAAATACCTATACAGCTGTATCTATATATATGTTGAAGACATATATTTTCTTATCGATATTGCCCCAAGCCTCATGACACGCAAACGTTAACCAATGTACCGATAAACGGCGGGTGATCAATATCAAATCAATGACGGAAGATAATTGCCCTCTTGTAATAGGGGATTGTCATTTCCTATTTCTTCAAATATAGTGTATCGCGACTAATTACGACTAACCATAAAAGGCATTCCGTCAAGTAATTAGTGGGATAGGATGTCAAGCCTTAACAGGTTTCGAAGCTGTCCACTATATTCGCGTTCACTTACAAAGTGATTAATGGCTCATGTATAAGGGACTTTCTGACAATAAGGGTGTACTTAGGCAATATCAAGGTAACGATGAACTTTAAGTACAAATGCTCTTCCTAGCAAATATTTCCGTTGAAACTTGGAAATAACATATAAAGATATGGGGAACATTCAAGATGTTATAGTGAGACAATTATCATGATATATCAATCAATTCAGAAATATTATCATCTGAGTTCAATAGTTAAGCTAAACAATTAGCAAGTGAGATATATGTATCATGTCTTAAGAATAAAGTCAATAAACCATATCAAGTAATCATTAATTAGGATTTTGATTTGAATCATGTAAGTTATTAATATACTTATTCATAAAAGTAATAAAATATATTTGAGCATGTATCTCCCCCAAAAGTATAAAACAATTAAGTAATGAAAAGTGGGGCTAAGAACTCACCTTTGAGTTTATCTGACAAGATGGAATTACGGTATCAAGTAAGATTATGGGAAGGATTAAGGAAACGTCTTCAATACAGGACCTGAATATAAGGAGGGTCTGAGATTCTAACTTAATACAAATGATGAAAATGATAATGAAAATGAATAACGATTTAATCGTTATTGTGAGAATATGAATCGCTTAAAATGTTTAAAGTTCAAAAATAATATTATATCATAATATTATCTTATTTTTATGTTATATATTCCAAAATATCATTTCCTCGAATTGTATAGTTAAACCGTTTAAAAATCTCGTTATATATATAATTAACGTAAAGTTAAATTATAATTAAATGTAATATACAAAAATGCAAATGACGTGAAGGGAAGTCGTAAAATGGAAAATAAAATAAGAATGTCAAATATAAGATGTTGGTCCTTGTTCTTTTCCAGTTTTTACACTTATTACCCTAACGGCGTTAGGGTTGCACCGTTAGTCCTCATTATATATAATTTACAATTAGTCCACTACTTGTCCTATATAGCGTTCGGAGCTTGGAAATTAATAATATATCATTTTCTACCTTAATGATTCTGTTTTTATAGTTTCAGTCCATAGTTTGCACATTTGGCAGTTTTGGTCCCTCTAAGTGTTGTCGCGTTACATTTTTAGTCCTTTTTGTATAAAAATGATGGGAAAAATTATATAAAAATTTCTGGAGCTTATTCAAGTTTATTAAAACTTAAGTCAACTGCTTATTTCTGAAAATACCTTATTTTTATATAATTGGGCCTTTAACGAATTTAATATTAAGCCCGTTAAGAAATTTAGATGCGAGGGCATGAGAATACTTTCGGGCCTGGACTTGGATTATTTTTATGATTCTAAAAACATTTAGTATGGGCCCAGTGGGATTATGGATCGCTAAGTCTTAATGGGCTTTAATTAAGCCCAATTCGGATTCTTTTATTTTTCAGAAAATTCAATATAAAGTCTAGCAAGGGCAGTTTAAAATGGGTCATTTTGAGTGACGGGTTGAAGATATTTTCGAGTGGTCAAAACATGAAAAGTGTAGTATCCTAGGTCGTTAATGAGATGGTGCAAAAATATTTAGGGGTCACGTTCACTAATTTGAAAATAACAGACCATAAGTTGGCCTGGTCGCTAGTTTAGAAACTGGAAAACCATAAAATTATTCTAAGTCTTTTATCAGTTTTGATGGTTGTTTACTTTGGACGATTTTAAAGGTCTTCAAGTGCTTTTCGTGAAAAACTCCATAAGAGAAAAATAAAGATTTTCAGGTTGTGATTCAAACCCAAGAAAAATATATATATGTTAATCTTGTTATTTTGAAAATAAAAGGCTATGAACATAGGGGTTTGGGCTGTTTTCCAGGTTCAAAAGACTTAGATTATTTCTAAGTCTGGAAATCAGTTGATGCTTATATAAGTCAAGCTATTTTACGAGCTTATGAGAGCTTTTGAGATCAAACTTAAAACACAAAAGTTCAAGTTTGCTGGGTCATGAGTCGATGTAAACAAAAACATAAGTATGTTACTTTCGAAATTTATAAATTAACGAGCCATGAATAGGGCTGTTCGAACCAGTTTTTAATTATTACAAGAACTTGGAAATTTATATTTTCTGCTTTTAACGATTTGAACAAAGAACGTAATAACTTCGAATGATGCATGTAACGATATTATAAATTTGATGTGTGTGTATTTCGTGGTTGCTAGGCCTTCCGCAAGGGAGGCTACCACGATTTGTGTTTTATATATAAACATTTGTACGTAAAAATAAATAATAAAACTATACGTTCGAACATGGTTATTATGCGATGCATGTATATATTTAAACATGAGAAACGAATTGAGGATGATGTCAAATGACTTACAAGGATTCAAGATGAAGGAGTGGACGTTGGGTTTGGACAGGAATGAAGAAAACATGCTAGAAACCAAAACCCGAGCTAACAATAATCTCTTCGACTTGGAATTGAGTTCGATCAGGAAAGGAAGACTTCTGGTCTTTTTTGCCATCTTTTACTGATCAAGGAGGGTTGAGAGAGGTAGTAAGAAGAGTGAGATAAGAGATGGTGAAGCTAGGGATATTTATATTAGAAACTTTGTATACGTATGGATTTGCATTATTGAAGAAACAATTCCCACTTGCTTCTACTAGCTATGTCAGTGAATGGAGAAGTTCAAAATGGGTTTTTCTTACATGCCTAGGAGTCTAGAGAATATGTGAGTGCATGAAACAAGGAAACTTGTCTTGTTGAGTCATGAACATGTCGACTACATATTTCTATCCATACACGATTTGCAACAATCGTGTAGTTCTTGGTTTCTGTTGATGAAACTAAATTATTAACATGAAAACATGCTAAGATTAATATTAGGATTACGTAGAAACGAGCGGAAGTCAAAACGGTTAAGTTTTGAATATATATAGATTTTGTCGAGAGGGTTTAAAATGGGTCGAATAGATTTGTTTTTAAATATTAAGTAAAACGTGATGATAAAATATGAAGCTTGGTAATTTTTGTGATATCGTGATTACGTTAAAATAACATAATAAGAAAATTTCAAATTTTCCCGTAAAAATGGTGATTAAAATTAATGACGGAGATTACTATATAATTAACCGTCGTTAATTATAGGGATTTTTGTAGTTCGTCACAGTACCTACCTGTCACTCTGAATTTCGTCCCGAAATTCAAGTTTAATGTGATTACTAGGGTAAAGGATTATGAACAAAGGGTTGTAGGGAGATTTTCATCTTGTGTTGGCTCTTGTTATGGTATTGTTGATGGGAGGCTTGATTGTCATGGCGGGTCAACCTATTGGAGATTCTATGCTTTTTATTGTAATCATTGTTATAATAGCACTTCCATTGCTAATTATATCTCTATGTATTAATTTCCGTGGTTTCTAATAAAATTATCGCTATTTGTGCTTTCCATAATTCCTTGTGAATTCTTAGGGTTTTCTGATTTGTACTTTTGTCGGTTCCTTATCATAAGGTGATGGGTAATAGGGTAGGTATCTATTGTGGTTGATCAAAAGTGATGTTTTATGAAGAGCTTATTTCATCTCCAAAGTTTTGCTTATGAATGAAGATTGTTATTAAAGATTTTTCAAAAGATAATTGTTCCATTTATAACATGATTCTTCCTAAATTATACATAGGTAGCTAGGCTATGTATAATTGAGGACCAAATGATGTGATGCTTGGCTCAGTTACAGTGGTATTTATATTTTTCAAAAAGTTTTAGATGGTGTACAGCGTGTTGTTTTTATAAAATGACAACATAATTATTTTTCCAAAAGAATTAGAAAATTTTTGTTATACTTTGGTGATGAGTCAGGAATTTCTAGGGTGATACTAGGATATCCTTGATATAAACTTAAAGTTTTGGGTGAGAATTCTTTCAAAGTAATAATCTATTATTTGGTCAGAAATGATGTTAACTAGACTTCTAAGGTGATATCAATGTATTGTTATGTAACGACTAAGAATAGAGTAATTGGAATAGAAACTGAAAAATAGACGTAGATTATGATTATTACGGAAATATTACAAGATAGAGTTTTCATACGGTGGAAAGATAGTTATTACACTTAGGTTACATCCATCGTACCTAAGGTAAGGTATAAAAGAAATACAACTTAGAAAGTTTTGAACTTATGGTTTATTTTTCTATAACAAGAAATTTTTCTTCTGTTTAAACCTAGGCGTCATCCCTTGACATTTCTGAGGGTTCTAAAGATCTTCCATTCTCTTTCACTGGTCTTTTTGTCCTAATTGGTATTCTGAGTTGGGCACTGATTCTTGAAGTGTCCCTTTTAACTTTTGGTCTTGTAATCCTTTGGTAATAGTGATGGTAGGTTCAGTTACTCCTATTGTTCCCTTAAGGTGAGTTGGTCTACTTTCCATTAAACTTTCATGGTTATGCTTACAAGGTATAGCCGTCTTCTTTTCTTCTCTTGCCATATCGTTGCTAATTGGAGGAGCTACTATGGTTACTTCGAGTACTACTACTATGATGTTGGTTACTAACTTCTGGATAGCTTCAGTACTTCGTTAGGCCCTTTTGTGAAAGAATATGGAGCTAATTATTTCATTGATGATAGACTGAATTGAATCCCTACTGTAATCTAATTTAAAGATATGTCTGGGTAGTATCGCAGATATATGATCAACTCTAGGTATGGGATTGCTAAGGAACAAACGATTCATCTACAAGTGCTGGAGTTCAGCAACTTTCTCTTCATTCATCAAGTTTTCTTCCGAAAATTTGTCTTATAAACTTCTATGATTTTATCCTGGTTATGGTATGTATAAGGAATCATAATACTTATATGTAATATCATGGTAGGTCTGGATATAATCACTACAATCAACATGTTATTAACAACTTGACTGATTGTTTTTGCAAAAACAAACGATACAAGGTCTTTTATTAATACTCAATTGATCTGCGTGGAGTCATTTGTTTACTATGAGGGTATGATGAGTCATTACATGCATGCATAACATCATGATAGAAAGAATTTATTACAACCGAGGGTCATAACAAAAGGAGATTATTATTGATTAATGGTCGGTTACAAGTTTTGAGAGTTTCAGAATTATTGGAAAATTCATGAAATGCTAACCAAAAACTTTTTGGTTTAGTGGGTACAACCACGTTGCACATAAACTTAAGATTAGTTACGTTTTTGACGTAGACTTTTAACTTCTGCATCAAGTTTTAGTTCAGTTTTCATGTTTGAGAAGCGTTCTTGGCACATGTTCATCTGATTAGACAACATGGTTTCTAAGGCGGAAATCTTTTGACCCTGGTTTCTTGCCATCCATAAGGTTCTTTCAATATCTTCAGCTCTATTATGTGTCTGGGCATAGCCTCTACCTAAACTGCGGTTTCTGGAATTAAAGTTCCTAAGTTTCTGGTCGTAATTGTCTTTCTTTTTACCAACATTCATTCCTAAGTCAAAGACTGCTCGTCTCTCGACATCTAATCTTCTGTATAGAATGTCAATATTACAGTCGTATCATTCGAAACATAATGATTGTAACTCTTCCAGCTGTTCAGTATGAGCGTCTAGTGTGTTTGCTTATTGGTGGATAAGAGTCTATATTGAATTACGAGGGTTTATATTATAGTCAGGGGAATTAAGTAAAGATACATCATACGGAATGTATGGTATAGAGAAATCTGGAGCGTCAGGAAATGGAGAATTTGGCTCAACATCTTTCCAAATTGTTTCTTGATGTAAATTCTGTCCAACCTCGAATGTTGTCGGACCACCAATCAACTCTTCATCTGAATAAGATTCTGTAGCTCTTCTGAGTCTCTGACGTGGAGGCGAGTAAGTAGGTAATGATGGGAGTATCTGAGTAAGTTCCACATTATGCTGGGTTTGAGATATTAATATATAGGAATCTTCAGGATCAGAAGTGATCTGATAAGTAGGTGATATATGTGTAGTACGGAGGGTGAGTTTTGGAAGTATCAACTGATTAAGAAGTCATGGTACTATAGTACCCGTAATTAGTAATTATAAGTAATTCATACGTTAAAGATGTAACGGTAAGTGAGAAATAATGAAGTACATGAGAGTAACTATCAAGCATGAAAATAATCTTAACAGATAACTTATTGAGCACGGCAGTCTGCAGACACGGAGGGCGTAAAATGGTATGGTGTAAAATCATTTATTTTGAAATTGTAGTTATAGTTTAATGTTTGAAAACATTTAGTTCTCTATAACTTATGGCTCTGATACCAATCTGTAACACCCCCAAAATTTGGTTAAAGCAGCGGAATAGTAATTTGGGTGTTACGTTGAGGATCGAGTCATAATCATAGAAAACGGCTCAAAAGAGACGTTTTAAAAGTTATTTGTCATTCAATTAAATACTTTTGATACAAAGATGAAACATTTGATTTAAAAATCCCATAAAAGATATAACGGCTTGAAAGAATGACATATTTGATTTTTACACCATTTTAATTTATCAGAGTAATAAATGCCCACTCCGTGTCTTGTCCTGCTCCGTTAATTACCTGAGATACACATGCTTAAAAGTGTCAACACAAAGGTTGGTGAGTTCATAGAGTTTAATGGAAAACCATTTATTTCAATGAATTTAGAAGTATATAGTAATGTTTGAGATAAATTCGAGTATGATTAAACAATCAGTTTTAATAATTTCATAGATAATTATGATTATCCAAAATAAGTTCCGAGTAATGATAAACAGTTCCTTTCAATGATTTTAAGAACGATGTAATAATTGTAGTAAATATTAACAGTGATGAAACAAGTAACGAATGGTGTTTGAGTATAAACACAGATAAATCATAAAGATATTTAGTCAAATTCAAGTACTAAATCATAATCCATAACACGAGATGGAACTAATGATGCTATTGTAGTGAAGTGAAATACCTATACAGCTGTATCTATATATATGTTGAAGACATATATTTTCTTATCGATATTGCCCCAAGCCTCATGACACGCAAACGTTAACCAATGTACCGATAAACGGCGGGTGATCAATATCAAATCAATGACGGAAGATAATTGCCCTCTTGTAATAGGGGATTGTCATTTCCTATTTCTTCAAATATAGTGTATCGCGACTAATTACGACTAACCATAAAAGGCATTCCGTCAAGTAATTAGTGGGATAGGATGTCAAGCCTTAACAGGTTTCGAAGCTGTCCACTATATTCGCGTTCACTTACAAAGTGATTAATGGCTCATGTATAAGGGACTTTCTGACAATAAGGGTGTACTTAGGCAATATCAAGGTAACGATGAACTTTAAGTACAAATGCTCTTCCTAGCAAATATTTCCGTTGAAACTTGGAAATAACATATAAAGATATGGGGAACATTCAAGATGTTATAGTGAGACAATTATCATGATATATCAATCAATTCAGAAATATTATCATCTGAGTTCAATAGTTAAGCTAAACAATTAGCAAGTGAGATATATGTATCATGTCTTAAGAATAAAGTCAATAAACCATATCAAGTAATCATTAATTAGGATTTTGATTTGAATCATGTAAGTTATTAATATACTTATTCATAAAAGTAATAAAATATATTTGAGCATGTATCTCCCCCAAAAGTATAAAACAATTAAGTAATGAAAAGTGGGGCTAAGAACTCACCTTTGAGTTTATCTGACAAGATGGAATTACGGTATCAAGTAAGATTATGGGAAGGATTAAGGAAACGTCTTCAATACAGGACCTGAATATAAGGAGGGTCTGAGATTCTAACTTAATACAAATGATGAAAATGATAATGAAAATGAATAACGATTTAATCGTTATTGTGAGAATATGAATCGCTTAAAATGTTTAAAGTTCAAAAATAATATTATTCATAATATTATCTTATTTTTATGTTATATATTCCAAAATATCATTTCCTCGAATTGTATAGTTAAACCGTTTAAAAATCTCGTTATATATATAATTAACGTAAAGTTAAATTATAATTAAATGTAATATACAAAAATGCAAATGACGTGAAGGGAAGTCGTAAAATGGAAAATAAAATAAGAATGTCAAATATAAGATGTTGGTCCTTGTTCTTTTCCAGTTTTTACACTTATTACCCTAACGGCGTTAGCGTTGCACCGTTAGTCCTCATTATATATAATTTACAATTAGTCCACTACTTGTCCTATATAGCGTTCGGAGCTTGGAAATTAATAATATATCATTTTCTACCTTAATGATTCTGTTTTTATAGTTTCAGTCCATAGTTTGCACATTTGGCAGTTTTGGTCCCTCTAAGTGTTGTCGCGTTACATTTTTAGTCCTTTTTGTATAAAAATGATGGGAAAAATTATATAAAAATTTCTGGAGCTTATTCAAGTTTATTAAAACTTAAGTCAACTGCTTATTTCTGAAAATACCTTATTTTTATATAATTGGGCCTTTAACGAATTTAATATTAAGCCCGTTAAGAAATTTAGATGCGAGGGCATGAGAATACTTTCGGGCCTGGACTTGGATTATTTTTATGATTCTAAAAACATTTAGTATGGGCCCAGTGGGATTATGGATCGCTAAGTCTTAATGGGCTTTAATTAAGCCCAATTCGGATTCTTTTATTTTTCAGAAAATTCAATATAAAGTCTAGCAAGGGCAGTTTAAAATGGGTCATTTTGAGTGACGGGTTGAAGATATTTTCGAGTGGTCAAAACATGAAAAGTGTAGTATCCTAGGTCGTTAATGAGATGGTGCAAAAATATTTAGGGGTCACGTTCACTAATTTGAAAATAACAGACCATAAGTTGGCCTGGTCGCTAGTTTAGAAACTGGAAAACCATAAAATTATTCTAAGTCTTTTATCAGTTTTGATGGTTGTTTACTTTGGACGATTTTAAAGGTCTTCAAGTGCTTTTCGTGAAAAACTCCATAAGAGAAAAATAAAGATTTTCAGGTTGTGATTCAAACCCAAGAAAAATATATATATGTTAATCTTGTTATTTTGAAAATAAAAGGCTATGAACATAGGGGTTTGGGCTGTTTTCCAGGTTCAAAAGACTTAGATTATTTCTAAGTCTGGAAATCAGTTGATGCTTATATAAGTCAAGCTATTTTACGAGCTTATGAGAGCTTTTGAGATCAAACTTAAAACACAAAAGTTCAAGTTTGCTGGGTCATGAGTCGATGTAAACAAAAACATAAGTATGTTACTTTCGAAATTTATAAATTAACGAGCCATGAATAGGGCTGTTCGAACCAGTTTTTAATTATTACAAGAACTTGGAAATTTATATTTTCTGCTTTTAACGATTTGAACAAAGAACGTAATAACTTCGAATGATGCATGTAACGATATTATAAATTTGATGTGTGTGTATTTCGTGGTTGCTAGGCCTTCCGCAAGGGAGGCTACCACGATTTGTGTTTTATATATAATCATTTGTACGTAAAAATAAATAATAAAACTATACGTTCGAACATGGTTATTATGCGATGCATGTATATATTTAAACATGAGAAACGAATTGAGGATGATGTCAAATGACTTACAAGGATTCAAGATGAAGGAGTGAACGTTGGGTTTGGACAGGAATGAAGAAAACATGCTAGAAACCAAAACCCGAGCTAACAATAATCTCTTCGACTTGGAATTGAGTTCGATCAGGAAAGGAAGACTTCTGGTCTTTTTTGCCATCTTTTACTGATCAAGGAGGGTTGAGAGAGGTAGTAAGAAGAGTGAGATAAGAGATGGTGAAGCTAGGGATATTTATATTAGAAACTTTGTATACGTATGGATTTGCATTATTGAAGAAACAATTCCCACTTGCTTCTACTAGCTATGTCAGTGAATGGAGAAGTTCAAAATGGGTTTTTCTTACATGCCTAGGAGTCTAGAGAATATGTGAGTGCATGAAACAAGGAAACTTGTCTTGTTGAGTCATGAACATGTCGACTACATATTTCTATCCATACACGATTTGCAACAATCGTGTAGTTCTTGGTTTCTGTTGATGAAACTAAATTATTAACATGAAAACATGCTAAGATTAATATTAGGATTACGTAGAAACGAGCGGAAGTCAAAACGGTTAAGTTTTGAATATATATAGATTTTGTCGAGAGGGTTTAAAATGGGTCGAATAGATTTGTTTTTAAATATTAAGTAAAACGTGATGATAAAATATGAAGCTTGGTAATTTTTGTGATATCGTGATTACGTTAAAATAACATAATAAGAAAATTTCAAATTTTCCCGTAAAAATGGTGATTAAAATTAATGACGGAGATTACTATATAATTAACCGTTGTTAATTATAGGGATTTTTGTAGTTCGTCACAGTACCTACCTGTCACTCTGAATTTCGTCCCGAAATTCAAGTTTAATGTGATTACTAGGGTAAAGGATTATGAACAAAGGGTTGTAGGGAGATTTTCATCTTGTGTTGGCTCTTGTTATGGTATTGTTGATGGGAGGCTTGATTGTCATGGCGGGTCAACCTATTGGAGATTCTATGCTTTTTATTGTAGTCATTGTTATAATAGCACTTCCATTGCTAATTATATCTCTATGTATTAATTTCCGTGGTTTCTAATAAAATTATCGCTATTTGTGCTTTCCATAATTCCTTGTGAATTCTTAGGGTTTTCTGATTTGTACTTTTGTCGGTTCCTTATCATAAGGTGATGGGTAATAGGGTAGGTATCTATTGTGGTTGATCAAAAGTGATGTTTTATGAAGAGCTTATTTCATCTCCAAAGTTTTGCTTATGAATGAAGATTGTTATTAAAGATTTTTCAAAAGATAATTGTTCCATTTATAACATGATTCTTCCTAAATTATACATAGGTAGCTAGGCTATGTATAATTGAGGACCAAATGATGTGATGCTTGGCTCAGTTACAGTGGTATTTATATTTTTCAAAAAGTTTTAGATGGTGTACAGCGTGTTGTTTTTATAAAATGACAACATAATTATTTTTCCAAAAGAATTAGAAAATTTTTGTTATACTTTGGTGATGAGTCAGGAATTTCTAGGGTGATACTAGGATATCCTTGATATAAACTTAAAGTTTTGGGTGAGAATTCTTTCAAAGTAATAATCTATTATTTGGTCAGAAATGATGTTAACTAGACTTCTAAGGTGATATCAATGTATTGTTATGTAACGACTAAGAATAGAGTAATTGGAATAGAAACTGAAAAATAGACGTAGATTATGATTATTACGGAAATATTACAAGATAGAGTTTTCATACGGTGGAAAGATAGTTATTACACTTAGGTTACATCCATCGTACCTAAGGTAAGGTATAAAAGAAATACAACTTAGAAAGTTTTGAACTTATGGTTTATTTTTCTATAACAAGAAATTTTTCTTCTGTTTAAACCTAGGCGTCATCCCTTGACATTTTCTGAGGGTTCTAAAGATCTTCCATTCTCTTTCACTGGTCTTTTTGTCCTAATTGGTATTCTGAGTTGGGCACTGATTCTTGAAGTGTCCCTTTTAACTTTTGGTCTTGTAATCCTTTGGTAATAGTGATGGTAGGTTCAGTTACTCCTATTGTTCCCTTAAGGTGAGTTGGTCTACTTTCCATTAAACTTTCATGGTTATGCTTACAAGGTATAGCCGTCTTCTTTTCTTCTCTTGCCATATCGTTGCTAATTGGAGGAGCTACTATGGTTACTTCGAGTATTACTGCAATGATGTTGGTTACTAACTTCTGGATAGCTTCAGTACTTCGTTAGGCCCTTTTGTGAAAGAATATGGAGCTAATTATTTCATTGATGATAGACTGAATTGAATCCCTACTGTAATCTAATTTAAAGATATGTCTGGGTAGTATCGCAGATATATGATCAACTCTAGGTATGGGATTGCTAAGGAACAAACGATTCATCTACAAGTGCTGGAGTTCAGCAACTTTCTCTTCATTCATCAAGTTTTCTTCCGAAAATTTGTCTTATAAACTTCTATGATTTTATCCTGGTTATGGTATGTATAAGGAATCATAATACTTATATGTAATATCATGGTAGGTCTGGATATAATCACTACAATCAACATGTTATTAACAACTTGACTGATTGTTTTTGCAAAAACAAACGATACAAGGTCTTTTATTAATACTCAATTGATCTGCGTGGAGTCATTTGTTTACTATGAGGGTATGATGAGTCATTACATGCATGCATAACATCATGATAGAAAGAATTTATTACAACCGAGGGTCATAACAAAAGGAGATTATTATTGATTAATGGTCGGTTACAAGTTTTGAGAGTTTCAGAATTATTGGAAAATTCATGAAATGCTAACCAAAAACTTTTTGGTTTAGTGGGTACAACCACGTTGCACATAAACTTAAGATTAGTTACGTTTTTGACGTAGACTTTTAACTTCTGCATCAAGTTTTAGTTCAGTTTTCATGTTTGAGAAGCGTTCTTGGCACATGTTCATCTGATTAGACAACATGGTTTCTAAGGCGGAAATCTTTTGACCCTGGTTTCTTGCCATCCATAAGGTTCTTTCAATATCTTCAGCTCTATTATGTGTCTGGGCATAGCCTCTACCTAAACTGCGGTTTCTGGAATTAAAGTTCCTAAGTTTCTGGTCGTAATTGTCTTTCTTTTTACCAACATTCATTCCTAAGTCAAAGACTGCTCGTCTCTCGACATCTAATCTTCTGTATAGAATGTCAATATTACAGTCGTATCATTCGAAACATAATGATTGTAACTCTTCCAGCTGTTCAGTATGAGCGTCTAGTGTGTTTGCTTATTGGTGGATAAGAGTCTATATTGAATTACGAGGGTTTATATTATAGTCAGGGGAATTAAGTAAAGATACATCATACGGAATGTATGGTATAGAGAAATCTGGAGCGTCAGGAAATGGAGAATTTGGCTCAACATCTTTCCAAATTGTTTCTTGATGTAAATTCTGTCCAACCTCGAATGTTGTCGGACCACCAATCAACTCTTCATCTGAATAAGATTCTGTAGCTCTTCTGAGTCTCTGACGTGGAGGCGAGTAAGTAGGTAATGATGGGAGTATCTGAGTAAGTTCCACATTATGCTGGGTTTGAGATATTAATATATAGGAATCTTCAGGATCAGAAGTGATCTGATAAGTAGGTGATATATGTGTAGTACGGAGGGTGAGTTTTGGAAGTATCAACTGATTAAGAAGTCATGGTACTATAGTACCCGTAATTAGTAATTATAAGTAATTCATACGTTAAAGATGTAACGGTAAGTGAGAAATAATGAAGTATATGAGAGTAACTATCAAGCATGAAAATAATCTTAACAGATAACTTATTGAGCACAGCAGTCTGCAGACACGGAGGGCGTAAAATGGTATGGTGTAAAATCATTTATTTTGAAATTGTAGTTATAGTTTAATGTTTGAAAACATTTAGTTCTCTATAACTTATGTCTCTGATACCAATCTGTAACACCCCCAAAATTTGGTTAAAGCAGCGGAATAGTAATTTGGGTGTTACGTTGAGGATCGAGTCATAATCATAGAAAACGGCTCAAAAGAGACGTTTTAAAAGTTATTTGTCATTCAATTAAATACTTTTGATACAAAGATGAAACATTTGATTTAAAAATCCCATAAAAGATATAACGGCTTGAAAGAATGACATATTTGATTTTTACACCATTTTAATTTATCAGAGTAATAAATGCCCACTCCGTGTCTTGTCCTGCTCCGTTAATTACCTGAGATACACATGCTTAAAAGTGTCAACACAAAGGTTGGTGAGTTCATAGAGTTTAATGGAAAACCATTTATTTCAATGAATTTAGAAGTATATAGTAATGTTTGAGATAAATTCGAGTATGATTAAACAATCAGTTTTAATAATTTCATAGATAATTATGATTATCCAAAATAAGTTCCGAGTAATGATAAACAGTTCCTTTCAATGATTTTAAGAACGATGTAATAATTGTAGTAAATATTAACAGTGATGAAACAAGTAACGAATGGTGTTTGAGTATAAACACAAATAAATCATAAAGATATTTAGTCAAATTCAAGTACTAAATCATAATCCATAACACGAGATGGAACTAATGATGCTATTGTAGTGAAGTGAAATACCTATACAGCTGTATCTATATATATGTTGAAGACATATATTTTCTTATCGATATTGCCCCAAGCCTCATGACACGCAAACGTTAACCAATGTACCGATAAACGGCGGGTGATCAATATCAAATCAATGACGGAAGATAATTGCCCTCTTGTAATAGGGGATTGTCATTTCCTATTTCTTCAAATATAGTGTATCGCGACTAATTACGACTAACCATAAAAGGCATTCCGTCAAGTAATTAGTGGGATAGGATGTCAAGCCTTAACAGGTTTCGAAGCTGTCCACTATATTCGCGTTCACTTACAAAGTGATTAATGGCTCATGTATAAGGGACTTTCTGACAATAAGGGTGTACTTAGGCAATATCAAGGTAACGATGAACTTTAAGTACAAATGCTCTTCCTAGCAAATATTTCCGTTGAAACTTGGAAATAACATATAAAGATATGGGGAACATTCAAGATGTTATAGTGAGACAATTATCATGATATATCAATCAATTCAGAAATATTATCATCTGAGTTCAATAGTTAAGCTAAACAATTAGCAAGTGAGATATATGTATCATGTCTTAAGAATAAAGTCAATAAACCATATCAAGTAATCATTAATTAGGATTTTGATTTGAATCATGTAAGTTATTAATATACTTATTCATAAAAGTAATAAAATATATTTGAGCATGTATCTCCCCCAAAAGTATAAAACAATTAAGTAATGAAAAGTGGGGCTAAGAACTCACCTTTGAGTTTATCTGACAAGATGGAATTACGGTATCAAGTAAGATTATGGGAAGGATTAAGGAAACGTCTTCAATACAGGACCTGAATATAAGGAGGGTCTGAGATTCTAACTTAATACAAATGATGAAAATGATAATGAAAATGAGTAACGATTTAATCGTTATTGTGAGAATATGAATCGCTTAAAATGTTTAAAGTTCAAAAATAATATTATTCATAATATTATCTTATTTTTATGTTATATATTCCAAAATATCATTTCCTCGAATTGTATAGTTAAACCGTTTAAAAATCTCGTTATATATATAATTAACGTAAAGTTAAATTATAATTAAATGTAATATACAAAAATGCAAATGACGTGAAGGGAAGTCGTAAAATGGAAAATAAAATAAGAATGTCAAATATAAGATGTTGGTCCTTGTTCTTTTCCAGTTTTTACACTTATTACCCTAACGGCGTTAGCGTTGCACCGTTAGTCCTCATTATATATAATTTACAATTAGTCCACTACTTGTCCTATATAGCGTTCGGAGCTTGGAAATTAATAATATATCATTTTCTACCTTAATGATTCTGTTTTTATAGTTTCAGTCCATAGTTTGCACATTTGGCAGTTTTGGTCCCTCTAAGTGTTGTCGCGTTACATTTTTAGTCCTTTTTGTATAAAAATGATGGGAAAAATTATATAAAAATTTCTGAAGCTTATTCAAGTTTATTAAAACTTAAGTCAACTGCTTATTTCTGAAAATACCTTATTTTTATATAATTGGGCCTTTAACGAATTTAATATTAAGCCCGTTAAGAAATTTAGATGCGAGGGCATGAGAATACTTTCGGGCCTGGACTTGGATTATTTTTATGATTCTAAAAACATTTAGTATGGGCCCAGTGGGATTATGGATCGCTAAGTCTTAATGGGCTTTAATTAAGCCCAATTCGGATTCTTTTATTTTTCAGAAAATTCAATATAAAGTCTAGCAAGGGCAGTTTAAAATGGGTCATTTTGAGTGACGGGTTGAAGATATTTTCGAGTGGTCAAAACATGAAAAGTGTAGTATCCTAGGTCGTTAATGAGATGGTGCAAAAATATTTAGGGGTCACGTTCACTAATTTGAAAATAACAGACCATAAGTTGGCCTGGTCGCTAGTTTAGAAACTGGAAAACCATAAAATTATTCTAAGTCTTTTATCAGTTTTGATGGTTGTTTACTTTGGACGATTTTAAAGGTCTTCAAGTGCTTTTCGTGAAAAACTCCATAAGAGAAAAATAAAGATTTTCAGGTTGTGATTCAAACCCAAGAAAAATATATATATGTTAATCTTGTTATTTTGAAAATAAAAGGCTATGAACATAGGGGTTTGGGCTGTTTTCCAGGTTCAAAAGACTTAGATTATTTCTAAGTCTGGAAATCAGTTGATGCTTATATAAGTCAAGCTATTTTACGAGCTTATGAGAGCTTTTGAGATCAAACTTAAAACACAAAAGTTCAAGTTTGCTGGGTCATGAGTCGATGTAAACAAAAACATAAGTATGTTACTTTCGAAATTTATAAATTAACGAGCCATGAATAGGGCTGTTCGAACCAGTTTTTAATTATTACAAGAACTTGGAAATTTATATTTTCTGCTTTTAACGATTTGAACAAAGAACGTAATAACTTCGAATGATGCATGTAACGATATTATAAATTTGATGTGTGTGTATTTCGTGGTTGCTAGGCCTTCCGCAAGGGAGGCTACCACGATTTGTGTTTTATATATAAACATTTGTACGTAAAAATAAATAATAAAACTATACGTTCGAACATGGTTATTATGCGATGCATGTATATATTTAAACATGAGAAACGAATTGAGGATGATGTCAAATGACTTACAAGGATTCAAGATGAAGGAGTGGACGTTGGGTTTGGACAGGAATGAAGAAAACATGCTAGAAACCAAAACCCGAGCTAACAATAATCTCTTCGACTTGGAATTGAGTTCGATCAGGAAAGGAAGACTTCTGGTCTTTTTTGCCATCTTTTACTGATCAAGGAGGGTTGAGAGAGGTAGTAAGAAGAGTGAGATAAGAGATGGTGAAGCTAGGGATATTTATATTAGAAACTTTGTATACGTATGGATTTGCATTATTGAAGAAACAATTCCCACTTGCTTCTACTAGCTATGTCAGTGAATGGAGAAGTTCAAAATGGGTTTTTCTTACATGCCTAGGAGTCTAGAGAATATGTGAGTGCATGAAACAAGGAAACTTGTCTTGTTGAGTCATGAACATGTCGACTACATATTTCTATCCATACACGATTTGCAACAATCGTGTAGTTCTTGGTTTCTGTTGATGAAACTAAATTATTAACATGAAAACATGCTAAGATTAATATTAGGATTACGTAGAAACGAGCGGAAGTCAAAACGGTTAAGTTTTGAATATATATAGATTTTGTCGAGAGGGTTTAAAATGGGTCGAATAGATTTGTTTTTAAATATTAAGTAAAACGTGATGATAAAATATGAAGCTTGGTAATTTTTGTCATATCGTGATTACGTTAAAATAACATAATAAGAAAATTTCAAATTTTCCCGTAAAAATGGTGATTAAAATTAATGACGAAGATTACTATATAATTAACCGTCGTTAATTATAGGGATTTTTGTAGTTCGTCACATTGTATTCTTAATTGGTGAATGCGACCCGGTTAGGGAATCCGTAATGCTTGAACGTTAACTAGATGTAACTAACTAAATAATTAGGATTAGTTATTTAATTAGGTTGGATATTTAGTGTGTGCTTATAGCTATTTTGTGTACAAGGCATCTGACACGGCTAGTCACTTAGCCTATTTGCATAGATGTGTAACTAACCAATACACGACTGAGAAGAAGGAATATTCACCATTGCATCAGTTAAGGCGTCACAATTCTATAAGTATTAGTTAGATCGCTAGCAAGGAGTAGTGCACCCTAAATAAATACGTTTTTTCAGTTCATAAGTTCACACCAAATTTTACTTTTCTTGTCATTTACTTTTATTTCAATTTAGGTTAGTATTAGTTTTAAAATCAAATATCCAAAACACCGATATTTTACTCGCTTTTAATTAAACATAAAATGCCGAAAATAATCTCCTCGCGTTAGATTATTCATACTTTACGAACCTACATCACTATTTCCCTAGATGATGATCAATCCTCCGGTCTTACCTTTACTACACTAGAGCGGTTAGGTACACCGCCTAAAAGTTTGTAAAACTTCGTTGTTGCAACCGCCACATCAACTATCTCACTGATCAACTGTGCATTAACAAGTTTTGATTGATTTTGAATTCTTGATAAAGTTAAACCGAAAGTCAAGTAATCTTCAATTGAATATAATTACTTGATCATGTAATGTTATGAAATTTGATCGGGTTATGTTTTAGAAGTTGTTGGGGTCGATTTGCATGGTTATATTATTGTCTTTATGACTGGGTATATCACACATTTTTAGTAATTAATGTTATAACTTTTAAATTATTATTGTTTTTATAAGTAGGTGTGTATTTATCTGAAAAGATGAAGATGACGAGATTTTTAATAGTGACGGCGATGCTGGTTGTAGGTATGGTGGTGATGTTGGTGATGGGGGTTTGAGGTTGAAGAAGAGTTGTGAGGAAGAAGAAGGAGGTGTTTGACTTAATGTTTAGATGTGATGTATAAAGTGTTAAAAAAGATGATAGTTAGGGTGTTTGGACAAGGAATGCTGAAAAAATAAAAAAACCCTTTTAACTAATAAAAACATTAGGGTTTTGAATCCATAGCGTAGAAAAATCGAGACCTTTAATACGTTACTTTCGGGAGTTATGGTGTAATTTACTCTAATATTTTCGTGTTACTTGTCTCCACATTGACATATCGATGTCCACCCTAAGACTAGTGACCATGGTCACCAAGTTACAACACATTCTCATCTTACACATCAGTGATACCTCAGCTTTCTCTCTCCTCTCACTTTCCCTCACTCCCTTTCCTTCCCCCCATCTTTCATAAAAATACACATTTTATACAAATATACCCCACTAAAGCCTCACCCCACACAATTACAAACAAAATAAAAAATAATAAAACAAAGAAAATGAGCCCAATTCACTTCAAGTCACTTAAGGTGACCAGGGGGAGTGTTTGATAGCTTCTTAGTGGGCCAATTAAGAGAACATCTCCAATTCGGTCAGCGCTTGGGCGTTTGATAAAATCAAGTGGAACCTCTGACCGATTCATTTTGCATCTGAATCATTTTGTGTGGATGGACGTGCTCTGCCATTCAGTATCCGTTCATTTCTTTTATTGCCCTCTTTTATTATTATAATATTTTCTTTGTAGCAAATGTTTTATTTATTTTTAAAATATTTTCGTTGCCTCACATGCTCACTTAAATCAAACGTTGGTTCTTTTAAAGTTGATATATTCATGCCAACATCTACTACAAGTCCTCAACATTTTTGAATTTCATCTTTTCCTCAATATAACGACAATTTTTTTTGACATTTTCACTTACCCTTATATAATATTTCTTCTTGTGTATAGAGACACGGTGATGTAGGAGCCACGAGGCCATATCAATTACATATTTTTGGAGTCATTCCTTTATTCACATTGTCTTGTAATATTATAGTTTTTATAATTATATTTAATTGATTAATTATTACAAAGTTAAAGGAAAAAAAGTAACGATTGCTTTTCACAATTTGAATCTCTATAGATACCAATTTTACATATTGTTTTATTTATAAAGTTGATCATTGTAATAATCAAAATGATCATATATTATTCAACTTCAAATCAAATACAAGGTTACAATAGTAATTTTATGTCATAAACGCTTATCAAACAGCCAGTTTTCATTCAGCATCACATTGATACGACCCGGTTAAGGGTTGTATCGGGATAAGGCACCACTTTTAGCGTGTGCGAGCTCCTTAAGAATTAGAAGAGAAGAACTAGAGATTTATTTATCTTAAACTTTGATTGAATGATTCATAATAATGATTCGGTATATATAACCGAATAACCCTAGCTTGTAAAACAAGCCAAACATAAAGACATATCTAAACAATGACACTTTTCTAATACGACACAAAGACATATCCTAAATAAATATAACATGACATAAAGCCCGGGGCGTATCATTCCCCACTCATTCGAAATCACCTTGTCCTCAAGGTGTGGTCTTGAAAAATTTCTCTTGATTCCGGGATCCCATATCATAATCCTAATCCTAGTCGTATCTTCCACTCCCGTTGTTCTCCTGCCTTCCGCTACCGCAACCAACACCTTTTTCCTCTTCCGCCTTCCACTACCTTGGACATACTCGACACTTATCCTAAATAAATATAACATGACATACAGCCAGTTTTCTATTCATACAGCATCACATTCATACAGATCATTTTAAATCATTCAGGACGCTAATTGATTCAGTATTAAATCATTTTTTTTATTAAACAGCCCTGGGTCACCTTAACTTTGCAAAAATTTCTTAAAGTCACTCGTGAGTAGATATAGTGTCATGGGGATCACTTATTTTTTGTAGTCACTTAGGGGGTGGGGAATGGGAAAAGATTGATTGATGATGTTTGGTAGGTGGCAAGGAATATAATGATTATCCAGTACTGGGTAATCAATCATTATAGAGTAAATTGAGGGGTAAGGTAATGATTACCCACCATCACCCATTCCTTTGCATTCTTTTTCTCTTTCTCTTTCCCTTTCTCTTTTTCTTTACATTCCCCTCTACTGAATCAAGCGGTCCCTTAGTTCATTTTCACGCCTTTGCGCCTAACTTTGGGGAGTTATCGTGTAATTTAGTCTAATATTTTTATGTTACTTGTCTCCACATTGACATATTATAATGACACTAACCCAAGACCCACGTGGTTTGTGATAACCGATGATATCAAATACGGAGTATCTACTAGTATAAGTTAATATTCCGTCCGTGATAGTAGCCAACTAGGCATAATGTAATTTAATATGGTTAGCGAAACAAAGTACACTTAATTACTTACATCGGTTAGATACATTATTAAAGGGAATTTATTTACAATTTTGTGTTATAAATATGGGTTCCGGATTCTTTTTTGCAGATCTCTGATTCACTGCTTGTGTATTTTTTTTGAAGGATTATATCCAATTTGCTATAAAAAATGTAGTCAAGCTATATCCATTTAAAAAATAGCAAGCGACCTCAAGTCACTGTCTAGATAATTAAACAAGAAAATTTAATGTTCTAAAATTGTTTAAATTTTAAAATGTAAAGGAAAAAAGCTCTTTGAATTTGTATGCTCTTAAAGTAAAAAGAAGAAAAAACAAAAAACAAAACTTAAAAAATTCTTAGCATTGAAGATGCTTAACCATGTTGCAAGTGTTCTATATATACTAGCCAACCCATGCACTGGAATTCACAAAAAAATCAAAAAAGGATGGAGTGTGGATCAAAGATCATAACATTTTCTTCACTCCTACTCATTCTTTTAACACTTGATCAGTCACACTTCATTATACTGTCACATTCGAAATCAATTGTTACAAGTCTTCCAGGATATCCTGGGGAACTTCCTTTTAAACTCGAGACCGGGTATATATCATCCTTGTATTTTACTTCACCAAATGATATGTATTTTATATGTTTATTTGCTAGCTAGACAAGAATGATTACTTGTTCATTAATGTTATGGCATATTATGTTCATGTTTAGTTCTATCTAATTTGTTGTTTGTCTAAGAAAGGTACGTGGGAATAGGGGAGAATGAAGAAGCACAATTCTTCTATTATTTTGTTGAATCAGAACGAAATCCAGAAGAAGATCCACTCATATTTTATCTCACCGGTGGTCCTGGTTGTTCCGCGGTTATTACTTTCTTCTATCAAATCGGTACGATCTCTTTGGTTTTTGCTAGGTTGAAAAGGTTGGATATGGTCAGTTTGAAAGAGTTGGATCAATGTCACTTAGTTTTTGGATTTGATTGTTTTTATAGGGTCAATATTAATGAACCATCTTACATACATAACTCAATCACAATGTGTTTTAGTTTTTAGCATATACTAAAGGTTTTAACCCATATTCAAGTATGATGCATATATACTGCAAGTCTGTTAACCTATAAAAACTGAAATGCATATATTTCTTTTTTATGCAACCATGTTTTGATTTGCATTCGCATAAAAACCGAGGCATATCTTCCAGCATATATAATATAGTTAGCACAAGTCATCATTTCTTTTAGCTTTGTAATCAAATTATAAGAAAAAAATGGCTATGAAATTATTTCCCTTTAAAGCAATTATGACCAAGTTGGCCGGCTGCCATTCAGAAAATTACATACAAAATAGAGTTAATTTCATGAATGGTTCTTGTGGTCTATCGGGTTTAACAGGTTTAGTTCCTAAACTTTTTTTCTAACAGATCTAGTCCCTGTGGTTGCGACCCATAACGGGTTTGGTCCCTGAGACTAACTGTCGTTAATTTTTTCCATTACCTAACGACCGTTTGCAACACAAATTTGCACCGTTAGTCCTTTATACTAACGACCGTTTATACTCGACTAATTTTTATTTTATTTATTTTATTTTTTCTAAAAAAATAAAAAAAAAATGGTTTTCTTATATTATTTTTTTCTAAATATCTTTAAAATTTATACACGTTTTTATACAAATTTTGTACATGTTTTCATACACATTTTTATACACAAATTTTTTATACACACGTTTTTATATACATGTTTTTATACACGCTTTTATACACACGTTTTTATACACACGTTTTTATACACGTTTTTATATACACGTTTTTATACACATTTTTATACACACATTTATACACACATTTATACACATATTTTTATACACATTTTTTTTATACACATGTTTTTATACACATACTTTTATACACACGTTTTTATATACACATTTATACGCACATTTTTACACACATTTATACACATATTTTTATACACGTTTTTATACACGTGTGTTTATAAACGTGTGTATAAAAACGTGTATAAAAATATGTGTATAAATGTGTGTATAAAAATGTGTGTATAAATGTGTGTATAAAAATGTGTGTATAAAAGCATGTGTATAAAAGCATGTGTATAAAAAACATGTGTATAAAAACGTATATAAAAATATGTGTATAAATGTGTGTATAAAAACGTGTGTATAAAAATGTGTATAAAAACATGTATATAAAAACGTGTGTATAAAAAATGTGTATATAAAAATGTGTGTATGAAAACGTGCATAAAAATAGTGTATAAAACTATAAATTTTAAAGATATTTAGAAGAAAAAAAATTATAAGAAAACCATTTTTTTAGTTTTTTTAATTTTTTAGGACAAAAAAAAATAAAAAAATTTTGAGTTAAGTATAAACGGTCGTTAGTATAAAGGACTAACGATACAAATGTTTGTTGAAAAAGGTCGTTAGATAACGGAAAAAACTAACGACAGTTAGTCTCAGAGACCAAACCCGTTATGGGTCGCAACCACAGGGACTGGATCCGTTAAAAAAAATTAGGGACTAAACCCGTTAATCTTGCAGACCACAGGGACGATTTATGAAATTAACTCTACAAAATATGATGATCTTCTAAACGTAGTCGCGAGTGGTTAAATTATAAAGTCAATAACATGATTATATATATCACTTTCAAATCTGTCTACATAAACTCTTGCAAGGAATTCATAATGAATTAACTTGTTGCAGGTCCGCTTAGCTTTAACTTTGACAATGCACCTGAAAACATAACGTTGACATCAAATCCAAACTCGTGGACAAAGGTGTAACTTGCAGCACCATTTATAATGATATACTTATGTTTTTTTAACATAAAAAGTATTTATGTCAATTATACTAATCAAAAGTTGAATGGTTGGTTATAATTTTGTAGATGGCTAATGTGATATATGTTGATATGCCTGCTGGCGTTGGATTCTCGTATGCCACATCAAAAGAAGCATCAATTAGCAGCGATAGCATTATAGCGAAGCAAGCTAACGATTTTCTTAGAAAGGTCTAAGTAACTCCTATCTTATATATGGACTTTGACCGAGAATGATATTTACTTTATATACTGAGTTGGTATTTTTGATTGATTTACAACAGTTTCTAATCGACCATCCTAAGTTCTTGAGTAATCCTCTATATATATCGGGCATTTCTTACATGGGAATTGTCACTCCTGTCGTTACCCTTGAAGTGTACAATGGTAAATGTTTGTTTAAGTTAATTGATGCATTAATTAACTTATTTCATGGTGTGTGAATTGATAAAGATTGTAACTTCTTTGAAAAAATTTGGGTGTAGCTAATGAGCGAGGTGATCAACCTGCATTGAATATTCAAGTAATTGATCTACTCCAAGCAATGTTTTCTCCCATTCTTTGAATTGAAAAGTATGAAACTAATCATGGGTTCTTAATTTGTGACACAGGGTTATATTCTTTGTAGTCCTCTAACTGATAAATTCATGGATTTCAATTCTAGAATTGAATACGCTCATCGCATGGCACTTATATCAGATGATATCTATAAGGTATTTGATTTTTATTATTTAAACATATATATAACCATGAAACCTTGTATCTTATACTTTCATAACAATTTGATTATGTAGTCTGCGACAGAAAATTGTGGTGGGAATTATATAAACCCGCAGACCAACAGTCCGTTGTGCATAGATAGTCTACAACGATACGAGAAGGTAGATCTATTACACTGATAAAACACATGTTAGCTTCGTGACACACATACACCGACCACCTCCACAACTGCCGTCTAAATTTTTTATGTGCAGTGTACGAGTGGAATAAATATGGAACACATTTTGGAACCACTTTGTAACAAATCAGACCTCAAGCCATATTGTCGAGTAACATCTCTCCCTGTCTACATCCATGATTAATTATCATAAAACTCAAGTTACACGGCTCCGAAAACTAACACCGCTCTTGTGTTCATTTTATCTCATACGAGTATATAGGAGTACTATTACAGTTTTGCAGCTGATTGGGCAAATGACGAGGCTGTGCAACAAGCTCTTAGTATACGCAAAGTACGTCAGATTAACTTCTTAACTTATGAAATATAAGAGATGTAAATTTGGTATCATCATTCTCAGAATAAAAATTATGTAAGATTTTAATTTATGAATAGGTATCAGAATATATCCTTTCAGATAAAGAGTTAGCACAGATTAGTGTATACATAATAAAATTCATTGATCATTAAATTATGGTAATAGAACCTATGCTAGTGTTTGTTTTTGTTTCTCAATTATGCTATCCAGTTCGGCTTAATTATGTATTATCACATTTACCTATGGACGATTGCTTTGCATCTAGGGAACAATTGGAACATGGGAGTTCTTCAACACAACCATGCATTATGTTGAAGATAAAAACGACACATTCTGCTACTCATATGACATCCACAGTAGTTTTTCCTATCATAAGAAACTAGCTAGTAAGAATTGTCGAGCTTTGATCTTTAGGTAATGTAACAATACTCTCCCTCTTCAAGTTACCGAGTTATTAATTATCTTCAATGATTGTACATAATGTGTGTCATTAAAATGGCAGTGGTGATCACGATATGACATTTCCGTACGTTGGAATCGAGCAGTGGATAGTTGCTCTTGGTCTTTCTGTTGATAGCCCTTGGAAACCATTCTACGTTAATGATCAAGTTGGAGGGTGAGAATTGACTTTATTTTTGTGATGCATAGTTCAGTTATGGCAACTAATTTCATGGTTTTTCATGCAGATATGAAATGAGATACACACAAAACAATTTCTCATTGACATTTGCTACAGTTAAAGTAAGATATTACTTCCATCACCAAAGTTTTTATGATTCTAAAAGCATCGAACATACGTCAATTTCTTTAAATTTGGCTGGTATCTACCAAGAAACAACTTGAAACCTACAAATGCATTATGCATATATGTTCTTAGTATCTCTTTCATTCTAATGCAGGGTGCGGGTCACTCAGTGGCACAATACAAGCCGGAAGAAGCTATGGTTCTAACAGAAAAATGGCTTGCTTTGAAAACTTACTCAATTGACTCCATGTAGTGCATTACAAATTGCATTTATGATTCATGAGCTCGATGCATGTTTGTTCAAGTAAAAAACTCAAGGTTAAAGTTATACGGCGTCTCTAGGTTTCAAGAGTCCTCAGGGAGTAGTTATCATCATTATTAGAGCTTAGGTTATTTTCTATAGTTGCAATTTGGAGTAATCGGATTTGTATTTTTCGTGTTGGCATCATTTACTTTAGCAGTTAACACTTGAATGCGGAATATTTAACCTATTGTTTAGGCCTTGTAGATTAAGGGCTTTAACCTATAACCACATATAATAATGAAAACCCCATTATGAATTTGTTGATACTCCCAAGCCATTATAAATTCTATACCACCCTTAATTTTAAATTATATTTATATTAACAATTATAGACCTAATTTTTTATTTTTAAATAAAAAAAAATAATAAAGTTGACTTAATTTAAGTAATATTAGTATCCAAAAGTTAGTTTGTGAGCCCAATGGTCCTAAGTCGTAGTGAGAACCCCTACAAATGTTCGTCGAGTAATCTGTAATTTGCACATTGTCATAAATGGATGAAGGTCATTAGATAATTAAAATTGCTTTTAAACAAGAAATAAATACATAAAAATAACTATTTTCAAGTCATCGGATAAATCTATGATTACCATTTTTTTTTAACTGATGTCGAATTTACGTTGCGACTTTGTTTTTTCTTTTCTTCTTTCACTCTTCTTTTTACTGCGTAGAGGGGTTCAGGTTTATGCTGATGTTTTATCTTACAGACATAAGTGCTATTCTGACGTTTGCCTCGTAAGAACTCTGAACCTATAATTGAATATATCCTTGCAAAATTTTCAAGGCATTCTCCTTAACAAACTTTAAAAATTATAACCGTAGTTTAAATATCCGTTTTATTCTACGAACTTTTCGAAAAGTATTGTCGATAAACTTTTGGACGTTTCACGAATGACATTCTAAGTTTGTAAGTTTCTCACGAACGTTATTTTCCGGTTTCGTCAGATTGCGTTACGTCAATTGAATCGTACACAGCTAATAAGGTTTGTAGGGTGCTACCGGATGGCAATAGTTCGGACGATTCGGCGGGAATAAATATCGAGTCGGACGAAGAAGAAGAGGATGAAACCATTGTAAAAATATGTGAATTGGTTAAATATGTGAATTGTATTGTTTGTGTTAAATATGTATGAGTTAGTTTAGTATATATAGTAGTTTTTTTTTTTTTTTTTGCCCAACGCTCCTCCCTCTCCCAAACGGCTATTTCTACAAAAAATGCTTCGAAAATAAATTGACCCATTTGCATTAAAATCATTTATTCATACCGGCCAGCTAATTGCCGCCAGGTTCCAAAGTTCAGCCATTATTGGAGCTTAGGTTATTTCATAGTTCAGTTTGGAGCTTTGTACGCGTGGCTCATACTTGCATACACTGAATCGGAATAGCCTTGAATGGCTTTATCTATACCACATATAATGAATGAAACATATTGTTGAATTGTTGAAAATTCAATGCATTAAAATTACTAAACCACCCTTAATGTTGAAATTATATTTATTCAAGTGTGACCTAATTTTTTTTTTAAATAAAATAAAAAGTGTGACCTAATTTAAGTATTTTTAGACCAAAGTGTTTGTGTCCCAATGGTACCTTATGTCGTGTGAGAAGCTCCCTACCAAATGGTGTGAGTTCAAGTACTAATTAGGACATGTGAGATAGATTTGTGATATAAAATATTATGAGATATTAAAATTGATGTTCTAAAAAAATAAATAAAAAAATAACTATTTTTAGTCATTGGATTAAATCTATGATTACCATTTATCTCTCTTTTAACTGATTCAATTTACGGTGTCGTTTGTTTTTTCCCAATAAGCACTTTTTCTCTCTTTTCTCTTTTTTTGTCTGCGAGAGGGCAGAGGTTTATGTTTGTTTTTTTGCAGACATAAGTGCTTATTTTCACTTTTTTCCTCTTCTAAATTTCAGATATTATCTTTCACTTTTTAGCTATTCTTTCACAAACCCTACATCTCCTTCTCAATATCCGTTTTTGTACGTTTTCGTCATTTTTTATACGTTTTCGTCCGTTTTTTATGTTTTCATCCGTTTTTTACAGTTTCGTCAGTTTTTTACGTTTTCGTCTGTTATTTTACGTTTTCGTCAGTTTTTTTACGTTTTAGTCCGATTTCGTCCGTTTTTTAACGTTTTCGTCCGACTTTTTTACGTTTTGTCTTTTTGTTTACGTTTTTGACCATTTTTTTTACGTTTTCGACCCTTTTTTTTACGTTTTCATCCGATTTTTTTACGTTTTTGTCTGTTTTTTACGTTTTCGTCCGATTTATTTCATTTGACCTTCTCTTATATATTTTTGAGGGTGTTAATTAATAGAGACAAAACTGATTGAAGAGGATCGGGTCAAGCCTAACCAAAACTTATGAATAATAATAGAATCCAAAATGGATTACCAGTTTAATTTAGAACACAGTTCGGTCTCTAACCGTAGTGACTTCACGTTTTTGTGACTTTATATATGTTTCTCTTGTGACATCATATATAATTGTAGAAATCAACTTTTATTTTGTATATGAATTGTGATCATCAAATCATTCGCACTAATAATGTTTCATAAACACATGGCGTTAATTCAAATTCTCTAAATAATACCATGCTATTGCGTAGTACTTTTCTAGAATCGCTATCATATTTTCTTTGAGGTAGACTTCTTCCAAACCTGAAATATCATAATTATGAATCTATACGGCTATACCTCATGTCACGTCGCATGTCTGGATCATTTTCCATTTTAAATCGAACAAGATAGTAATGTATCATCATTTTCCATTTTAAATCGAACAAGATAGTAATGTATCGTCAATTGAATTAACGGATTGGTGAAACTAGCTGTCGTAGGAAAGTATACTAGGGAAGTTGGAATCGTGTAAGTTTGTAGATTCATGAAAGTTTCATTTATATGTTATATCATTTCTCGTCATGATAGGACATATATATAAATAACAGTAGGCATCTATTATCTATACAAACAAAGTTGACAATGTAATATTTTATAAAAATATACATATATACTTTACATTTGTATATAGTTCAAGAATAAATAAAAAGGATGAAAAACAGAAAATTATAATTAGAAACTTTAGTTTTCATAAATACTTTTGAGGTTTAATTACTTAATCTGTACTAAAAATATCATCACATTAATATATTTAATTATAATTAGAAACTTTAGTTTTCATGAAATAAATCGGATGAAAACGTAGAAAAACAGACGAAAACGTACAAAAATAGACAAAAACGTAAAAAATAGACGAAAACGTAAAAAACAGAAGAAAACGTAAAAAAAAGTCAAACTAAAAAATAGACAAAAACGTAAAAAAACACACGAAAACGAAAAAAAAACAGACGAAAATGTAAACAAACAGAGGAAAAACTTTTAAAAAATGTAAAAAACGTAAAAAAACGCATGAAACAAAAAAACAGCCAAAAACGTAAAAAATGTCGAAAACATAAAAAAAAATGGACGAAAACGTAAAAAAACATACGAAAACATAAAAAAAACAGACGAAAACGTAAAAACAGACAAAAATGTAATAAAATGGACGAAAATGTAAAAAAAACATACGAAAACGAAAAACGGATGAGAACGTAGAAAACAGACGAAAACGTAAAAAAAAGATGAAAACGTAAAAAAAAAAGGGGAAAACGTAAAAAAAAATGTAGGAAAACGTAAAAAAAATGTAGAAACGTAAAAAACGAAAACGTAGAAAAAAAGACGAAAACGTAAAAAAAACAGACGAAAACGTAAAAAAAGTGGTCGAAAGCGTGGAAAACGTACCAAAACGTAAAAAAACGAACAAAAACATACAAAACGTATAAAACGGACGAAAACTTATCTTTGACACTCCGTATTTTAAACGATTGCTTGTTTCACACTCAACATTTTAGTATCATTTGACAAAATGGTTTATATTCTCGAACCACAAAACAATAGTTAAAAAAAAAAAAAAAAAAAAAAAAAAAAAAAAAAAAAAATTACTTCAATATCAAAAAAAGCCAAACAGTCTTCTACCATGCAGATGAAGACTTTAGATGTGCCTCTTCTTTTGCAGACATGGTTTGCAGATGAAGAGGTAAAAGCTCTGAAAAAACAAATGACACCTACGTTAATGCAATTCTTATTTTCCCATTAGTTTTACTTTTTTTAGTAAACTCCAAAATACATCCCTGTTGTTTACCTCATTTCACATCATACATCCCTCGTCGATAAGTTGAAACACATATATCCCTCCGGTAATAAACGTTAACCACCATACATCCCTTCGTTAATTTGAGGACTAACGGTGCAAATTATTTCCCCGTTATCTTCTAACGCGAGAGAAAATATTTGCACCATTAGTCCTCGGTGCAATCTTTTCCTAAGGACTAACGACAGTTTTTTGAAATAAATTAAAAAGGGGCAGAGATCGAACATGTGTCTTTTGCCTCACAAAGCAACTCCCCAACCACTGGACTAAGCGTCCAGTAGTGTAAACATACCATTTCAAATTTGTTTTAACCTTTTTTCGTTGGATTTAATATTTGTTTTTATACGTTTTCATCCGTTTTATACGTTTTAACCATTTTTATACGTTTTCGTCCATTTTTATACGCTTCCGTTCGTTTTTATACGTATTTATTTTTTTCATACGTTTTATCCATTTTTCGCTTTCTTAAGTTTTTGTCCGTTTTATACGTTCTCGTCAATTTTTATACGTTTTCATCCGTTTTATACGTTTTCGTCCTTTTTTCTTATGTTTTCATACATTTTCATCTGTTTTTATACGTTTTTGTCAATTTTTATACGTTTTCGTCTGTTTTTATATGTTTTAATAAGTCTTTCTTACGTTTTCATCTGTTTTTATACGTTTTTATCTATTTTCGCCCGTTTTCTTACATATTCATATATTTTCTTACGTTTCATACATTTTTGTCCATTTTCAAACGTTTTTGTCCGTTTTTATACATTTTCGTTCGTTTTTGCTTGTTTTTATACGTTTTCATACGTTTTCGTCCGTTTTTCTTACGTTTTCATAGGTTTTCTTACGTTTTTGTCTGTTTTTATACGTTTTCTCCTGTTTTATTCGTTTTCGTCTGTTTTTCTTACGTTTTTATCCATCTTTATCCATTATCAACCATTTTTTATCCGTTTTCATACGTACAAAAACGTATAAAACATACAAAAATTGTAAGAAAAAAATGACGAAAAACGTTATAAAGAACGGATAAAAATAGATGAAAAGTACAAAATGGACAAAAACGTATAAGAAATGATGAAAGCGTATGAAAACGAATGACAACGTATGAAAAGGTAAGAAAAACGAACGAAAACGTATAAAAACGAATGAAAATGTATAAAAATAGACGAAAACGTATAAACAAGTAAGAAAACGGGCGTAAACGTATAAAATGTATGAAAACGGATAAAAAAACGAAAAACGTAAAAAAACATACAAACGTAAAAAACGGTAGGAAAACGTATAAAACAGACAAACCGTATGAAAACATATAAAAACGGATGAAAATATAAGAAAAAGAGACGAAAACGTGTAAAAACTGATGAAAACGTATAAAACGGACGAAAACGTATAAAACCGTACAAAGACGTATGAAAACGTATAAAAACGGATGAAAACGGATGAAAACATATAAAAACGGATGTAAATGTAAGAAAAACGGACAAAAATATATAAAAATGTACGAAAACGTATAAAAACGAACGAAAACATATAAAAACGGATGAACACATATAAAAATGGACGAAAACGTATAAAAACTGGTATTAAATCCAACAAAAGAAAGGTTAAAACAAATATGAAATGGTATGTATACACCACTGGACACTTAGTCCAGTGGTTGGGGAGTTGCTTTTTGAGGGAAAAGACCCAAGTTCAATCCCTACCCCTTTTTAATTTATTTCAAAAAAAACTGTCATTAGTCCTTAGGAAAAGATTGCACCGAGGACTAACTGTGCAAATATTTTCTCTCACGTTAGAAGATAACGGAGAAATAATTTGCACCGCTAGTCCTCATATTAACGAAGGGATGTATTGTGGTTAATGTTTATGTAACACCCCCAAAAATGGATCGCATCCGAAGATAATGTCACTAGGATGCCATTAAATTGGTACACATCACAAGCATGGAGAACGGATTTACTTTATCCGTTTTAGAAGAAATTTCATGATCAAAAGTATTAAGTATACATCATTCAAAAGTAGTGCGGAAATACAAGCCCATAATAATAAAGTGGTCCCAATATATATCAGAGTAGTCTATGACCGTGCCATTGCCAAGCGCCTCCAAAATAAGCTATCGCCTTAAACCTGAAAATATATACTAAATATGAGTGTCAACACGAGGTTGGTGAGTAGATTTTGGAGCCAAGAAGAGGAGTCTCTTTTGGAGGAGTGTTACACTCTAATACGCGAGAATCCAAATATGAGTGCGGATCAACAAATGAATACGTTTTGGGATAAAGTTCACGACGTATACAACAAGGAAGCCAAGAAGCGCAACTACCGTATTCGTACCAAGAACATGTTGACGGGAAAGTGGACTTTTGACCTTGCCCGAAAAGCACGAATCAGGGCAAATAATCCAAACCAAAACTGGTTAATATTATGTAATAGGTTTTTATTTTTATGTGTTTTACTGTAATGCGTGTTTTAATGTAATGTGTGTTTTAATGTAATATTGTGTATGTTTTATTTTATGTAAAAAAAAAAAAAAAAAAAAAAAAAAATGGACGACGGCACCACATTTTCTGGTGCCGTGGGTAACGCCCAGAATTTGGTGCCGTAGGATTTCTGGTGCCATAGAGATTTTTGCTGACGTGTCAAGGAATTTTGAGCCATGGCTCCAGGGCACCCAATGCTCTTAATGAAGTTTCAAAGTAACCATGTTTCAAAGGCGGGTGCGCAAAAGAATAAACAAGCTGCATCATTAACTACAATATATATAACCATACAACAAGGAAAAGAGCCTGTACACTATGCGGATTAAAATTTAAAACATACCATAGTTATCACAATTAAAAACAATATAATTCTACAAAACTTAGCATGCTCTCAAAATTAGAACTTGCAATATACGAGTAACAAGATAAACAAACTTTCTTTTACCTCTTTACAACATTAATCTTTAATATAATAAAACAAAACCCCAAGTGGGACTTTTACATTTCAAAAAAATCAAATCATTCCTTTTTTAGTAATAATTTTTTTAATTTGATTTTTAAAAACTTTTTTAATTATCAAAAAACCTTAAATATTTCTATATTTGACAAAAAAAATATAAAAAAATCGTTTTTATACTCAAACATTAAAAGGGGGAAAAATACACATGGGTTTCAGGGTTATTGTTTGATAATATCAGGGCAAAAGTGTAAAATTTTTAGAAAAAACGGAGGTCCTATTACAAATCTATCCACGCAATAACCTGGAAAAAAACACACACATCTTATTCCAAATCTTACAACTAGATCCATGTGATTACTCAAACCAAAAGTAGGTCTCAAAGATCTATTAAGGTTTATAAGATATGATCCTAATCGTTAAATGGTGACAAACTATATGGTGATATAGCGCGATCCACCAAACAAGTTGGACAGTTGTGATATTTTTGAACCCTAATGAAAAGCCACATGCATCCAAAAGCATGTCCAGATGATTAATAAGATATGACAACTAAACCGCCACTGTACAACAACCCATTGTTGCAGCTTCTGGTAGATGTAGCCACGCGTCAGAACAAGAAGAGGAAGAGTTTAAAGGTTAATTGTTTCTAAGTTTATGGTTTATTGGTTTGAACTTGATTGAGATTTTGTGTTATATATATGATATGATAAAGAAGCTTAAATTAATCAACACCATATGATATGTTATTAAATACCGATCCATACAGTAAGCAAAAAACAAACACACACATCTTATCTAAACTTATTTGAAGAAAAACCCAGACAAACCCTTAACCTTGCCTATAATTAACCACAACCAAACCATTTAGGATTAACATGGATGATGGCATTTGATAACAAAATTCACATAGACATGAGGCGCGTAACGGGGATTTGTATCCGTTAACCAAATCACCAACAGGTATATTATAAGTAACTTTTTGATAAACAAAAGGAATAGTACCATCATCATATTGAAGTAAATTAAGAGACCTACCATGTTATATTGAGTTTATGGTTTAAAGGTTTGAACTTGATTGAGATTTTGTGTTATTATAAGTTTATTGTAAGTAAGGTTGATTGTTTTGAAATCTGAATGCAATTTTGTTTTCTTAAATCTTTGTTTTGTTTTAACTGATTTAGTTTATTTTTTACACCATGTTTTGATGATTTTGTATTCATTAATAATGTTATGCTAGATTGTTGTTTTGATTTTTGCAGTTGCAGAAGAGGAATAGAGAAGACAAAGATGAAAGGAAGCGCAAATACAACGTCAAGTGGGATGATCAGGTTACAACGAATGTACATTTTTTTAGGGTTTTTCATACTTTTGGACTAGAATGTAATTTTTTTTGATAAAACTACAAAAATCCTAATACAAATCGAATTTATATTGTTTCACAATTCTTAAAAGCCCACAACAAAACTTAAACCTTATATAAACTCATTTATTCGACATATAATTCATCAAAACAACTCTCTGCAGATGCTCCTTCCATAAAAATCATCAAATCTTCATTTTTCTTTGTAGGTATGACAATATCACTCCTCTTCAAGAAAAATTTAATGAGGTAAAGTTTTCATTTTTATTGGTTTTTATGATCTGGGTTGTTTTTTGGTTGGAGATTTAAAGTGTTTTTTATTGGTTTTTAGTATTGATGTTATGTGTTTTATTAGGATTTTATGTTTGATCACTTTGGTTTGTAAGAGCAAATAAAGGTTGTGGCATGAAGCGCGTTAATTTTAATATGGTATTAGGGTGATTGATGTTTGTTTAAATAGCGGGTTATATATGGTGCTAAGTTTGTAGTTAGATGTATGTGTGGTTATCATAACGTAACGTAAGCCGTTGGAATATCGAGTTATATATTGTTAGATTTTTTATGATTACTATTTGGATAACAAGAGTTTTTGATTGGACTGAAGGTAGTGGGGTGACACGTAGGGGGGATATCGTTAAGCGATATATCTGGTTATGGTAATGAGGATAGGAATGGTAATGCAAGTTGGAACATTGATGGATATACATGGTGCTAAGATTATGGTTGGTGCATGCTTTCTATGTTAACATTAACATAAGTCATTTGAATATAAAAGGTGAACCAAATTGTTAACTAACATGAATGGTGTGTAAAATTAAAGACACAATAAATCAATTAAGAGTCCATATAAATAGGAGACCGGTTGTGAGTAAAACATATGGATGAAAGCAAATAATGTGATTATTTGATACAATTGTTCTTGTGTTTGATGGTTTTGTGTAGTGATTTAGATGAAAGATGCTAAGTGGGCTCATAATTCATTGAACTATTTCCTTATCTTTCTGTGGCTGAAAGCACCGGGCTTGCGATGGTAGGCGTTAGGTCCGTATTCTAGGCACAACTTTCACACCAATTGTCAACTTTCAAAGGATTTTTTAGGCCATATATTGTGTACAGTAAATTGTGTGTACAGTAAAGGAAGATGCTCGCTTGAATTCAATATAATATCATGTTGGTATATTGTAAAAAATGGTCGGTGGAAATTGATATAGTTTTTATGTGCTTTAGGTCACATTGGTAGGTTTCAAAGTGGTGTTTCGAAGTAATTCGTGTTGACCGTATAGGTCTCATATTCATAAAGTAGAGGCTGCCATTGACTCATAAAGGTACGTGTTTTTGTTTACCGTATATATATATATATATATATATATATATATATATGCGCCTCGGGTCGATAGCCGGGCTCCGGGACATTACTACCACGGCGACTATCGACCCGAGCCCAAAGAAGGAAAAAAACGAACGGACTAAAGCGAGGAGTTCATTGGCCATACATAGTTAAGGAGGATGGGGGCCAACCTCTTTCATGACCCATGGCCCCAGTGTGTTACTTGGTTAGCATTTCTAGAAAAAATGGAGACGGAGAGTCAGGCTAGTTTTTCGATAGGGAAAGAGACAGGGGAGTTGGCTGTAATGGAGACAATTCGGATGGACGATATGGATTTCTTCGAGATGGTTAACCACTTTTTTAACCGTGAGAGGGAGGTCATTCAGAACCCGCTGGCTCCAGAACGGGGGGCGGCTCCAGAGGCGCTGCCGCAGGCGCCAGCACCGACGGAAGTTGCCCACCCCGCTCCCGATCAAAAAGAGCGTGCGGGACTTCGAAGGGCCATTCAAACTTGAATTCGTGAGCAACTGCACGAACATTGTGAAAAGGGGAAAGGGCGGCTGTCCGTGCACTTTCCGGAAATGACGGAAATCTAGTCCAGTGCCGCGAAGGCGATAATGTCTTACGATCTGGAGATCTCCGCGGAGACGGATACGGAAACCCCCCGCAGATGGATAGAGAATATAAGGGGGACCCTAATCTCCTAAAACCAGTCATTAGGGAATACCGACCAAATGAGTCGGTCTGCCGCTTGATTTCATAACAGAGCCGTTATTCCCGGCTGGCATAGAAGTCTCTCGCGCGGGCGAAGGAGATGCATTTCAGGTACTGGTGGTATTGGACAAGAAAAAAGGGAATAATTTCTTTCTTCTTTCTGCCTTTCTTTCCCATGACGACTAGGAACGGGCAAATCAAAAATTTCACTTCGAATTTCGGACCTCAACATCCTGCTGCTCATGGTGTTTCACGATCAGTATTGGAAATGAACGGAGAAGTGGTGGAACGTGCGGAACCACATATTGGATCACTCCAGTGCGGCACGAAGCCGCTGATGCCGAGTCGGCTCCTATGCCGCTAGCTATGCCCTGCTTGGTCCCCCGGTGGAGGTTCCGTAGCGCGTCATGAGCACCGGGCTAAGGGGCGGTTGAGCAACTCAAGCGAACCGCCCTACCTTACTACAACATAAGGACAGAAGGGAGAAGGTTGTGAAGGTGGCCTCGTTATCCACACCTCCGGTCGGATGAATGGAGGACCGACCGACCCGGGTTTTCACGAGCGTTGGCGGGTTCTGGAGTGCCTGTCAAGGGCGCTAGCGCATACCCCGGGGTGATCATCACCACCTGCACCTCAAATCTCGGCACAGTGGAACGTGTAACCCGCCTGCTGTTCCATTCAACTACATTTGTTCCTGTAATCCATAGCCTAACAGAACGCAGCAGCGAGGGACAACCCGCCCATACAGCCAGCGGGGAGGATGGCACTACTGGCAAAGACCGTCTGGCGAAAACGCCGCAGGCGCGAAGCGTGGTAGGCCTGCGCCGGGGGAGCATAGGGAGGAAAGGGAGCCCGGACGGTGGAAGAGCCAGGGGAGGCCGGGTCATTTGACGGAAATGGAAGGCTTTGGACTATGAACCTATTAAAGAAGGCCCTATGGAGTAAAGGGAAGTGCATGAATTCTTGGAAAAAGAGGGAGCGAGCCTATATAAAAAATGGAATCAAGCAAATTCAATGAATAGATAGAGTCAACGGTACGACAGACAGCGCTGCCTACACGCGTATATATATATATATATATATATATATATATATATATATATATATATATATATATATATATATATATATATATATATATATATTCCTTTTACTTATAAGAGGTTAGTAATTTTGAGAAATTTAAGGTTTATGGGATGTCTTTAACGTCGCTTAACTATCCGAGAATCGCAAATGATTAATAAGCTTAAGCTTTAAGGGCTTCCTGTATTTCATATTTAGTTGCGTAGTTCAAAATCTTAAGATTTGTACTTTGTTGTTACTTCGTGAGCAAAGGCGCAAAGCAAATGGTCTCAGAAAGAGCTATACATGTATTCCTTCAATTATGTTGTTCTTGCCTTGGTATGAAAGCATATGCATTGAGCTAAGCTATGCATGCCAAACCTAGGATTGTAACAATTTCATTCGAGAACAAATAGTGTTAAGTTCATAAGCCTCATAGAAAAAAACTACATTTGTTTTAAAGTTCATGAACCTGTTTTCATATTGTCTACAAAGCAATATGCTTATCATTCAAATTACACATGTCATCAATTATTTATGATTTATGAATTTATCTTTTTCTTAACAAAAAAGGCACTTTTTACAAATTACAGGTGTTATAATCGCAGATGCCAAGGACTAAATTTGCTGCAGTAATGTAAGCTTACAGATTTTTGTTGTCCTAATTAATATTGTGTTAACAAATTTCATATATAATTGTGTCTTGATTTTCTGTTCCTAATTACCATCCTATTCTGATAATAAAAGGCAATATTAGATGCAGATAAGCTGTCAATTCCTATTAGCTATAAGGCTATAAGCAAATGTAAGAACTAATATGTTGTTTCCTAGCCATGATTAAGCAAGGGAAAAGGATTGTGATGCCACAAATAGTGCCTTAGCTTTAGTCATGTTATGATTTATGAATGGGTTCCATACTTTATTAATACATTGGAATAGACCACTATGAAAAATTGCGTAAAGTTTTAGCCGATATTGTCATAAAGTTAACATTATGAATTTATGATTAGTATATATCATGTAACGACATGTGGATTCTGTTAGTTTATGGACATAAATTAATAGTCGTATGTTATGATCGAACTCGAGATCACGGGATTGCACACTTTACGTATGAAGAATTAACGATTAATAATTATTTATAAAAAGGTTATATTTAATTATTAATTACACAAAATAATTAACGACCGTTAAGTAATTAATGATAATTGACTAACGGTTAAAGGGAAATGACTAGAGTGAAATTAAGAAGTCAAGAAGGATCCGGAAACCCTTCTATGGGCTTAGCCGATTGTGGGGTTCAAGGGGAGCAATCCCACTCCAACTTGCTCTCCAAGTTTCACTTAGTATATATACAAGGCTTAGGGTCATTCTTTTGTTATAATTTTATTTTTCAAAGATATTTAATACAAAAATTAAATATTTCCTAATTTGACTAAAAAAAAGATGATTTTCGTTTTACAATTCAGATGTAGTAAAAAATTAAAAACACACATGTACCTGAAGGCTTTTTTTCAATACATTTGGGCAAGATTGTAAATTTAAAAAAGAACGGAGCACATCTTCATTCATTCTCATATAACAAAACCTAACAAAAACCTCTCAGCTCGATCAAAAATAACACTTAAATCACTTCCCATTCGAAACCCTAAAGCGTTTCTTTACCACAACTCTAAAACAAATCATCAAAATCCTATAAGACTGATTGGAGTTTTAGTCATCATGTCAAGCAGAAATCTGTCCAAGGTATCATGACTATTATTTGGTTAACTTATTATTATTTTGCGCAAGTAATTATTAAATTGGGGGAATTTTTTGTTTGATTTCAAAACGATTGCAATTTGTATCCAGGCCCATTCGTGCTTCATATAATTTACTAATTATATTGACTAAATTAGTAAAGCTGTATTATGATGAAGTTTTATTTTTAGGGGCGTACAAGCGGATGTAGATGTTGTCATTAATAAAGTGAAAAAGAAACACTTTAATCTAAAATCTATGCCATCGTAACTTTTTGATTGGTGTCATAACTATATAGGAACTTCTAGAAGCCGAGCCACCAAATTGTTTGGCTGATAGTGCTGCATCTTATTGTACGCTTTGTAATGTGCGCTTTCATTCTATAATATGCTATGGACATCACTGTCACTTTTGTGGCAGTGTACTTTGTAACGGGTGCTCAAGCGGAGGAGTATAATGCCTACAAAGTTCCCTAAAGAAAACCCACAACGCGTTTATGATGTGTGTTGTGTCCGGCTTAAGTATGTTAAACCATTCTTGATGGATTAAGTGAGTTATGCTTCACACATACCGACACAGGATCTAACTGACCTTAGTATATTGCGATTATGGCTCAGATTCCCATGGGGACACACTATGGAATATGAGATTTATAAGGCCGCAAACACCATATGTGGTTACTTTAAGGTAAAGTGTGTATGCTCGGCTTAGTCTATAAGTAATAGGTAATATCATATAAAGTAGTAGAGTATTTTCCATTTGTTGTCAATGTACTTATTTATTATATCTGAGTCATTGAAAAATATTGTTCTATCTCTTATTGTAATAAATTCCTTAAAAATAGACTTCTTTTTCATCTGGCTCTTTGATACCGGAAGAATTGATACCAGATTCAATATTAAAACAAGCGAAAGGACTTGTAATTCTTACTGTTGCAAAAGTTGGTATCACAGTGACCTATAATGTTGGTACAGGTTTGGTTGTTAAAAAAAAAAAAAAAAACCTTTGACCCTATGATAATCACTTATTGTTTTATGGTAGATTAGAAAAGAAGATATCGAACAGCACATGCGAAGAACCTCACCTAAACCTAACCACTACCTTCAATGCTAAAACACAAGATAAGGTATTAACGAAAACTAACAAGGTATGTTAGGCCAAATAGGAAAACCTTACATTCATTTTATAAAAAGCAATTCACATCATATTATTAATTATTACGTTCTACTTTCTCTTCAGATGACAAACATAAGAGACCTTCCAAAAATCCACGGTCATAATGCAAAGGATATCATAATAATCGAAGAATCAGAAGACGAAAAGGTAATCAAAGAGACAACCGAAACATAATTCACATACTTTATTCATAAATTTAATTGATTCTATAATAATATAATAATTAACCACAAAAAACTTTTTCATTGCACTCATTGTTTCAACAAAACCATTTAGACATAGCGTACAACAAAATTATTTGATGTATACATTTTTAAACAGATTTCTGACGATGAAAACCCCCCTTCGAAGAATAGAAAGGACACATCAAACAACTCAATAAAAGTTGTTGCTACAAAAAAAAGACAAAGTTCTGATGTAGTTGATGTTGAAGTCGTTAATGTTGAAGATTTGAAGCCAAAGACCAAAAAACAAAAAACAAATGCAAATATACCCCATAGTATGACGGAAAGTGAATGGCAAAATGATTGAAAATTCGCAGATTGTGACTTCGTAGAATATTAAGAAGATGATGATTGCTATTGCCCAGTGTGTCAAAGGACATGCCAATGTATTCCGAAGGAATGTACTTGCTCAAAACATTAATTATGATATTTTAATATAAATTGTTTTATGTTTATTTTTTATTTAAACAATATTATGTTTTGTTTGAACGAATGCTTATATTTTATTAATATATATACGTTATAACAGCCCCAAAAAAAATTTTCAATCTTCAAAGCCTCTTAGCGGGGTTTCTCATCAATACAAATAACCATGACTGCTTAGTATATGATCCGAGTATGCAAAAACCATGAATCATAAGTGACGTTTGATACACCCAAATATATACAACAAACAAGGAAAAGAACAATATACATACAATAAACATCAGCACAAAAGAATACATAGCTCCCTAAATAACTACCAATCATCTTATCAAGTCACAAACATATATAACCACTTAACAAAACACAAAAAACTATATCAACATACTACAGCACAACAACTTTTAATCACTAAATCATCTAATAGTTTATTCAAATCTTAAAAAAAATACAATTTTGTTACATTATTATAAAAAAAAAAAAAAAAAAAAAAAAAAAAAAAAAAAAAAAAAAAAAAAAAAAAACTCACCACAGCCAGAATTTTAGAATTTTATTAAAAAAAAACATCTGAAGTTTACAGAATTCTGACAACACATACTTGAGCTATCTTAATCGTATATGTTGGTTTATGAAATTTCGTGTAAAAACTTATTGAAAATAAAACCTTATATAACCACTAACTACTTCATCAAAAAATAATTAAACCCCAAAATTAAAAATAATAACTTATTTAAAAGATTAGAAAAACCCCGCGCACGCGCGGGCATTATATCTACTAAATAAATATAGTATCATAAATTATCAATAATTAACAGTATATAATTCGCTCAAATAAATCAATACCTTCTCAGGATTACCGCCTTTAGCAGAATGATTCTTATAGCAGCTTTACGATAAGCCTTCTATAACTCATCTGCTGATGCGCTTTGTGGGACCCCCAAAACCTCATAGTATTTTGTATTATCACTCTTCTTAGGTGCTCTTCCAAACATCTTCTTTTCTATTCTTCTTCAATCTTATTCAATAAAATAATTACAAGTCTAATTACACAAACAAACTCAAATCAGTTCAGATCTAATCTATTACACATAGACAAAAAAACATAGTTAATTATATAAGAAAGTCGTACCGGTGAATAAGAAGTAGATCGAATAATAGAAAAAGATAGGGATTGGAATAACGAGGGTGAGAGAAAGAGGGGGAGAAAATTGTGATATCTTGTGAAGAGTGTATTGGAGGGATATTTTGATTTTGGGGAAAATTATAGTGAAAATGTGGAGACATATTAACTTTTTTGTGTAAAATCTTAATGTTTTTAATCAAAATTCATAAATTTATGTAACACATCAAATCTCTAACACTCTGTTCCAGAGTTTTTATTTGAAGAGAAAAGAAGAGAAGTTGAGAGAAAATTCAAAAAAAATTGCATTCCCGAGTTTTTTCTGGAGAGAAAAGAAGAGAAGAGGGGAGAAAATTATACCAAAACTTCTCTCCTAATCTTCTTCCCAAATTGGGATGATTTGGAGAGAAGTTCATTTTAAAGCCTTTTTTGTTAACATTTCTCTTTTTTTCTTTCAAACTCAGGAACACAAAATTAAAAATTAATTTGTTTTCCTCTCCTCTTCTTTTCTATTCTTTTTTCCTCTCTTCATTTCTCTTCTTTCCATTTTATACTCGGGAACAGAGCGTAAATCTTTGTTTTAATATAAAAAAGAAAGATGAAGGGTGTGTTTGTTTCATTAAAATATTTTATGTCTGAATCTGACTACATAAAACCTTGACCAATATACCTTGCGGTTCGTACTGTTTGTTGGCCATAATTCATGAACTCAGTTACCATAGGGAACATATCGTGAATATCTATAAAAAATAGGATACTTGTTTCTTTCTCTTGTTTGGGACAAGTCATGAATATAGAAGTATTTTTACATTGAAAGAAGTTGGGAACAGTATTACCTAGAGAAATAGGTAAAAGAAATTTCCATCCAAGATTTAATAATTGGTCCATTCTCCTCTTACCAGTAAGAGGTGGCTAGAAAGTTTAAATCTAAACGAAATAATGTTGTTTGTTTTTTTATAATTGTCCGAATGATTTTAAGTGCTCGTTTCTGCAATTTATTTAAGTAACTTATGTAAACATAAAACAAGATTTTTTATCATAAATATAACATAGTTAATAAACCATCAAATATATTATATTAACAAGAGTCTTCAATCTCTTATCGAGTAAGAGGCAGTAAGACAAGTCCACCACCTCTTACTGAGTAAGATGTTATATGTCTAACTGGGTCTGATTCAAAAAAAAAAAAAAAAAAAAAAAAAAAAAAAAAAAAAAAAAAAAAAAAAAGTAAAACGTCTGATCACCTCTTACTGGTAAGAGTAAAGAGGGTTAGTAAGGTTTTTTTTTTTTTTTTTTTTTTTTTTAACAAAAAAACAAACACACCCGAAATCCTAAAATAATTAGTGTCATATAGACGTGATTGAAGAATATTTGCGTTAACTTATTCTAGGCACTTGTTAGTGTAATTCTAATAAGTAAGTCTAACCTAGTATTTCATAATCTTATAAGCTTACGTTTATAAGTACCACTATTATCGAAAGTAAAAATGAAGCTTTCATATTTAGTTATCTGAGTTTAAGGTAAAAAAACAAACGAAAACAGAAGCTTGTCATAGGAATTTATTTCATTCATTCAAAAAAGTGAGATTATTTGTCTAAAGTCATTAAGGCACAAATGAAAGTAAACAAGCTAAAGTGAACAAACAAAACATAATATAAATGCACAAACACAAAGAAACACAACTAATGCAATGGGAACTTCCCATGTCATCAAGGTATAGTGGGTCGATAAACAGATGTGATCAACTTTCTTAATTCTTTTCTTGAATAGAAGTGTTGTGTAAAGTAGAGTGCGTTGATTGGCTATATACCTATATGCGACTTTCATATTATTATCTCAAATGGAAGCGATGTGTAGAGTATAGTGGGTTGACACTTGCTATAGGCGCCACGGCTTATTATATATGGCAAGAAAGTATTAGTAGTTTGTTTAAATAGGGAAGTCGCGATCGATGAAGCAACCAATTGACGTTCCTATTACACATCTTAAATAATTAACACTCAAAATGAAAGCCATCGACTAAAGATGCTATGAACGTGTGGAACTTGAATTATGCTTGAGTTCCCACATCACGGTAGGGGTGATCAACGATCCAAAACCGGACCGGACCGAGACCGAACTAGCCCAAAACCTTAGACCGAGGACCGGACCGAATGTGTTCGATCCGGGTTGGTTCGGTCTTTTGGTCGGTCCGGTCCAAAGAAGGCATAATAGTCGGGTTTTACGTAAGACTGGTCCGGACTGGACCGGACCGAACTGAACCGAGACCAAAGTAAGAAAAAAATCCGGACCGAGACCGGACCGCTGGTCCTTCGGTTCGGTCATTTTTCGGTCGGTCCAGTCGGTCAGCTCGGTCACGGTTGGTTTTTGGTCTGCGATGCTCAGCCCTACATCACGGGGAAGAAACCGAGGTTGACCTATTTTCTAATAGTGAGGTTTAACACGTACATCTGAGTTAAAGACACGCCATGTCAGGTAACCTGAACATTGATGACCTGATCAATCATTTGTTTATTCGTTTTTGTATATATAATATGAATATTTTTAACTTGACCTTAAAGGAAAAAAATATTTATTTAAGAAAAAACAAAGTTAACTCACCAAAAGTTTGAAGGCAACACGTTTTAAGTAATATGATAGATAATAATTCGATATATAGATTAATTATAGAGATTAAAAGTTAATGACGATGAGCCATTTAATATAGAGTAAATTAATAAGATCGATTATAAATTTAATTTGATGTTCAAGATAATGGAAGTAGAATATAGTCAGCACGTGCGAAAAAAAGTGTAAATTGGGCCAGTTTTTTAAAGATGTTCCAAATAAATAAGAACTAAAAATAGTTTATAAAAATTGCCCCAAATACATTTATATTTTTCACAACCTATAAAAACCGTTCCAAACACATAGTATTTGGCACCAACATTAAATAATGTTCCAAATATATATAGGTATTTGGCACCGTTCGTACCAACCGTTCCAGATACATGAGTATTTGGCACCAACAATAGATAGCGTTCCAAATACATATACAAGTTTGGCACCGGTGGTACAACCGTCCCAAATATATAAATATTTGGCACTAGTAACTCAAACTGTTCCAAATATTTGGCCGTATGCTGTCTCTGCGTGTTTGGCTTTTGGTCTGCACGTTTTGCTGTTTAAAAATAAGCTGCACCGAAAAAGCTTTAAACCAAATAAGCTACAACTTATTTAGTTTTGCTAAATTCAAAAATTTTAAAGTGAAACAAGTTGAAAATAAGCAGAGAGAGAAAAAGCCACGGTTTAATAAGCAGCTTCTATAAGCACTCTTTAAGCTACTATCCAAAAACAATGAAGCTTAAACTTCTATATTAAAAAGGAAATGCATTACATTAACAAATAGGTTACTCTGGCAAGATGGTAACCCGCTTGACTTCCGTAAGGGAGGTAGCGGGTTCGATTCTTGCTGGGGTGTAACATACTTTTTTATTTTCTTGTTATTTTTTATTAACATAATTTAGTCACACATTTGTGACATGTTGTGGTTATTTTAAAGGCATATAGTCACATGATCGCTCTAGAAGAAAATGTGACTATACACATTTGCTTTTGGCAAGCTAACACAAACTAAACTTAAACACACATATTAAGATAGGTGACCATATTTACTGGATAAAGTGACCAAAAGTGTTAATAAGTGTGACCATATGCTGTTTAAAGTAAAAAAAAATGTGTATTTTGTGTTACTATTGATCATCCAATGGTCACATGAATTTTATGTTTGTGTGGCCTTTTGTAATATTTAGTCACACTAAGCATGTTTGTTTTGGGTATTTAGTCACATACAATTAAGCATAAAGTGGCCAAAAGTGTTAATAAGTGTGACCATATGCTGTTTAAAGTGAATAAATGTTTATTTTGTGTGACTATTGATCATCCAATGCCCACATGAATTTTATGTTTGTGTGGCCTTTTGTAATATTTAGTCACACAAAGTATTTGTTTTGGGTATTTAGTCACATACAATTAAGCATAAAGTGACCAAAAGTGTTAATAAGTGTTACCATATGCTGTTTAAAGTGAAGAAATGTGTATTTTGTGTGAGTATTGTTCATCCAATGGCCACATGAATTTTATATTTGTGTGGCCTTTTGTAATATTTAGTCACATAAAGCATGTTTATTTTGGGTATTTAGTCACATACAATTAAGCATAAAGTGACCAAAAGTGTTAATAAGTGTGACCACATGCTGTTTAAAGTGAAGAAATGTGTATTTTGTATGAGTATTGTTCATCCAATGGCCACATGAATTTTATGTTTGTATGGCCTTTTGTAATATTTAGTCACACAAAGCATGTTTGTTTTGGGTATTTAGTCACATACAATTAAGCATAAAGTGACCAAAAGTGTTAATAGGTGTGTGACCATATGCTGTTTAAAATGAAGAAATGTGTATTTTGTGTGACTATTGTTCATCCAATGGTCACATGAATTTTATGCTTGTGTGGCCTTTTGTAATATTTAGTCACACAAAGCATGAAATTTAATGATGACCGATTTCACATTTTGCTCTAAATATTAGCCACATGAATACTTCACGATGTGATTGTTATGAACATATTGGTCACATATAATCACCTTAAATGTGGCCATAAACATAATTTAGTCACACATTTGTGATATGTTGTGGCTATTGTAAAGGCATATAGTCACATGATCGTGTTAGAAGTAAATGTGACTATACAAATTATCTTTTGGCATGCTAACACAAACTAAACTTTAAAGACACATATTAAGTTACGTGACCATATGTACTGGATTTTGGCTACACTTAAATAATGTGTGACAAAACATTTAGTGTGACCATATATGGCATTTGGTCACAGTGTTATAAGTAAATGTGACTATACACATTAGTTTTTGGCAAGCTAACACAAACTAAACTTTAAACATACATATTAAGTTACGTGACCATATTTACTGGATTTTGGCTACACTTAAATAATGTGTGACAAAACGTTTAGTGTGACCATATATGGCATTTGGTCACAGTGTTCAAGTGTGTGACATATATTTGTCACTGTTTATATGTATCGTGACTAATGCTTCAACCTTACTTTTCATTTGTTACGCGTTCCAAATTCATATGTGGCTGAATAATTAGCAAAATATAGTAGTCACCCTTAAATAATGTGTGACAAAACTTAACTGTATGATTTAGAGACATAAAAAATTACTTCATGTGACTAATGCTTCAAGCTTACTTGTATTTGTCACGCGTTCCAAATTCATATGTGGCTAAATAATCAGAAACAAAATTACCAGTTACTTTTAGCCAAATAATGTTCGATTGTGTGGCAATACAGTTCTAATAGTCACATGATCAAAATTTTCATGTGTGGCTAATTAGTAAATTGATGAAGCGAAAAGTGTACCGCTTTTAGGGGGTCATTTAAGCCCTAAATCGTATTTATTTGATCAAATATTGCCCTAAATCGTTCCTTTTGTCATTTTAGGTACTTTGGAGAAGAAATCTGGAAAAGGAAGCATTTTGGACGTTTTTGGAGCATAAAAGTGAAGAAAACGACAAAGTCTCAAAAATCTGCTGGAAAAGTACCTGTGACGGCGTCAAGCCCCAATGTGACGCCGTCAACCCTTGATAAGCCAGAGAGGATTTTGGAAGATTAAAGGGGGACGGCGTCAAGAAGGCCATCAAGAAACCCTAACCGCGGCGAGGTGACGGCGTCAGCTCTATAACGTGACGCCATCAGATCTGTTTTCCTATATATATTTTCATAATTTTTAGTCATTAGTGTGCAACTTTGTGAGGAGAAACCCTAAGACGATTTTTCTGCCATTTTTAAGGGTTTTATACCCTTGGATCTCCCATGTTCAATTGAAGATAAGTAATCAATTAATCATTCAATATGTCTATGTGTTGTTTGATTATATCTTGTTCTTGTCTTTTATTTAACATGCTAGGCTAGATCTATCTTGTGTTTGCTTAGATCTAATGAAACCTAATTATTGATTATTGGTTGTTGGTGTGTTATTATATTGTATTGGATGATTGTTTATCGATGTTAGGCTTAAGAAAACTGGCTAACCTCCTATACGGTAACTTGCTTGAACGTCTTAAGAAACATGAACCAATGCGTACTAAGGTTATTATGGTTGTATTTAATGCATGAGCGAATTCTAGTGATCCCATGTTAGGAGCTTCTTAGCCAGCTCGACATAGGAGTGAAGTAGGAGCTTGTAGAGTTGGGGAAGTACGTACGCCACCCCACGATTGGTATTAAGGAATACACCCGCCATCCACGCAATTAATACACACTAATCAACCGGTAAAAGATAGTTAGGGAGTAAGGAAATCTAAGTAAACACATTTCTCTCCATATAAGTTCCACAACCTTTTTATTTTCAGTTATTTTATTTTATTTGCAATTGTAGTTATTTGGGTTAGTTGACTAGCAACTAATTCCGCCCACTCCTTCAAACCCGATATTTTACTTGCTTTTATAAAAATATAAAAAAATACAAAAAGAATTTTCCCTCACCCTTAGACCTATTAGAGTAGTTTTTCAATCCTAACGACACTATTCCCCTAGAGAACGATCAATCCTCCGGTACTTGCCACTACACTATACTACATCGGTCAGGTACACTGCCTGGTGGGGATTGCAAGCCTCTTGAGATCCCTCGAGAGGTAAAACCTGTTGTAAGGTCGCAAAACCACGCATCAAGTTTTTGGCGCCGCTGCCCGGGAATAGTTATTGTTTAGGTTGAATTTTTATTTTATTAGGTCTACTCACTAGATTCCTTTCTAGTGAGATTTTTATTTTATTTTTCTAGGTTTTCTTTAGTCTATCTTTTTTCTTCGTTTCTTTGTTCGTAACCATTACCATTCGACATCATGGAAGGTGGTAATATCCTCGATCCCAACAACCCACCACCATAACAACACCCACCTCCTAGAGCCCGTACCTTAGGAGACTACTCCCGTCCTTGCCACCATGGCTATCGAAACACCATTGAGCTCACTCAAGGAGCCAATGTCACTCCCTTGCGATCCGACACCATCTGGTTGGTGCAAAGCGGATGCGCATTCCATGGACTTCGTTCCGAAGATCCTAATCAACATCTCAAGGACTTTCTCAAAATCGTTGATTCTATAGACCTTGATGTTGCCACTCGAGAGACGACCCGACTGCGTCTCTTTCAATTCTCTCTGCGGGACCAAGCTAGTCAATGGCTAGAGCGTCTACCCGCAGGATCCATCACCTCTTGGGATGATCTCACCACTCGTTTCCTTGCTCAGTTTTTCCCACCAGGAAGAACTACCAAGCTAAGGAATGATATCTTGATGTTCCAACAACGTCAAGGCGAAACCCTCTACGAGGCATGGACTCGATTCAAGGACTTACTCCAAAAAGTCCCTCACCATGGCATAGAACTTTGGCTCCAAGTCCAAATCTTCTATGACCACATCAATCTCTCCACGAGGCAAACCATTGACCAATCGGCCGGTGGTAAGCTACGTGATCTAAGTGCGGAACAATCATGGGCTCTCCTGGAAGATCTTGCTCTTTATGACAACGAAAGTTGGAATGATCCCCGTGATTTGAATAAAACGGTCAAGGCAATATCTTTGCCTTCGAACAATTCAAGCACTTCCGACCGTAGGATCATAGAACTTGAAGACCAAGTCAAGTTTCTTATGAAATCCTACGAGGCTCCTAAACCTTCAAGCCAAGTGAACAAAATCACTTCTTCGTGTGAATTATGTAGTGGTCCCCACGACACTCGTCATTGCGTGGAACTCCCCGAACAAGCTTTTGCGGACTACGCATCCTCGCGTACCGACGGAGCGGGAGACAAGTGGTACACTTTCAAACCCGAGCCAAACCCCTACGGTGATTCATACAACCCCTCATGGAAAAATCACCCAAACCTTAGGTGGAAACAAAACCAAAACGCACAACAAACCAATTCTTCCAACCCACCTAATCGTTTTCAATCAAGCGGTTCATCCCCAAACCGTACTTTCAACAACAATCCTTCCAACTATGGTAGTACCAATAATCTTGAAGGGTTGATATCCAACTTCGTGACATCTCAAGAAGCTCGTTTAGCAAAGTTTGAAGCCGATTTCAAACAAAAACAAAGCGAGATGACCAATAAGATTGACACTTTGTTGAAAGCCCTCAATGACCGAGAAATGGGAGCACTCCCTAGCAACACAGTCAAGAACCCGAAACTAAACGTCAACGCCATTTCATCGGTTTCGTCTCCTAGTTCTTGTCCACAATATTATTCGGGCAATTCCATGAGCTCGTGTTTCAAACAAACCCAAGTCGTTCAAAATGACCAAGAAGTTATGATATCCAACACTAAATTGGTCAACAACATAGTTGAAACACCTCCCACTCAAAACCTTGACGAAGAATTCAAGGAGCTCCACCTTGAACGTCCGGTTATTGATGTATTAGCACGAGCCCCCTATTATAATGCCCTCTTAGAAAAATATGAGAAGAAGCTCGAGTTAGGTGACAAAGGGACCGCCATCGTTCAAAACAAACTACCTAAGAAGTTAGATGATCCGGGCTTATTTGTTCTACCTTGCAAGATCGGTAATTCGGAGGCTTATGACACATTAGCCGATCTTGGATCAAGCCTTAACCTACTTCCGTTACCTCTCTACACCTCTCTAAAACTAGGGAAACTCGAAGAAACCGAGGTAATAATAGGCTTAGCGGATGGAAGTGTTGCTTACCCGGTTGGAGTAGTCAAGGACGTGTTAGTATACATAGGAAAACTAACCATTTTAGCCGATTTTCACGTCCTTGATATGGTTAGCGACCCTACATGCCCCTTGTTGATAGGTAGAGGATTTTTGGCGACCGCTAGTGCTATGATTGATTGTAAGGAATCTAAGATAGCGGTAGGAGAAGGTGATACTTGGTCAGTCTATGATGTGAAGAAACATGCCTATGATACTGGTGAGGAACCAACACCCCATTGGTTAGAATTAAATAGGAGACCATCTAGATATGGACCCTGGATTGATGGAGACTTCATAGGACCCCAACGCCCATTTTACCTAGAAGAGGACTTTGTGAGCCGAACACATACGGTAGAACAACTCTTGGCTAGGGACACCGAATTGGATCCATTTGAAGACCCTCTAGTTTTTAGGAAGATGATTGATTTCCTATGAGTTTTGCCAATTAACCTAGGGATGAATAGGTGGACATGTGAAGACGATGATCATAAGTGGGATTGGGACAAACCACCCAAAGATGGAGATGGGTCATGGCATATTAAGATGACATTGTATGACCCGGATGGAGAGAGGTTTGAAAAGATATATCGTACTATGCGGACCAATAGAAAACTTCAATCCAAGCTTAACCCTAAAGATGTCCTCGATGACGATCTCACTTACATAGGTTAAAAAGGACTTTGAGTCTAGCTACAAGACTCGTTAATAAAGAAAAGCGCTTCTTGGGAGGCAACCCAAGCTTTATTTGCTTTGTGTGTTTATTTATTTGTATGTTTATTTATTTGTTTGTTTGATTTTATTTGCTTCCGTATGTATGTTTAATTTTTATTATTATTGATTCATGTTCGAAACTAAATTGTGAAAATGCTTTATCTTGTTTTTAACTTCGTCTTAACTACATATAAAGGTATTTTGCAAAAGATAAGTGTAAGGGAAATCCAAATCGGTTTATTAGAACAAATGAACATGAATCATAACAATATTAAATTAACATACATATTAGTAATTGTTTGAGTCAAATGCTTGTATCGAGTCATAATGATATTTTGCAGGAATTCCAGGAAGTAAGGTATAGGTTTTTCCAGAAATTTTCCGGAAACTTAACATGAGAATTCTGTCAGATCATTTCTGACGGCGTCAGGTTTTAATTTTCTAAAATTTTTGAAAGTTTTGTTTTTCTTCCGGAATCATAAAAAGTTTTTATTAAATCTCTAACTTATAAACTCCAGGAATCTGCAAAATAATCATTCCACAAGCATTATATCCTTATACAGATTTATCCCGCCGATGTTATTCAGGTTTTCGTGTTTATTTTCTCAGGTTTAACAGGTTATTTTGGACAAGGAGATGTAAGTGGAATCTAGCTTTTGGCGCTGCTTTAATCTTGAAGCTTCAACATTACCTTGGAAGAAGATCTAACCATGTTACCCCTTTATCCACCGAGCGAATCAGGGGAGTATTTGATTTCATTCTTTTACCTTAATTACTTTTACATCTTGTTATTTGAACATTGGGGACAATGTTCATCTTAAGTGTAAGGGGGGGTAAAGTACGATACCTTAGAGAATGCTATTACGCTTGATTTTTCGTTTGTTTAATGGTAGATGTGTAATAAAACTGAGAGAAATACCTGTTAAGGCAATTTTAGTGCCAAATTTAAAATTTTTTACAACATATAGGAGTGAAACTTTGGTCTTAATGAGCGTCTCATGGATAGGAGTTATATGACTAGCACAAAACCGTACCACTAAAAAATTTTCCACCCCTAAATATGTGAGGTTCGCCCCTAGAATTGGTAGGAAAAGCATTTATGCTATGATGTGTGTACCGGTAGCACTTAGATTCTAGAACTTGCGTTAGGACCATTCCGAGGCCACAAGTGATACTACATTCGTGTAGTTAGATTTACTACATGATAAGAGGCATTAGGATTAACCCATTGTTTTACACCTGTGTTTTTGTTATAATTACATTGGCTACATTGGTCAAGTAATTCTCCCACACCCTTTGCGTTGTACTCATTTTTTAGTACACGATACCCCTAGTACACCCCTCAGAGCCTATCTTTTCGTTTTGATGAAGCGAAAAGTGTACCGCTTTTAGGGGTCATTTAAGCCCTAAATCGTATTTATTTGATCAAATATTGCCCTAAATCATTCCTTTTGTCATTTTAGGTACTTTGGAGAAGAAATCTGGAAAAGGAAGCATTTTGGACGTTTTTGGAGCATAAAAGTGAAGAAAACGACAAAGTCTCAAAAATCTGCTGGAAAAGTACCTGTGACGGCGTCAAGCCCCAATGTGACGCCGTCAACCCTTGATAAGCCAGAGAGGATTTTGGAAGATTAAAGGGGGACGGCGTCAAGAAGGCCATCAAGAAACCCTAACCGCGGCGAGGTGACGGTGTCAGCTCTATAACGTGACGCCGTCAGATCTGTTTTCCTATATATATTTTCATAATTTTTAGTCATTAGTGTGCAACTTTGTGAGGAGAAACCCTAAGACGATTTTTCTGCCATTTTTAAGGGTTTTATACCCTTGGATCTCCCATGTTCAATTGAAGATAAGTAATCAATTAATCATTCAATATGTCTATGTGTTGTTTGATTATATCTTGTTCTTGTCTTTTATTTAACATGCTAGGCTAGATCTATCTTGTGTTTGCTTAGATCTAATGAAACCTAATTATTGATTATTGGTTGTTGGTGTGTTATTAATTGTATTGGATGATTGTTTATCGATGTTAGGCTTAAGAAAACTGGCTAACCTCCTATACGGTAACTTGCTTGAACGTCTTAAGAAACATGAACCAATGCGTACTAAGGTTATTATGGTTGTATTTAATGCATGAGCGAATTCTAGTGATCCCATGTTAGGAGCTTCTTAGCCGGCTCGACATAGGAGTGAAGTAGGAGCTTGTAGAGTTGGGGAAGTACGTACGCCACCCCACGATTGGTATTAAGTAATACACCCGTCATCCACGCAATTAATACACACTAATCAACCGGTAAAAGATAGTTAGGGAGTAAGGAAATCTAAGTAAACACATTTCTCTCCATATAAGTTCCACAACCTTTTTATTTTCAGTTATTTTATTTTATTTGCAATTGTAGTTATTTGGGTTAGTTGACTAGCAACTAATTCCGCCCACTCCTTCAAACCCGAGATTTGACTTGCTTTTATAAAAATATAAAAAAATACAAAAAGAATTTTCCCTCACCCTTAGACCTATTAGAGTAGTTTTTCAATCCTAACAACACTATTCCCCTAGAGAACGATCAATCCTCCGGTACTTGCCACTACACTATACTACATCGGTCCGGTACACTGCCTGGTGGGGATTGCAAGCCTCTTGAGATCCCTCGAGAGGTAAAACCTGTTGTAAGGTCGCAAAACCACGCATCATAAATGTTGTCTATTTTTGTACCTTTAGCCACATAAATATGTGAATGTGTGGCCGTTCCATTTTGCCCATGTGTGACCAAATCCCATTTTTATACTAGTGTACACGTTGTGTGCGGTTTACACGTTTTGCGAGATAACTTCACGTTTTTAAGTCAAATGAGCTCGGAAGAGTTCGTAAATGAAAAATAAGGATTATTCCTTGTAATAATATGTCTGGATAATTATGGGTTTTCACAGTTTATTACCGGAGGGATGTATGTGTCTCAACTTATCGGCGAGGAATGTATGATGTGAAATGAGGTAAACCACATGGATGTATTTTGGAGTTTATTTTTTCCTTCCAACTATTAGTCCAAATTTACCGTATAATCTTTCATTTTCTGTCACTATGAACAAACAATAATCTTGGAAAGCAATAATTAACTATGATTAAATCCTTATTGGGCCGAACTAAGTGATTTTTTTATTGTTATTTAGGGCCCGTTTGTTTCACACCTTTTGCAATAAAGTAATACTGTGATAGTTGAATGAAATTGTTTGTTTTACGGTTTTGATTTGAAATCTATTATGAAACCCTCTGACGCCATTCCTCATGATATTGGTAGGTTTGGAATTTTAAAGATCGTCCCATAGTTTGTTTTTAATCTCAGCCACATATTTTGCCTTTATATAATATCTTTATATTTATTTATTCCATATAACACTTTTATTTATTACTTAAACAAATATTTAAAATATATAGATATATATTTCTCTCTCCTCATTCTCTTTCATTTTATACCAAATCCAAATCATATTCTAAACCCGTGATCATACCAAACGCATCCTTAGACTTAAGAGATATTGATTTGATAGTCATATTAGTGCACGTTATTTTGTGTTGCTAACTTGCTATGTTGGTTTGTCAATGTTTTCTTTCAATTTATTTTTATATCAATGATGGAACTTGTCACAGTCGATTGTAAACTCGGTTTGTTTTTCTATAAGTTTTTATCAAAATGAATTAACATGAAAATAGATATAGTGGAAACAAATAAGAATGAAAAATGTTCAAGGGTGATTAAAAGCTATATGTATGAAAACGAAACTATTTATATTTACTGTGGAAAACTAGAAGGGGGGTTGAATAGTTTTTACCGTTTTAAACTTTTATTCGCTTTGTATACTTAACGTGATTTCAAAGTAAAGCAAACAATCACGCAATATATATAAAGCAAGTCAGGGAAGAAATGATTGATGCGTGTTGCGTGTCGTTGCGGTTTAGCAGTTTTAATGCCTACTCAAGTTTTAAATTTATATTTAGCCGACTTATCAATAACACACACACTTAACGAGCAGTGTACCCGGTCAGTATGAATATAATGGTAAGTAGAGTGTCGATCACTAAGAGTGGAACGTATTATCTAGTTATTCTAATCAGTATTTTATTATATTAAGTTAGCTGTACAATCTAATCTAACGCAAGGGGGTTCAGCCTGAGAGACTGGCACGATTTTGTTGCAATTAAATAATAAACTAAACCAATAGGCACGAATCAGCAAGTAGCACACACGTACACAGATAAATACTCGAGACGATAAGAGGGCTGTCCTTATGATAAGTAGTTTGTCACTTGTTTTATTGCTAGTGTTATATGAAGTGTATAGTTCGATGCAACGCACCGAGATTAAGTCCTTTCTCGTTGGTTCTAATCTTATCGGCGAGTAAAACCTTAATGATTACTTATGACTATCCCGTTTATCTTTCTCCTACTTTTCTACAGACCATAGAATGCATAGGCATCTAATAAACAGGCGAGGGCAGAGGCATGGCGACCCGATCAACGCTCAGCTAGCCACAGAGGTTATCAATGCACTAATAAAAGTCACCAAAGACACTAACATATAAACTTTAATTGATGAGAAAGCAGTTTTAAGGGAGTGCAACCTTTCCGTTGTCACATTACACAAGCCACCAATCTTGATGAATTAAAGTTTACTAACACAATAAAACAAAACTACTTAATGAATTAAACACATGCAGCACCTTCTTACAGCTCTTGTATCTTTGATTTGGGTGTGTCTTGTGTTGCTGCCTTGACTGAATTCGTCCTAGGTTTCTGGTCTTCGGTCTCGTATATAATATATGTCACCTCGAATTTGTCTGGTCTTGGGGTATTTATAGTTTCTGTCTGAGGGTAAGATGCGGCGCATCTAGTAAGTAGATGTGGCGCATGTACTTAACTTCGCGTGGGGTCCAAGATTATAATATTCAGGAATATTCGTACACCGCCAGAAGATGCGGCGTATCTTCATCTTTGGATGCGGCGCATGTCCTCTTGTATCTTGGATCGTATCTGGTGAAATATTGATAGTGATGCGGCGCATGTTATAGGTGAGATGCGGCGCATCTGGAGTAGAATAAGTTGGTTACTCTTCGTTGACCAAAGTTTCATATGCGGCGCATGGGATAAATCCATGCGGCGCATTCTTCAAAGTCAGGCAGTGGTCTTCATTCTCTTCATTCCAACAACCAATTCCAATCTTGATCATTTTACTCCGTTTTTATTCCATAATCGCTAAGTTTCACCAAATGCTTGTTTTTACCTGAGAATTACAAAAGTAAACGATTAAGTATCAATCCTAATACATAATATAGTAAAACAAGTCAAATTAATAGGATAAATGATAGTAATAAAATGTACTTATTTGAGTTCATCAAATATCCCCCCACTTGAACTTTACTTGTCCCCAAGTAAACCTTAGAATTAATCTTATGAAAATGTATCCTAAAAATGTTAGGATTTATTTTTATATTTAAGCATGTATTCGTTTTTTGTCATAATCACACAACTAAACACTTAACGAATTAGAAGTAGAATAAAATGTTTTGATAAAAGCAAATCTAATCGTTTAACTATCCAGTCGCGAAGAATATTCTATCATAAGCTTGGCAAGTATACACATCTCCCCCACTAAAGCTAAGGAATAACAAGTCTAAAGCGGTAAAAAGGGTTTTTAGGCTTAAAGGTTAATTATTCTTATTCACTATCGATCTCAAATTCCAGAAAAGGCGACAAAATCACAAATACATGATCGAATCCACGAACACGATACTTGCAATTGCTCAAATCCTTAACTCGAATAGGCTAAAGATAGGTCCAAACTTCACCAATAATAATATATCAAAAAGGGCGACAAAATCATAAATACATAGCCGAATCCACGACTACGATACTTAAGATTGCTCAAATCCCTAATCTCAATAAATCAAAGGTTTCGTTGGATAAAGAATAATACAGGGTATGGATAATATTTGGGATATAAATTGGTGTAAAATAAAAAATAAACAAAACAAATAAATTAAAATCTTAAGTGTGGTTAATCACTATCCCAACCATCCCATGAATAAGACTCATATCATTGAATAAATCACGCTTTAACACTTGAAACACACGCTTTAGGTAGACACGAATTATACTCAACAAGATCTTAATCAAAGAATAACCTTTAGTTGACGTTCCCATAACTGCCAACTCCCATTCAATCCATAAATATATAACAACTAGTGGTGATATCGACCACTTACATAACTTTACATCGTTGGTTTAATCAAACATCCAACTTTCTTCTTTTTCTTTTTCTTTTCTCATTTTTTCGATTTTTTTTTTTTTCTTTTTACTAAGCATAAACATAGATGTGTAAAATTTCACCACATCACCAAAACAATAATTCTGGATAATTTTTCCATACTTTTCATGACTTCAGAAATAACGGTAATAGTGAAAGTAGTAAACACACGAAAAATAAACTCAAAGATATACAATATTTACTTTCACTCCAATTGCATTGTGCAATTTCCCGACCTAACCATAGATAATGAATTACGCACGCGAACACAGGTAATGTAAGGAAACACACTTTGCCTATAGCAATTAACCAACCACGGATTTTAATCTACAGGGTAGGCTAAGGTGTAAGTGCTTAACGAAACATTTTAAACATAGGTGTAAGAAACGAAAGGAATGGCTCTGAGTGTTTTTCTAGGGGTATCTTACTCTAAAAATGAGAGTAACAAAAGGGTTTATACGGGGGTTAACTAACCAGTGTAGTTAGCTAATAACACATAACATATAAGGCTATTTGGGTGTAATCCTAGAAATTTACCAATTTAGACAAGTCATTCCAATTATATAAAATAATACTTATTATGGTGGTCTCGAATAGTATACAAGCCAAGTTCTAAAGTTTACAAGTCACCGGCACACTCATAGATTTGTGAGTTTTGAAAAATCACAATTATTGAAAATAACGTCATGTGTGCAGCTATGCAACTTAGACTTTAAACAAAAACATGCTAAAAATTTTAAATTTTGATATATTAAGCACATTTTAAGCATATTTTGAAAAGTTTAGGACAAGTAAGTGTTAAGTGTTCTAATTCTCCAATCCCCCCACTTAAGTTAAACAACGTCCTCGTTGTTTGTATAAAAGGTTAAAACTGGAAAATAAAAGAATTAGAACAGAAAAACTCCCCTGAGATTTGCTAGGTATAATCCTCCATTAGTAGTAGAGCAAAAATCATCTTTCTTGTGGATTAGAACGTTTAAGCTTCATATAAGATGTATCCACAGGAAATGCAGGAATCTATAATACCACCAACACTTTAAAACACACATAAGATAAGAAAGGTTCAAACTTGCATAATACATTAGTAGTTAGGTAAAAATAAAACATAAAAACTTAAAATGAAAATCATCAGGTCAGTCGATGCGCCGTATCTTATGGAAGAAGATACGCCGTATCGAGCCTGGAATAATTACGGATCAGAATAAAAGATGCGCCGCATCCTTAACCAGGGATGCGCCGCATTAAAATAAACTGATAAAAAGTTTTAAATTCGGAAATAAAAATAAATGCAGAAAAATAAAATAAGATATGACCATCTGCAGGAGATGCGTCGCATCTCAGAATTGAGATGCGCCGTATCCTCTTCGGCCTGACTGACTCGACACATAAACAGAATAATAAAAAGATAAATCCGGGTTGTCTCCCGGTAAGCACTTGTCTTTATTCCAGAGTCTTCAAGTTAGACTCACGTTCAGCTCTTTAGTATTGATCATTTATTCCTACATGGCCACGTAGGATCCATTTAGCAACTAAATCGTCACGTATATATTCAGGTCCCAAATTCAAAACTCCTTTATAGAATCCTTCCATTATTTGATATGGGTACTCAATCCCTCTCTTTATGTCATCATTACTAATAAAAAGGAATGGAGAGAATTTGTAGCAGACCCTAGTAGTAGCATGTTTAAACCCAGGGTGAGTTCGGGGCATCATATAGGTGATAATGTCGCTTCCACATTGAAAGGTGATCTTTCCTTCAAATCGTTTTGCATTAATAGTGATCTCCCTACAAAATGGTTTTCCAACAATCACGTCACCCATATTGCTGTCACGATAGGCATTCATGTTTTCAACAACGGCGAACTCAGTTACAATAGTAAAGCGGCCTACGAAGATCGGGACATTAATGAAGGCTCCAACTACATTCTTTCCCTTATGCTCCACTTTATTTCTCATAATAGAATTGTAAAAGCTTCTTGACATGACATTGATTGGTAAAATAGGAAAGAAATTGGCGTCAATACACTTGTACCCAATCATGCATGGGAATTGCAAATTGTAAGCACAATTGGCGTTGATCCTTCTACCGTAATCCCAAGAACCATCATATCCCTCAAATTCATCGTAATTCCTAGTATTAATAACATTGACTTTTGTACTATCCACAATTTCTCCTTCTTCTAACTCAGATTCCGCATCGTCCATGAATAGCTCATTGGATTCCAATGGTCCATCAAGGTCATTAAGTTCAATGTAGTCCCCGTCGTAACGTTCTGATGATTTATCATGCACTAATATATCATTCATAAAGTTGGCTTCGAAGTCGAAGTCAATCAGTTCTCCGAATCCATCCATTTTCCTTCTGAAATAATCACAAAAGCATCAGTAGGATCTGTTCGCAAGAAGAAAAACTAACAAATATAAAGACGGATATAAGAATAAAAATAACTGATATTGGCAGACGATGCGCCGTATCCAAAAAGTTGGATACGCCGTATCTTATAATCGTTAAAATTAAATCAGACTTTATTCAGAAAATAGATACGCCGCTTAGAAATTAAGAATGCGCCGTATCGAATTAAATTAATCAAAAATCGATATTTATTTAAAATTAAATGCGTCGTATTAACGAAAGTTAATGCGCCGTATTTTCGTTACGTTTCAAAAATATAAGATTTTTGATTCAGAAGATGCGCCGTATCGATAAAAATCGATACGCCGTATCTGTTTAATAATTCGAAAACTGTTTTTAATAAAAATAATAGATACGCCGTATCTGCTGAAGCAGATGCGTCGTATGGCGTTAACGTTTAGAAAAAAAAATTATCAAAAATAGATACGCCGTATCACTTTATCGCTTAGAAAAAAATTTCTTATTAAAAACAGATACGCCGTATCTTGGGGAAAAGATGCGTCGTATCGAATTAATTAAACGCGTTGTATTTTATAAAAATTTGAACGCAATACGCCGTATCTGAGGAATCATATGCGCCGTATCGTTCGATTTAGCTCAGTACAACGATAGCAGAAAACAAAAAAAATACGAAAAATAAAAAAAACAAATAAAAACACACGAAAATAAACACAAACAAAAGCAAACAAATAACACACAAAAACAGAAAATATGCAAAATAGTACAATGAATGCAAATTAATCTAATACACAACAAAATTAGCGGTTAGATAAAAAATTAAAAACCTAATTAAAATACTAATCAAATTAACAGATAATAACAATTCACTCCCCGGCAGCGGCGCCAAAAACTTGATGCGTGTTGCGTGTCGTTGCGGTTTAGCAGTTTTAATGCCTACTCAAGTTTTAAATTTATATTTAGCCGACTTATCAATAACACACACACTTAACGAGCAGTGTACCCGGTCAGTATGAATATAATGGTAAGTAGAGTGTCGATCACTAAGAGTGGAACGTATTATCTAGTTATTCTAATCAGTATTTTAATATATTAAGTTAGCTGTACAATCTAATCTAACGCAAGGGGGTTCAGCCTGAGAGACTGGCACGATTTTGTTGCAATTAAATAATAAACTAAACCAATAGGCACGAATCAGCAAGTAGCACACACGTACACAGATAAATACTCGAGACAATAAGAGGGCTGTCCTTATGATAAGTAGTTTGTCACTTGTTTTATTGCTAGTGTTATATGAAGTGTATAGTTCGATGCAACGCACCGAGATTAAGTCCTTTCTCGTTGGTTCTAATCTTATCGGCGAGTAAACCCTTAATGATTACTTATGACTATCCCGTTTATCTTTCTCCTACTTTTCTACAGACCATAGAATGCATAGGCATCTAATAAACAGGCGAGGGCAGAGGCATGGCGACCCGATCAACGCTCAGCTAGCCACAGAGGTTATCAATGCACTAATAAAAGTCACCAAAGACACTAACATATAAACTTTAATTGATGAGAAAGCAGTTTTAAGGGAGTGCAACCTTTCCGTTGTCACATTACACAAGCCACCAATCTTGATGAATTAAAGTTTACTAACACAATAAAACAAAACTACTTAATGAATTAAACACATGCAGCACCTTCTTACAGCTCTTGTATCTTTGATTTGGGTGTGTCTTGTGCTGCTGCCTTGACTGAATTCGTCCTAGGTTTCTGGTCTTCGATCTCGTATATAATATATGTCACCTCGAATTCGTCTGGTCTTGGGGTATTTATAGTTTCTGTCTGAGGGTAAGATGCGGCGCATCTAGTAAGTAGATGCGGCGCATGTACTTAACTTCGCGTGGGGTCCAAGATTATAATATTTAGGAATATTCGTACACCGCCAGAAGATGCGGCGTATCTTCATCTTTGGATGCGGCGCATGTCCTCTTGTATCTTGGATCGTATCTGGTGAAATATTGATAATGATGCGGCGCATGTTATAGGTGAGATGCGGCGCATCTGGAGTAGAATAAGTTGGTTACTCTTCGTTGACCAAAGTTTCATATGCGGCGCATGGGATAAATCCATGCGGCGCATTCTTCAAAGTCAGGCAGTGGTCTTCATTCTCTTCATTCCAACAACCAATTCCAATCTTGATCATTTTACTCCGTTTTTAGTCCATAATCGCTAAGTTTCACCAAATGCTTGTTTTTACCTGAGAATTACAAAAGTAAACGATTAAGTATCAATCCTCATACATAATATAGTAAAACAAGTCAAATTAATAGGATAAATGATAGTAATAAAATGTACTTATTTGAGTTCATCAATGATCAAACCACACAACACGAATGTTTATAGTGGTTCGGCTACAAGGACTATCTTCCTTGCCCTACTCCACTCCTCGAGCCTCTAACTCAAGAGTTTTTCTTCACTAAGAAACAAGCACCCTTCTAGGCAGAGAAAACCTTTACACGTCGCTTACTCTTTATCCGGTACTAAGCTAAACACCGAGTTCTTTACAAAGGTACAACCACTCCCGTTGGTTCTTTAACAAGGGTACAACCACTCCCGACACTCTATGTGTTTTGAGGACTAAAACACTAACCGAACTCTACTGAATGAATGGTATAGACAATGATGTGTGAACACTAACTAATCACACAGTATCTAATTATCAAGACTTGCAACACTGTGTTGAAGCTTGTATGCTTGATCTTCTTTGCTACAAAAGAGAGATCACTAAAAATGAAATGAATGAATGTAATGGGTTAGTAATGTACAAATGAATGAATATATAATTTAAGCTATATGAGTGATGAGTGTGCTTGAATGACCAGCTTGCTATTTATAGGCAAAGCTGAGCAGACAAGCTGCGCATTCAACGGACCCAAATTATGGGTTCCGCCCATATATTGGTTTGGTTCCGCCGGGACATGCCAGCTAAGAGTTTACAATATCTTTCCATATTTTGTCTAGTCTTGTCAAGATCTTACAAAGTCAACTCTTTTGCTTCAAGATCTTTCCAAAATATATTGTAAAGTCAACTAAGATTTCCTAATGAGGTATGCCATGATGTCATGTGTATTTCTATTTTTAAGAAATAAAAATAAACATGTAAATGTATATATGTATGCAATGTATAATTCCTAGTGATCATGTGATATGTAAATATGTTTTAGAAAGCTTGTTACTAAAATGTAAAAGACTTTAACATATACTTATGCTTTGCTAAAGATAAACCTTATAATTGTCATTAACAAAATAAAGCAAATATCGTAAAATATAAATAACGTTTTTAGGACGATATTTGTATTAACAATCTCCCTCTTTTTGCTGATGACAAAACATAATGTTTATTTTTAAGCAATGGAATAAGTAAAGTGAAAGTCTTTTAAAAATATAGATTAAGTTAGTTTTATGCAAGTTTTGAAGACTATTTTAAGCATAAAAACATGTACTGTGATGTTAACAATGATGTATGAACTTAATCCTATCTCCTCCTTTTTGTCGAAACAAAAAGAAAAAATGCATAGCGGAATGTGGTGAACGGTTCTTGGTGATTACTCCCCCTAATTTGGAGTACCAAGAATGATTCAATGATTTTGAGAACTTAAAGCTCCCCCTTGGATAATACTCCCCCTAATTGGAGTGCCAAGGTTATGATGCATGAAATGATCCTACAAAACAAAATTTAGTGTATGATATGCTCCCCCTTGATCAATACTCTCCGTTGCTAGGGTACCAACATATATGATTCAAGAATTATGAATGCTACAAAACAAAAGATTAGTACATGATATTCTCCCCCTCGATCAATACTCCCCATTGCTAGGGTACCAACGTATTTGATTCAAAGATGAGAAATGCTACAAAACAAAGGTTAGTTGTATATAGATCAATCCAACCAAGTAGCATAATGCATATGTAACGGTTCAACCAAACATTGTAGTTCAACCTGTTTGACTTTAAAAAGTCAACTAAGTAAAATTGTCCAAACCAATCACAAAGGTCAAACAAAGATACTTTTAACCAACCATATATATAATGATGCAAATCAACCAAAATATTATGCCAAATAGTGATCACCCATAAGCATAAATATAACATCCATTAATAGAAAATTTGTTTGTGACATAAGTCACAAAACATGATGTTACAACATAAAAAAGAAAGCAACTTAAATAAATCCTAAAAAGTCCTAAAAGTTCCTATAAAAGGAAACTAGGAAGAAACTAAAAGCTCCTATTGTGGAGGATGAGAAAGCGCATTAAGGCGCTCGAGAATGTGGTTCAAAATGAATCACATTTCGTTTTGCAATTCAAGAACCGAGATGTTGGTTCGTTGAACCAAATGAGTGGTCCTCTCATATATGATACAATCATGTCTCAGAGGTGGAAGGGTTGGTTGTTTGATGGTGGAGGAGGTGGAATGTAGTTTGGAGACATAATGGAGGCCATCAAGGTTGATTGCAAGTCCATTGCCTCATGGAGGTGGGAATCCACCATATTTGAGAAAGCATAGAGGCGGTCTAACTCCTCGTTGATTTCTTGTTGTGATTGGGGTTGGTTGTTCCACATTGCCTCATCAATGTGGATGTTGGTGAGGGTTGTTGAGGTTGTGGTTGTGGTTGCTCTTGGTCACGGTAGAGAGGACCGTGGATATCCCGATAAATGGGATGGAAGAGGAGAGGTTCTTGACCTTCAAAGGTCATAGGAGGAGGATTGGTAGTCCTTGTTGGAAGGTCTTCCAAAGTTTCAAGATATGGGTGTGGTGAGGTTTGAGGAGTAGCAAATAACTCCATTGGTTGTAGTTTGGGTGAGTGTGATGGTGATGGTGATCTAGCAGGTTATGATGGAGCGGGTGGTGGTGTGGTTGCTACAGGGGTGATTGTTGGTGGTGGAGTATGGATGACTACATTTGGTGGTGTTGGAGTGGAGAGGTTGAGAAAATTCTCATTGGCTATGGGTGAGGAGATGTTGAGAGGTGTTGACTCCTCTGATGAAGATGTTAAGTTCACAAAACAACACTGTTTAACACTTATGCGAGCAGTCCTGCGTGGTGGTCTGTTGGTGGAAGAGTTGTTGGATTTTGTCATGGTTAAAATGGGAAGGATTGCTAACAAGTACAGGGATGATACTTAGAGTTGGTGGTAAAAGTGTGAGTTTTGATCAACTAAAGGTTCCAATTTATAGGCAGGAAGGATTATAGAAATTGGTGTTTGGATTTGATGTTCATCCATAGAAGGATTGAGGTTCCTAATGATTTGGAACAAAAAATTGTGTTAGTCACATCATCTAAGTCAACCCATAGAGATGGAGTTGAGTAAAGTATTGAGGATATGCAGTTAATGCAAGGTTTGAGTGGGAAATCTATTGATGTGATGTTTCTACGGATTGCAAGGAACCAAATTAAGGGTTCCTTGCTTGTTACAGAAAGGTAACTTGATGGAAAATTTGAATTTTCAAATTTTGGTGGGAAATGGATTACTTATGATTCTAAGTGTTCCTAAATCATCCTAATGTGCCTAATGATCAGTAGGATAATCCTTAGAACTAGAATCAACAATCTAAAGATCGGGATTAGTCGGGAAATTTGAAAAAGTTACTGTGGGATTGGCGGATCCAAATGACAACAAGTGAGGAACCAAATTTTTGGTTCCGCGGAATCCACAGGGTGAAAATTAGCGGAGCCAAGAAATACAACAGACGGAACCCGAAAATTGGTTCCACCATATCCGCCAGACGAAATTCCTTAACAGTGGGCATTTTAAACTACCCTAAACCCGTTGAAATCCCAAAAATTATCCTAAGTCATATGTAATTAATTAGTTATGATTGTTTAGAAACAAAAACACAGGTTTTAACACATGAGAACACATAGATCAAACTGATGAAATTGAACTTACCATAAAAGGATGTTAAGCCAAACGATGGCTTAAGCATGAAAATTGATAAAAACACGTGTTATCGTCCTGAAAAGTTATGTTAGTTCACAGAAATGTATCGTACCAACATAATATTCTAATAATACAAGAATTCAACACATCATTGTCTCAAAATTGTCTTATACCAAACATTCCCTAGCCCTCACTTCTTGCTAAGCTTTTTGTGGAGCTTCATGACCCACCGTCCAAGATTCTTCATCACTCCTCGAGTTTGACGAAACTCCTCAGATTGGTTGTCGATGGGAGGTAGTTGACTCATATACTCGGGTGGAGGAATCCTAGAATTTGGCAAACCATCATCCTCACTAACCGATGATGATGAGGTGGGAGGATGAGCTCATTTTCCTTTTGCTACGGCTACCCGATGATCACTAAGTGGTACAAAGGTGTGGTTAATCTCGTGGTAATCGGGAACAAAACCTCTAGCATTTCGAGGAATGGGTGCAAAAGCTCTATAAAGGAGGGTGAGAAGCATCCCGTAGGGCATGGCAGTGGTGCCTTGAACTGGAATATCGGCCATTCTTTTGGCGATATAGTAGACGAGGTTGAATGGTTGGTGGTTTGACACACAATAGAGCATATATCAAAGACTCGCGTTGAAATGGTCTCTATTTCCTATGGTGCTAATCACGTTTGCCCTAAGAACTTCCTCGAGCTTCTTGAATTGGGGCCTAAGTTCATTTAGCTCCATGCCAAACGGATCACGAGCTACCTCTTTTCCTCGACTAGTCCTAGTGTGGGAGGTTCTAGGAACAAAGAGATGAGCACGGATGTCCTCTTTTGGGCTTAAAGGTGTGTCGTATGGTGGTGTACGATCAAGGTTGGAATCAAGAATGGACAATGACCATTTGTCCGATTAAAAGCAAGTTCCTTGATTTGGAACACCTAAGACATCTCCAAATTGGTCTAGAGGGATGTTGTACCGAGTTTGGTTCACTTTGAAATGGACGTTCATGTAACCATAATCATTTGTGCTAAGACCTACAGTTGCATAGAATTCAAGTATGAATCTAGGGATTATGGGTTCATCAATATCTAGGAGACAATCGAATCGAATGGCGGCAAGTTGTTCTCTAAGAATGGTTCCTTCTAGGAATGAGGGGTCTACGGTTCTACCCTCATGTACATAGCGTTTTTCTAAGGCTTTAAAGATTTCAACTTGGTCCTCGGTGAGTCCTTTGGTTTTATGGTGTGGAGGTAGGTATTTGACGGTTGCTTTGTGATCATAATAAGTCGCGGGAGGCATGATTATCCTAGACACGAAAATTACATAGTTTAGTTAAAACTATTGAAAATACATATATAGATTCCTTTTGATGCATGAAAATTTTGTTAATGCAAGTTTTATAACAAAATTAGAGATAACCCAAACGCTCCTACTTCAATGTATCTACGATTGAATGTACCCGAAAATACATATTAATTATGTATTCCCTTTAGCATTCAAGAGATATTATGCAAGTGATGTTTAAAAACATAACGTTTTTGTATTTGTATGAACAATGTTCAAAAACCGTTTTTCCTAGTCGTGAGAAGATTTTGATAACAATTTCTCATGGGGTTTTTGATGAATTATGATAATGTCCTACAAGATGCAATTCCTAACTAAGAAAAACATGATTTTTGATGCAATTCAGTAAATATGTTTCATGATTTTGCTAAAAATATGCATAAACCCCAAGTTTTGATTTTGTGCATCAAATAGAAATCCTAGACTCAGATCAGGAATGTAGATATGATTAGGATACTTACAGAGATGATTAGAGCACAAATTGATGGAAGGAGATGACCCAAATTGTTAGTTTGGTTGATTTTGAGTCGAGTTCCAGTAGTTGGTATGTTTTTGGGAGTTGTGATACACAGTACATGTTGTTTATTTAATATAAAAAACTGACTCAGGGGGCCGCGGATCTGGCGGAACCAAAACAAGGGGTCCGCCCTTGTTGTCGATTGGTTCTGCGGATCAGGCTCGGGTTTTTGGTTTTTTTTTTGGTTAATCTAAGGTTCAAACTAAGGTTTTATCTACTCACTAGGTTCCATTAGTCATAAACCAAGTCTAAGAAAGTTAAAGGGTGCTCTCTTAAGAGATTTAGTGAGAATGTCGGCAATGTTGTCCTCTGAGGAAACTTTCTCGATTGAGATGTTCCCCTTCTGAACATTGTCGCGTAGGAAATGGTGACGTATTTCTATATGTTTGGTTCTAGCGTGTTAGACTAGATTTTTGCTAAGGTCGATAACTCCTTTGTTGTCGCAAAGAATGGGAATGTCGTTGAGTTCAATTCCATAGTCGACGAGAGCTTGTTTCATCCACATTGCTTGTTGACACGCCTTTCCTGCAGATACGTACTCGGCTTCAGTTGTTGATATTGTTAGTGTCGTTTGTTTCTTGGCAAACCATGAGGTGAGACAATGCCCAACAAAAGTACAAATACCACTTGTACTTTTTCTATCGACATAGTCACCGGCATGGTCTGAGTCAGCATACACTATCGTTTCCATTCCCGTTCCTTTAGGATACCATAATCCTAAATGTGCAGTACCTTTAATATATCTAAAGGTTCGTTTAACGGCCTCAAGATGGGATGTTTTGGGATCTTCTTGAAAGCGTGCACATAGACAAACACTAAACATAATGTCCGGTCTACTAGTCGTGAGGTAGAATAAACTACCAATCATTCCTCTATATTTAGTGCTATCTACGGATTCACTTTCGTCATCTTTGGTGAGTTTGGTTTCGGAGGACATGGGTGTTTTCATGAGTTTGGAATCTTCAAGACCAAATTTCTTAAGCATATCTCTTGTATACTTAGATTGGTTGAAGAATATCCCATCATTTAATTGTTTTATTTGGAGACCTAAGAAAAAGTTTAGTTCCCCCATCATACTCATTTCAAACTCATCATGCATGATTTTCGAAAATTCATCGCATAACTCTTGACAAGTTGAACCGAATATAATGTCATCCACATAAATCTGGACTATGATAATATGTGATCCCTTTTTCTTGGTGAAGAGAGTGTTGTTTACTAGGCCCACGGTATACTTATGGTCAACTAGGAAAGTCTTAAGTCGATCATACCAAGCTTTTGGTGCTTGCTTAAGTCCGTATAATGCTTTCTTAAGTTTGTAGACGCGATTTGGTTTTTCAAAATCGGCAAAGCCGGGAGGTTGTGCTATGTACACTTCCTCATTAATGAAACCATTTAGAAAAACACTTTTAACATCCATTTGGAATAATTTAAAGTCGTGTGCACATGCATATGCAAGTAATATTCTAATTAACTCAAGCCTAGCGACGGGTGCAAATGTCTCGTCGTAATCTATACCTTCTTGTTGATTGTAGCCTTGAGCTACTAGCCTAGCTTTGTTTCTAGACACCACTCCATTTTCATCCATTTTGTTCCTAAATACCCATTTAGTTCCAATTATGGTTTGATTTTGAGGTTGAGGGACTAATGTCCAAACGTCATTTCTAACAAATTGGTTTAATTCTTCTTGCATCGCTACGACCCAAGATTCATCTTTTATGGCTTCATTAACATTTTTAGGTTCAATGGTTGAAACAAAACAAAAGAAATTACTTTGGTTTTGGACTTTTGACCTTAAGGTTCTTTCGTTAATTTTTCCTTTGGCGTTGTCTAATGGGTGACTTTTTGATTCTTTGATGTTAACTATTTCCCTATTCATGGGTTCATATTCTTTGTCATTTTCTACATTTTCTTGGTTTTCAACAATTTGGCTTTCAACTAAGTCATCATCTATCAAAGGTGATGTCTTAGAGGGAGGTGGACTTTCGTCGAATGTTACGTTCAACAATTCCTCGACTCTTGAGGTTTCTTTGTTCAAAACTATATAGGCTTTACTATTTTGCGAATACCCAAGAAATACACCTTCATACGACTTTGGGTCGAACTTGGTGAGATAGTCCTTAGTGTTTAAAATGAAGCACTTGCTTCCAAAAACTCTAAAATATCCTAAAGTAGGTTTTTTGCCTCTATATAACTCATATGAAGTCTTTTTCAAAAATGGTCTAATTAATACTCGATTTAAGATGTATGTGGATGTATCTAAGGCGTGACACCAAAACTTTTGTGGTATGATTTGTTCATTTAACATTGTTCTACTCATTTCTTGAATTGTCCTATTTTTGCGTTCTACTACACCATTAGATTAAGGAGTTCGAGGAGCCGAGAAATTATGTGTTATGCCATTAGCATCACAAAAAGCTCTGAATTGGGTTTCGTTATCAAATTCACGACCGTGGTCGGTTCTAATAGACACAATGTTATTTCCTATTTGATTTTGAATTTTCTTACTTAGAATTTCAAATTTATCAAATGCCTCGTTTTTAGTTTTCAAAAACTTAGTCCACGTATACCTAGAGTAATCATCTACTATTACCAAAGTATAAAAGTTTCCCCCGTAACTTTGTATAGCGGATGGATCAAACAAATCCATATGCAACATTTCTAGACACCTAGATGTAGACACCATGTTTTTAACCTTATGGCTATTATGAACTTGTTTCCCAATTTTGCAAGCATCACAAAAGTGTTGGTCGTATTTCAACTTGGGTAGGTTCCTAACGAGTTCCTTAGATGATAAGGATTGGATTAACCTCATATTGGCGTGGCCTAAGCGTCTATGCCATAGAGTTGAGTTTTCGTCCAAAGACGTGAGACAAAGTTTATCATTAGGTGTTTTGTCTAATTTCATAACGTAAACGTTATTCTTCAAAACACCTTTTCCTACGGTTATGCCATCTTTAAGTATTTTACTTCCATTTTCACTGAAAAGGACGTTATACTTTTTGCGGCATAATTGACTAATACTAAGCAAGTTAAATCCTAAGTTATCTACATGAGCAACATCATCAATAGTGAGAGAGTCATGAGAGATCGTACATTTTCTGATGATTTTACTTTTAAGCTTGCTACCGAATATGACATTACCTCCGTCGTACACTTGGTAGGTTAAGAAAAGGCTTTTGTTTCCCGTCATGTGTCTTGAACACCCACTATCTTTGATCCACTCATCCTGTTCTAACCTGACTTTCAAGCACTCCTAAGTTAAGGAAAAACTCAAGCGTTTGGTCCCCAATATCTCATGGGTCCATTTGGGTTAAACATTACATTATCATGGTTCATATATGGAAATGGTGGACAAGTGTTCCATGGCATGTAGTTGGGACCTTGATAGTTCCTAGACATGTTTTGGTTCCAACTATTTTGATGATGATGTTGTGAATTAAAGTTACTCTTAGGAAAGGGGTGTTTGGGAAAACTAGTTTTAGGTCTCTGTTGAACCGATTTAATCCTAAACTCATTTTTAACTTGACCTTTTCCCATAGTAACTGCTGGTTTTTGTTTGTTAACAGTTGTACTAGTGCTAGGTTTTCTTGTGGCTTTAACGAACTCAGTACAGGCCTTCTGTTCAGCAACAGTACCCGCGGATCCTTTGGTCACTACTGGCGGAACCAAATTTTTGGGTCCGCCAGATCCGTGGGTGTCTGACTTTGTTGGAACATGTTCTTGTACTTTCACTGTTTGTTTCATAAAGTCATTTAAGTTTCCTAGTTTCATGAAACCTAGTCCGGTTTTATCATGAGGCGACTTTTGAATTTGCATTAACTCATATGCTAAACAAATGTTTTTATCAAACCTTTTAAACTTAGAGTTTTGTTTGATAAGATCTTCCTGTGTGGTTTTTAGTGTTTCTAATTCTAGTTTAAGTTCCTGCCATGAGACACATGTTTCTTTAACACTTTTACCATTTTCTGATCGTATTTCTTTTTCTTTTAACCAATAGACTTCGTTTTCTAAAAGTGTCATTTTGGTTTTTAAGAACTTATTTTTGTTCATGATTTTTAGAGTAATATCACACAGTTTGTTATATTCTACTTCTAAAGTTTCATCATCAATAGAGGAGTATGACGAGTTAGAATGTACCTATTCTGAGTCATGAGCCATGAGAGCAACTTCGTCGTTCTTAGGCTCGTCGTCATCACCATCACTGTCGCTCCAGGCTCCACTAACAAATGCTTTTTGAGACTTGTTCTTTGGAGGCTTTGGACATTCTCCTATTAGGTGACCTGAATCCCCGCACCTAAAACACTTCCTATCTACTTTTCCTTTCCTATCATCACGGTCTTTCCGGAAGGATTTCTTTTCTTCACGAGGTTGTCTTACGAACTTTCCTCGTCTCCTAAAGAACTTTTTGAAATCTTTAACGGCCATGGCATATTCTTCGTCTTCGCTACCCGAACTAGACTCTTCATCATCACTTGACTCTACCCTAGCTTTTAAGGCAATGGACTTCATTTTCTCCTTTTTGCCTTTAACTATTTCTGAGTCTTTTTCCATCACCATCTCGTGAACTTTGAGATTTCCGATGAGCTCGTCCAGTGTCATGCTTGAAAGATCCTTGGATTCTTCAATAGCCGTCACCTTTGCTCTCCACTTCGGATGAAGTGCTCTAAGAAATTTCCTGACAAAGTTCTGACTAGAAAAAGATTCGTCAAGTGCTTTAAGAGAAGTAATTATAGTATTAAACCTAGCAAAAGCACTATCAATGGTCTCATCTTCAGAGACAACAAATTGTTCATATTGTTGAACAAAAAGATTAATTTTCTTATCTTTGACCTGTGAGTTCCCTTGATGAGTGATAATCAATGATTGCCAAATATCCTTAGCCGTTTTACACATAAAAACTCTTTCATATTCTTTCTTAGGCAAGGCATTATAAAGCATCATTTTGGCTTCATTATTTTGGCAATCAGCTTCTTTTGCTCATCACTATAACGAGTAAGAGAAGTACCCTCATCCCGACCACCTCATCCCGACCACCTGATATATTTGATATAGGTTTATTATCACATTCTACAATAATATACCACAAATCTATATCCTTTGACTTCACATAAGTTTCAAAGCAATTTTTCCAATATATAAAACTATTTGGTTCAAATAGCGGTGGTCTTTGCATAGATTGCCCTTCTTTGAAGTTTTCAGAATCCATTGATCGTTTCAAGTTTTAAAATACAATATATTTGAAAATCTTGAGTAACGTAGCTCTGATGCCAATTGTGAAAAACTAGAAGGGGGTTGAATAGTTTTTACCGTTTTAAACTTTTCTTCGCTTTGTATACTTAACGTGATTTCAAAGTAAAGCAAACAGTCACACAATATATATAAAGCAAGTAAGGAAAGGAATGATCAAACCACACAACACGGATGTTATAGTGGTTCGGCTATAAGGACTCTCTCCCTTGTTAACTGAAAAACTGCATGCTACCAATAAAAATGAGATATCACTACATTTGTGTTCCCCATCTAGATATTTATAGTCAGATTTTGTTTCTTTGTACAAAATGATAATGAAATGACATGTAGAAAATGCCTTAACATTCCGATACATTTTCACATGAGAGTAGAGGAGTTTTTGGATTCGGTTCACCGATATAGTCCACCGCTAAGTTTAAGTTGTTCATTTCGTTGGCTTGACCCCAGACTACCGAATAGAATCCTAAGGCAATTATTACTGCTCCAATAACCCTGCACAAAAATTAAAATCAGGGTGAGTATTCTATAGTTATAATTATTTTTATATTTTCGACACATTCTTTTTCTAAAGAGTCAAAGTTTCTTTCATTTTTACTCGTAACTCAAAACTCAATCCATCGCCTGGGCCGGGCCCTTTTAAGGCCCATAAAAACTCAATATATTTGCACGGCCTACAACTTTCTCCTACTTAACCCTAAATCGCAGCATCCCACAGTTGTAGATCAATGTCTTTTATTTGTTCTTAATTTTTGTTACTAGTATAAGTTTAATGTAAACTTTAGTGAGTCAATTGTATTTTTTTTGGGTTAATTGCAGCTGGCCGAACTGACTGGTATAAGTACAACCAGAACAGTAAGTTAAATACAGCTGCTATATCAATTTAAATTATGGCTCAAAACCAGCTCTTGACTGTATTAGTTACACAGGACAAGATTGATAGTGCTATACATTTCTAGCTACATATCATGATTCATTTTTTTAAAAATTATGTAGATCTAAACTCGTGCTTTTTGCTATAATTCCACTTTAGGACTTCTTTTTTTAGCTCCAGTAGGTTAGGCAAGTGCTATTTGTATTATGTTACGTATCATTAAATTGTAACTTGACTTGCTTCTTTGATTCACTATTTTACAAGGTTGTTTGTGTAACACTAGACGTATACCCGTGTAAGGCGACGGTGTATAGGGATTATATTTGCGAAATTGTGATTCTGGTTTGTGTTTTTTTTTTAAATACATAGGGCCATAGGGGTGTGTTTTTGAAAATTAATATAGTCTGCCTTTTTTGAAAGTTTGTCAATTTTAGAATTGATCAAGTATATTTAAGATAGTTAGGGGCAATTTAGCCAAACCAGATTAATTTAATTTCTCTAGAATTTAAAGAATGGTCATTCACTCTTTAACTCTTTATAAGTAGTATAGACATGTTATTGAATCGTTTTTATTCCTTAAATAGTTTGAGTGACCTTTGCTAATAAACAACTAAAAGTATCTTTTCGTTCATTTTATACCCGATTGACGTTAGCAGCCTATGAGTCACAAAATTTAGTTTTATCACTTTTAGCTGAGATCGCGTCAACATTTTAAGGATTGCATAGTGGTGTTTTAAGTTGGTGGAAACTAACAAACTTTAATACCCCACGAATTCACTCAGGTTTTGATACCGCTAACCGTGTATGTATGATATGATGTTTAATCAATGTGTATGTATGATATGATGTTTAATCAATGTGGCTTGCGTAGCCTCTAATCCTAGATTGTAATGCTAAAGGATATTAGCATTCTAAATGAGTGATTAGAAGTTACACAAGTGACAACTATTACCGTTGAATCATACCCATATGACGGCCAGTGATATCAATGATTCAACGATGATGCATTCTAGTTTCCTGGATTCATGTAATTAGTAACATTTTCTCTCGAAATTGCCCTTTTGTTCTCAAAACTAAATGTTCTTGTCGTCTTTGGTCTTATATCATCGGATGAGAAGACAGGGTATATTAGTACATGCCTGTCGTTCCACATTACAATGTAATATTGAAGTTGCAAGTTACAGCTTACAAGTAACCAACTTAACTATTTGCTATTGGAATGGCTAGTAATTGAAGTTCATTATAATAGAGAGATAGCCTGCAACATTTGTCTCGAGAAGAAACGGTTTGCAAACTCTGTAGGATGGAATTCATCGAAAAACCAGTAGTTATTCATGTGAAAGCATGTTACATTGCTCGGACGACATTGCCCTCTTGTAACACATTTAGTTGAAACTTTACAACAAGAAATGACATGCAATATACATTACCTAGAAACAAAACAAAATATATAAAATTATTCCCATACTAAGACTCTTAAGACTCTGTACATAAGAAAATTTTAACCCTCGAAATCCATAGGAATTTTAGCCTGAGGCAATAAGAGTCATTAATGGGAGGAGCCTAAAGATGTGTCAAAATTCATGCCTAAGCCTGCGTGACATCATCCTGATGGTTGCAACTGGGGGACCCATTTTTTCACAAACCATCAGGATTATGTCACACATGTTTAGCCACATAATTTAGGCCTTCAAATCATTTTCTATGGTAATAATGTCAAGTATATAGTGAGGGAATTAAAGGTTTTTTGCCTCGTACCACTGCCATTTTTGATTGAACGAGCGAATAAGAATACCATCAACGGTAAGTAGATCCACTTGATGACTGACATTTTGTTTATTCACCCTTTCTGGAAGACCAGAAGTAGGATTATTTAAGTCATGATAAACAAACTTAGCATCTTCAAGATTAATGTTAAGATCAACAAGAAGGCTCTGAATTTTTGCATTGAAAATGTTCAAAGCGTTGTTAAATTCTTTTACGCAAGCAATTCTGGTGCCAAACAATCTCTTTTCTGCTGGTACGCAACCTATTTGTCCGCTCCAAGATATGCATAATTTTCTTGCTCCAAGTTTGTAAAGCCACTAATATAAAAAGAACATTTTAGTTGTAAATAGTCGTTTACCCGTCTCTCCAGTTTAGCAACAAAAAAAGAAAATTAACGGAAATTATGATACTTGCATTTAGTTGTTGAGAAAATTGGTTGACAAGGGTTGTTGCAAACTGGTCTGGTGAGACGTTGTGGCGTTTATCAACAGAGTTAGGAGCAAAATAATTGTTAATGTAAGCATTGTTTCCGATCTGAATGGTATAGAGACACTTTTTGAGGTATGCTTTGGTGTAAGACTCATTTCCTTGTCGAGCTTTAATAAGTGAAATCATCTTTTTGTGGTTAAGTATCTGCATATTAAAGCTGAAACGTTCACCCTATCAAAATAAGTACAAAAAATATTTCAGATGGTAATCAACATGAGGAACAACACAATTATGCAGATGAAAAGGTGGAAAGTTGGATTACCACATTTTCTCCGGACTCGTCGAGAATGCCAGATCCAGCAGAAGCATAATTAACACCCTTGAGAACATCTTGTCTTTTTACCGTTGCATAAGGTGGAATGAAATCTTTAAATCCAAGATCTTTTGCTGTTAAAAACAAGGAACTTAATTTCTTGGTACATCGTGTAGATTTGAGATCAATGGGCTTAACTGAATTTATAATTTGGATTGTTCAAAATATTCTAACTAGGAATATATACAAAAGAACCTTCTTTCCAAAGGAATGATCTATTTTATTAGACTAATGATGAAAGTGTATATAAATTGAATGGCGCGGTGATGAGAATGGAGCTTGTCAACATAATCCGCAGTGTTGAGTCCATTACTAAACCGGCCAGTTGGTCCTTGAGGAAAATCTATCCCGTATGGCAAGTAGTTAGCATTTGCACCAGTTTTAAGTCCATTATTATTGCCAACGTCAAGTAGAGTCTCCAAAAATAAAGTAGCATGGAAACTTCGGGTCACCCACCACTTTTCTCGAGTACTTCCAAACTACGAAAACAAGATAAAAACTGTATACAAATTGGTTACCCCTAAAACCTATCATATTTCAAAATTCATCTTGTTATTTTGTTAGAGTTATGGATAATAATTAATATACGTATGTCCAGTTTCGAACACGAGACTTTGGGATTGCACACATTACGTATGAGTCTCAATGTATTAATAATTAATATAATGATTTATGATTAATTATTAAATCACAAATATTTATATGGTCGAACAAGGAAAGTGGAGGGGGTTGAGTGTCGATTTTTGGAACTTAAGGAGGTGTTGGACTCAAACTTGGAGAGCAAGTTTGAAGTGTATATAAACACCTTAAAGCTTCATATGATCGTATGATAGTTATCCCAAAACCGATTTATATATTGGTTCTCTCTTTACCTACCCACTGACATTCAAACACAATACAGTAAAGGAGTTAATATTTATGCCATGCATGTGCATGGTTTTATGGAACGTGTATTTGTATGCGTATGTATATGCATGTAACTTAATTCATTCCTTTATCTTCTTGTGACGTACAGTGGTGTGTATTATCCCTAGGGGATTCGATCATGTATTATCAAGAACATCAAACTCTAGTTGTTGTGATGTTTTATTTGTGATACATGAACCTAGCTTTTCACATTGAAACGCTACTAATACGTGTGTACAAGAACGGAGATCAAGCTTACTTTAGCTTGAGTTATTTTCCCCAATTCGATTTGTAGGTGGTCGATTCATTAAACCCTAAGTTAGGGTTTATCTTGTTCTTGGAGTGCACGATTCCTTGTTCTTGCTAGGTGGTATGTGCTTATTCACATACCTTTTATTTGACCAAAACCGGACCCAAATAAACCAAAAACTAACCAAAATGCCAAAAGATATTGTGTTTTTGTGTTTTTGATTGTGCAGGGAAGGATATTACAAAAATAGGACAAAATCGAGGAAAAACCAGGAAAACGAGCACGAGATATGGAAAAGACTCAAAGCCGTTGCCGGAAAAGAAAATATGGTCAAAAAGTCAACCGAGGTCCTCCAAGTATCAAAGTTTGTCAAAATCAGCCCTTAGATCATCTTTTGAATATTAGCAAGATCAGTCCTTGGAAAATCCAGAAATTACAATTATGGTCCCTAAACTTAAATCCCTTAAAATCTTTAAACTAAACTCTACCCGGATCACAAAAACCCACCCAATCTTGATAACCCAATCCACCCCCTTATAAACCCAGCAACCCACCAAAGTATTATACCCATCCCACACCAAAACCTGACTCGACCCAACCTTAAAATTATATTCGGTCAACAAAACCAGTCAAACAAATAAATTAAACTCATACACCTTTTACCCGCGCCCCAATTTCCCCTCAAACCCAGAAAGTTACTATTCCACATAAACCCTAAAAATTACCGTACGATTTTTACAGCAATTAAGGGCAAAAGGGACCAATCATTAGGCTTCTAGAAGATGTCAGATGTCAGAAAATGCACGAATGGATAGATGGCAGCCTCCTATTGGACCGAACACCTCACGATTTGATCCTACGGCTTGATTTTGAAGATTGGAGGGCAAGGAATTGATCTAAGGGTGGTGATAGACTCATGAGCACACGGATTGCCAGCTTGGCTGATGCTAGAAGGTTATCCCCAAGGCTATAAATAGAGCCCTCTCCTCATGTATTGATCATGTAATTTTTAGTTTATTGTTATGCTGCTAAAATACTTTTCTGAATTGTAGTTTTTATTTCCTATTGTAATTTTAACGTTTGATTAATGAAATTTTAAATTTAGTATTGTTTGATTCTGTCCTGTTCAAGTTTTCAATTTCATATTAGCTTACTTGTTCTTTCAGTAGCTTATCTTACTAATTTCAGCTTTATATTTCATAGTTATTCAAGTTATCTCAAAGAAATTCCAAAATATTGAAAAAAGTTCAAAAATAGAAAAATATATAATATATATATATATATATATATATATAATATATATATATATATATATATATATATATATATATATATTATATATATACTTATCACAGCTTCCATTAGCTGTATTTCTGAGTATTATAAGCTTATACAAGCTAAGTAGCTTACTGTAAGCTTTTAGTAGGATCAATTCTGTTCTATTGTTAAAAAGTTCAAAAAGTCAAACAAAGTCAACTGTCGTAAAAGGAATATGATGCTGAGGGTATTTTGATAGATCAAATAAGCAAGGGAAGTATTTGGCCTATCTAAAGATAGGCTACATTGGAAAACCTCTCTGTTCATGCTGATGGGTATTTTGTAAGTATCACGTTTCATTCCTAGTTTATTTACTGCTTGATTTGTATCAGTTTGTTTTATTGCTTATAAGTCTGAGATTTCTGATTCTTAGATTACAATTAGCCTAGATGATCTTAGTATAGAGTAGATTATGGCTTAATTTGTAGGGTGCTAGTGTAAATTTGCTATAATAGTCTTTTAAAGGGTGTTTGGCAAATTGCTTGGCTGAGTTTTTTTTTATAGGTACTATTCAATTGCATTTTGCTTAGTTTTGATGAAACTGGATTGAGATTAATTAAGTTGTTACTGATTGATGTTAACCTATTTTGATGAGTCTTGAGGATTTGGATTCATTAGAGCATAGACAAGATCAAAACTGCCTCTATAAGCTCAGCATAAGATGAGCTTATTTGGCCCCCAAATCTGTCATTCTTAGAGCACTTTAGGTAATTATAGTTAGTGTGCAAAAGCTGGTTGCAATTAGTCAAAGTTTTCATAGGAAAAATGCCAATTCAGTAGGTCTGCTGTCACAGAACTATTGTGCAGACATAGGTTATTAACTGCTGATCTGGATCTTATTGTGGCTTATTGAAATAAGTTAAGGACCTCATTCGTGGTTTATAGTAAGTTCATATAGCAAGTTTTAAGTATAACATCTTGGATCCACACTTTGTGCTTATTAGATAGCTTGTTTGTGGTCTGCAAATTCAGCAATTATCACTAATCTAGGCCTGCAAATTTTTGGTCCCAGTCACTATCTGTTTTAAGCATCTAATTAGGATAGTAATTGGACTCAGATTTTGGGCATTCTTGGTTTTAGCATAGATTTCCATATAAGCTTTCTAGCTGTTCTTCTGGATTCCCAGCATAAGCTCTGGTTTAGCTTAATTTTCAGCTGCAAAGTAGGACACAAGCCATTTTGGACCTGTTTAACTAATAAGCTGTGCAGAACTTATTTACTTAATTGCCTGAGCTTATTTGAGTTTTCTGTGTTTGATTAAGCTTCAAATAGTCCCATTTATCATCACTGATCTTCTTATAATTTCTGGCCATGTTTTGCTTATTTTGAGCTTATTCACTAAGTGCTTATTAGGCTGTTTAGCTTATTTTAGCTTATTCTGGTTCTGATTTTATTTTTCCTAGATTGCTTCTTTGATTTTAAAATTACTCAGAAATTTTCATATTTTTCCAATTAGTTTTAATATTTTTAAATCATTTAATTAGTTTTAATTAGTTTTTAATTCATAAAAAATTATTAAAAAGTCAAAAAAATATTTTTCTTTTTTACAAAATTTTCTTTTTATATTTAGGATTTAAGAAAAATTATTTTACATTTTTAGGATTTAAAATTTAGAAAATCACTTTTTATTTACGTTTTTTAAATTACGTCGAGTTCGTTTTTAAAATTCAATTTTTCGTTTAAATGTTTAGTTTAATTGTTCTATTAGCTTAGTTTAATTGTTTATCTTGTTTGTTATTTTAATATTAGTAGTGTAATCCAAAATCAATCACTCTTTTTCACATTCACTTCACGAATCACAAATCCCGAATCACTAAATTCCATTCAATCTTCGTCGGGACAAACGACTCGGGTTACACATATTTCCTTTGTGTTTCCTTTGGAGAAATATATACTATAATTGATAAATTACTAGGAATAAAAAATGTACGCATTACTTTTATATTTAGTTAATTAATTACATGTATGTAGATCTTGTGTTTTCGCTGCGTACTTGATGTTATGTGTTAATATGTTTATGGCTATGATTCATATTTTCCAACAGTGGTATCAGAGCCAGGTTTATACATGATAATTAATTACTAAACACATAAAAATTGAAACTTTACATGCTTTAGATATACTAGGGTTTTAATTTTTATGTAAACCCTAATTTTTTCTATTATGGGTCGACACCCATTAATGGTTTTTAAGGTTTTTGGTATTGATAAAAATTGTAGAAACCCTAGGATTGCATGTAAACTTTTATGTGTAAAATTAATGAGTACATTGTGATGTCATTAATTTAGTATGCGTACATGATTGGCTTGATAATATGTGTTTACATGATTATAAGTGCAATATGGGGATTCATGACAAAAACATGCATGTTTTGTCATGATAATTGATGTCTAATTGCTACATGTTTTTAAGATAAATCTAAAATTAGGGAAGACCTTAATTAAATATATTAATTAATTGGTTATGTGCAATGTGGTATCTAATTAATTAAAACTTACGCGGCCAAGTTAATTGGCGTCTGTGGTCCATTGGGTACAATGATCTCGAAAACCAATGGGAGTCTTAAGACCAATATATACATATTAATTGATTTTAGCATGTTCATTATTAAGTTGTTTATGTTTATTTTTTAATTACGCATTTGTTTAGATATGTTGTAGACATGATTGTAAACAAAAGGGTAATTTTCAAAAGCAAAATAAACTTGACTTAATAATGGTGTAACATTGTTTTAAGCAAGAAAATCATAAGTGTTTAATTGATTGATGCGACTGTACAAAAGTGGTCGAAAGGCGGACATAATATTGACAAACTATAAAGTGGGTATAAAGTTGGTTTCGCATTAAATTGTGGCCTTAAAGAGACTCCATTCTGTCTCTCCGCTCGCCTGTGCGTCAATATTAGACTTACCAAGTACAACCATGAAAACGTACGAAGCATCTTAAGGCAATGTTGTAAGTTTCTCAACGCCATCAATTAAAACTTTGATGATTTGAGCTTATAAATGTAACAAATGAGTAAATGGTTTTGAAATATATGATACAAAGATGAATGCATGACATCTTTGTACATATTTTGATTACACACATCAAAAATTTATACCCTTAAATTTAAGTTATATGCCATCCAACTGAAAATGGAAACACCTAAGGTTAAATCCTACATCACTAGCAGCCAAAGCTAATTGTGATGTTCAAAGGGTGGTAGTCTAAGGGTAAATTGACTACTTTCATTGCTAGCAGCCAAAGCTGAATGTGATGAAACGACGTCAATTTACAGTTTCTTAAGTTGGTTAACTTAATTGAGCACTTTCATCACTAGCAGCCAAAGCTGAATGTGATAGAACGGCGTCAAGGCATAAAGATTTGGGGATGAAACATGCTTACATTTGCAACCGAGGTTGGCATAATATGTAAGTCCCATGATTTCTAGAAATTGCAATTGGATATTGGCAATTGGGTGATCCCGTACCTTATTGAGTACTTTCATTGCTAGCAACCAAAGCTGATGTAATGAAACGACGTCAATTTGGATCCTATTTTTCAACGAAAATTAAATGGTTAAATTTTATTTAATGCAACGTGTTGATGCAAATAATGTTCTAAAAACGTTATTTATATCTTTCGATTACTTCACGTTTTGAGGATGACAAAATGTGAACTCACGTTACGTTAAAATTAACGTTAACAAGTTTTTAATCGGAAGATCCCGTTTCTACGCAAGTCACTCTTGAACAAAGTTACAACTTGAACTAGTGATCAAAGAAGTGATTTCATGTTTTGAAAATTCACATTTTAAATGGGACAAAACATTTTTTCAAAAATACACATGACAAATTATTTTTGAAATATTAAGAAATGTTTTAATGGAAAAATAAGTTTGAAAATCACAACAATTATTTTTCCCCCCAAATCAGCTCCAACCTTCCCCAAATAAGTTTTCACCAGAAAAGACAAAATTTGGAGCGTCCTAGTCTACCACGGCTCCACGGTACCGTTAAATTTAACGGAGCCGTGGGTCATTTAGTGGAGCCGTCCGTACCATTTTGAATTGTAACGTTCAGATTTTCTTTGCCTATAAATACCCACCTCTTTCACAGTTTTAGGCACCCTTCACACACAGAAAAATCCCTTAGTAAAATCCTCTCACACCTTTCACTTCTTAGGGTCATTTAGATTAGTTTTTTCTTTGTTTCAAGAGTGATCCAATCATCCTTCAAGTGATCCTCTTCATACCTCTTCACTAGCAAGAGAAGAACACAAGTATCCAAGTTGATACAAGGTGTTGTCATCCCTCTTCATTAGCAAGAGAATAACTCAAGTAATCAAGAAGATACTAGAGTTATAGTTGATAGGTTTTTGTAACGCTTGTTACAACCTTGTTGTGTCTTAGCATACATCAAGTTTATTTTCTTTTTGTGAGTGAGAGTGAAGATCAAGTGTGATCTATAGAGATAGTGAACATCTCTTGAAGCCAATGGGCTTGTGTGATTGATCAAGAAGATCAAGGGTCATTAGGATAGTGTTAGTCGAGTAGAGTGAAGTGAGTGTTGATCATTGTGATCGTGTTGAGATCTTGGTGATCTCTTGAAGCCATTGGGCTTGAGTGTTTGGTCACGTGGACCTTGGTAGATTGGTGTAGGATTCTACGAAAAACCCTTGTAGTTAATCTTAATGATTAGTGATAATCTTGTATTGTCATTTAATAAAGACCATTTTTACGGGAAAATTTAAACTTTTCTATTATTGTTATTAATATCACGATGCATTCTATATATATATATATATATATATATATATATATATATATATATATATATATATATATATATATATATATATATTTATATATATATATATTGTATACATCGAACTCGAGATAATAATTCTCACGCAACAACACATTTTCACGAGCAACGACAAGTGATCGTACTCACGATAAAAACTTAACGTATCTATTATAATACGTTTAATACAAAATCACTTACACTAAGTACACCAACTATACTTAAAAAAAACTAATACCACTTAATACACAAATCCTAACTCTAAACTACAAAACCGACTGGACCCTTAATGTTCGGCCCACCTATTCCACACAAGCCCATCGAACCACACAGCCCAATCACCACACCCACTTTAAAAAAAAATTCTTCCCTTTGCCTTCTTTTAAAACCCGATCGCTACCACTCTTCAATAACCCATTTGTACTTTTAAATATCGAACATAACCCTTATATATTTTTACACCTTCGAATGCACCACCCAACTAACTACCATGATGCAAAAACCCAGCTAGAAATATCGAGTGTTAGCACAGTAACGAAACTCATTTTGTTTGTCCCAATTTCGACTCAAGCGTATAAAAATAAATCCCGAAACACAACCAATTCGCACCCCACTTTTTCCTATGACCTTCCAATTATATTCCTAACTTATTATGATAATTCAAATAAGAAATGAACCACAGTAACAACTTGTAGCTCGCTAGTCCAAAACTTGTGCTAATAACAAATGGGAACCGAATAAAGAAACACTCCAAGAACTAGAACACAAAATCTCAGCTACCAACACTCATTTCACACTCAATCTAGGACAGCAAAGATACAGGTGTCCTCTTAAAACAGTATTCTCAATGATTAAGTCTCTATGGTCAATGTAAAATGTGAGATATTTCGTCTATAAATAGCCTATCCAATCTTCCCCTTTACCCTACCTACCTATCCCTTTCTTTCACTCTCAAAACATTCCCTAAATAGAATAAAAAGCTTTCAGTCGTGGGGTTGGGAAGCAAACCCAGTAGAAGTAAAGGCGTATAAAACTTTTCGAGTTCACTGTCTCTTCTTGTGCCTCATTCGATCAACCACAGCATCTTTACCACCTTTTCTAAAGGTGTGGTATGGCCCTTTCTCTTCATTCTTTACACATGGATATCACTCACTCATCACTTGCATGCACTTATTAAACTCGAACATACTCTAGTTATTTTGTAGCATATAGTCGTTAGAATGATGCAAAGGATGATATGTTAAATTAGCTCACCTTAAAAATCACATGAGATCACCAAAGTACACGACCACAGTTCATGCATCATTCTTCATTAGAACGCATGGCTTGTCACACTTAGGTTTTGCATGCATGAGACATTTAAGGAAACCATGTAAAGTAACGAGTTCCAATTGGAAGCCTTAACAATCATCTCGCACAAACTACTCTCATATGTAATAATCTCATTTCATGCATACTAAATATCGAAAGGTATATAAAAGTGAAAGCTCTTACACGACCCTAATAACCTTTACTCACCTCTAACTCGACTTAACATAACCCTAGACGAATAGAATAGACCACGAGTACAAGAGGATTACATGCTTAATAAATATGGACACAAAAACCCCACCAAGTATCTTAACTACGAAACGTATACATCTATGGCAAACACGTTAGAAAATGTTAAAATGAGACTAAATGTTTTACTCGTTGAAACTACTTCAAACCGCCTATTTCACTCCATTACTACTTCGTAATTATACATATAACGTGTGTAAATTTTTACACCTTTCGATAGTCTACATGGCCTAGAACATTTTTCGTATTTTAAGATTCTACTCATAAACTCATCTCGACGTTTGAAACGAACCATTTTGAGTACTACTCGACCGAATATTTTGGAAAACAAGCAAAATTTAACTAAGTGTTCAAAACCGGAAAAAGCACCCCGACATGGTCTAACTCATGAGCCATTTACTTCGAAATTGTGAAAGTAACACATATATATTTTTACTCCTCTCGATAGTACACCTGGAAAACTACATTTTTCGTGTTTTAACTTCGACCTTACAAGCCCCTTTACACGTTCGAATCAAAGCGTTCTATATGACACTCGCTAGTATCAAAACCTTCAATTCCAGAAAACTTAAATATAACAAATTCGGTTGGGCCTATTTAGAGTCCAATAAGAGTTTGCGATAGGTAAGCCCAACAGGCCCATGCAATATGTTTTCAGAATCCTAAAAATAGCCCAAGTTTAAGCCCAAAACAATTTACACGCCCTCGCCTATAGAATTCTTAATGGGCCCTTAAGTAATTCGTTAAAAGCCCATTTACAATTAAAATAAGCAAATAATTGAATAAGCAGTTAAAATAAGTTAAAAACTACTTAAATAAGCCTTAGGAAAAATCGCCATAATTTTCCTTGCCTTTTTGTCATTTTTGGACTAAAAATGTAACGCGACTTAACCAAAAGGACTAAAACTGCCAAACATTGAAACATGCGGACTGAAGCTGTGAAAACAGTTTGTGCAAGACTTGAATTGACCATTGAATAAACTCCAAGCCTTATATGGACATATGGACAATTATTGGACTATTTTGGACTTCGGACTTGACAAGGACTAACGACGTAACGCAAATCATAGTTAGGGTAAAAGATGCAAAATCTGGGAAGAACAAGTACTAACTGTTATAACTTGACATTCTTATTCTATTTTTCATTTTGCACCACATCTTTATTTCATATGCATATTTGCACATTTTATTTACATATTAGTTAATTTTCGTTAGTTACTATAAATATTACGAATTAGCATCCACCTTAATTCATGCATTTAAAGAATATCATAATGGGAAGATAGACATAAAAATCATGATCATTGTGCATATATATATATATATGTCTTTACTTTGAACGGCGAGCACGCTAAGCACGAATCATCCACACTTGACATTCCAAGCATTATCCACCACCGATATTCATCGTTCACCACTCACTTCACAAACACCACTAGTAAATTAGTCAGATACTCAAATATTTATATATTTACCAGGTTTCGTATCGAAGTTGTTATCATAATCACCTCTGAGTTTATTTTCACCATCACCAGTAACGCTTAAGGTGAGTCATGGCCTCACTTTTTAAACTCTTTATATTTTTAAACTCCGTGAGGGGGATACATGCTATAAACAGATCACAAGTAATTTTTCTGTATGCTACCTGACTTGATATATGCCTAAGTTACCTTATTGCCACAAGACCCTTTTATCATGAGCCATTAATCACTGCGGTGAACGCGAATATAATGAATAGATCTATTAGAGGCTGACGACCTATCCCACTAATACTTGGACGGAATGCTTTTTGCTATTCGTATTAGTCGCGATGCATTATATTTGAGAGAAATAGGAATTGGCAAATCACCTATTACACGAGGGCAAAACCTTCATCATTAATTTGATGAACACCTCCGTTATGCGGTACTTTGTTAACGTTTGCGTGTCATGAGACTTATGGCAATATATGAACTGCGATATCAACTTTTAAACTGATTGTATCTCCAATACAATCTTACTTGTGAATCGAACTAATATTTAAATTTCAAACTCCATGATTTCACTCAACATTATGTTGACTTTTAAGCATGTATCTCAGGAAACTAGTGGAGCAAGGCAAGGCATGAAGCAGGCGTACCCTATCCTAAATAATGGTGTAAAATAAAGTTGTAATTCAGTTAAAATGATGTTTCTTTGGAGAAACCTTAGCACTCTGATGTAACGCTTTGTAACTGAATTGGTATTATGGACCTATGTAAATTAAAAAATGCCTTCTCAGGCTGTTTTTCTATGATTTTGTTTTCGATCCTCACGGTAACACCCAAATTAGTCTTCCGCTGCTATATTTAAAATTTGGGGGTGTTACAGATTGGTATCAGAGCCAGGTTATAGTGAACCAAATGTTTTTAAACGTCGGACTATAACTACATTTTTCAAATAAATTAATTTTACACCATGTTACCTAAGTCCTCCATGCCTGCTTGCTGCCGCGCTCAGTATATTATACATCAGAATCATCTTACATAAGCCTCTGCATACTTGATAGTTACTGTGCACAACTAGATCATTTCATGCTTATATTACACCATTTGATGTTAGTAATTACTTATTTTTACTATATATGGATTATTACAGTACCATGTCATTCATCACCCATTTTAGTGTATCATCGGATCCGGATTCAGAGGGATCACTAGCATCAGTCACGTCCCCCATACTTCCCGGTACTGTAGCACCAGAGGTCGTGCCTGACGCGATCGAGCCCTTTGTGGAGGGTGGAGCCGCCGCCATACCTTTATTGGAGAACCCCCATGTGCCAGCTTTGCCAGCACCTACGTTACCGCCACACTTTGTTTATGACACCTATTCTCCTTTCTATATACCACCCCCTGACGACTTGTACTATGAGAGTCAGCAATGGCTCCCTGCAGATGATACACCATTAGAGCTCCATCAGACTGCACCATCCCTACTCCCTGACCATCTATTCGATACATGTACTCAGACATACCCACTGCCACCTCGTCAGCAAGACCCTATTCCTGCGGAGGATATTCCCTCATCGAGCCGACCCCGCATCTCAGACCAGATACACCCATCCTCACCATCACTGCCTTATCCTCCTGGTTTCACTCCCCCAGCTCAGACCCATGATGCTTGGGAAGGGTTTAGACCAGTAGTCACCCACACCCTTATACCATCTACAGTGGTGACACGACTAGAGAGTCACGGAGAGCAGATTGATTCGCTCCTTCGGATGATCGACCATGTACCATTGGATTCCCCGGGGACTATCAGTGACACTCTGCATAGGTTGGCTTCCAACAGAGCAGTGGTACAGCAGTGCTTAAGGCAGATGCAGACAGACTTAGCAGATACCCGTTCCCACGCGATATCTATACGGAGGGAGGGACAAGACTTAGCTTGGGAGGCTCACCTGGCACAGCGTAGAGCTGACACATTGGAGAGAGTCATGGGAGATATACAGATGGAGCATCAGGCGGAGATACAGAGACTCAGAGACCAGATCTCAGAGCTCACGAGGCGTACGGATGGACCTGATCATTAGACATAGTTAGCATGTTGTATAGTTTGAGACATTGTAGTCTGCCGCATGTGGCGATTAATAAAGACTCTTGTATCGTTTTGTTGTATAACTCAACTGATCAAGTTATTAATGTTGTAATGTTGGTAGTAATGTACTATATATCTGTTAACTTATGTATTATGGTTGTTCGTATGTATTGTAATTGTATCCAGACATGTCGTGATGTTACCTGTTATTATTATGATTCTCTAATCGTGTAAATATTGTAAAAACATATAGAATAGAAACTCAAAAATAAAATGGAGATATGTAGAGGAAGTTGATGAACTTCAGTTTGTATGGTTAAATCGTTTGTTCCTTAACAATCCCATATCCGTAAATTGATAAATTATAGAGGCATCGTAATTGTTGAAAAAAATATTTAATTTAATCACCATGATTACATTGTTCATATACTCAGCTATTCTATCCAAATTCTAAATCTGTATTCTTGTGACATTAATAGAAAATGGAACATATCGAACACGAAACTACCAACCATACCATAGCACTGACACTTGAGGAGGTTCGGAGGATGATTGATGACGGCATCGCCGCAGCACGCGAGGCCGATGCAGCAACCCGCTCAAGCAATACCATGGGAGCAACAACTGAAAGTGAGGCATCTACACCACGTAAATGCACTTACAAGGAATTCGTGAGTTGCCAGCCAACCACCTACAGAGGCGTAGAAGGAGTGACAGAGTTAGCACAGTGGTTTGAATGCATTGAAATAGTATTCATGAGAAGCAACTGCGCAGAAAACAACAAAGTCACTTTTGCTACTGGAACCTTAAGGGGAGATGCACTATCTTAGTGGAATGCTACTGTCAAAATAATGGGCACCGAAGCAGCATTTCAAATCTCCTGGACCGAACTGAAAAATAAAATGCTGAAAAAGTACTGTCCTCGGACAGAGGTCAGAAAGCTTGAAGATGAATTTCACCAGTTAGTGGTGAGAAACAATGACGTCAGTACATACAACCGAAGGTTTCGAGAATTATCTCTTCTGTGTCCACACATGGTACCTGACTTGGAAAAGATGTTGGAAAAATATGTGGAAGGACTACCTTCAAGTATGGAGGGAGACGTTACCGCATCAAACCTAAAAACCCTCGAAGCCGCATTCGTGTTTGCTCAGCGAATGATGAATCGAGTGCTTAAAAGAGGTTCTAACTCCACAGTCATTGGACAAAAGAGAAACTATGATCACCATGGCAGCAGCAACCGGAACAGCAACAGTTATTACAATCACAACAGGAGCTACCGCAACAATGACCAAAGCAACCGTAACAGAGACTACCAGCAAAGCCGTAACGATCGACATCAGCAACAAAACCGCCGACAAGAAGCCGCCAGGGCTTATGTGGCTACACCTACTGAAGGGAAAATGTATGCTGGTACAAAACCCCAGTGTAACAAGTGTAAGATGCATCATGTCGGACCCTGAACCGCTATCTGCGGTAACTGCCGAAGAGTAGGTCATGTGACCAAAGACTGCAGGGCCACAGGGGCAAATGCACAACCAGTAACAGTGAAGTGCCACGGTTGTGGAGAAACGGGACATTACAAGAGTCACTGCCCAAAGAACACCAACAATGTTACCCGCGGAAGAGCCTACATACTGGGAGATGGAAACGCGCCACAGAATCCCAATGTCACTGTAACACCCCGACCCGACAAGGGTAAAGATATCACAACAATGGATCCATATCAGATCAAAACAAAGCATACTAATACAGTAATACAAAAATTCAAGGATTACAAATGAAATATTGAGTCTAAATGGTTACAATTAAAACTTCCAAAACTAATTTTAAAACATAATGTCTTCAATCCAACTCTAACCCAGCATAGCTATCCAATCTTCTAATTCCAAGGTACACTCTTCACACATTCCCAGCTTCCTACTAATACCTGCCGCGTGAAAAAGAAAACGCGGCTGAGCTACGAGAGCTCAGTGAACAGATATATAGATAACAAGAAACGATAATGTATAGCAGTACAAGGGAAATCAGGAATACAGGTCATACCGATACGAAATCAAAATGAAAGGAATGAGAAATGGATAATGAATAAAAGAAAAGCACAAAAGTGAATAAGATTTAAGAAAAAAAGGAACACATGAATCTATCACGAGCCCAGATGACTGAAAGTACCATAGCATTACTAATATAATAAAACAAACCGGTGTAGAGTGATCAGCTCTCAGACAAAGTGAAAGACGTGTATCGCACACACAATCAGTCACCAGATATAATAATCATAATCATACAACATATACAGATAACAGGTCAAATCTAGAGTGCACCCATACGCCCCACAGAAAAATCAATAATCATAATTATAATGGCCATAGCAAACAATAAATAAGGGACGGAACATGTCATCACTCTCCTGCCCTAGAGTCATGTCAGAGGTGCGTCAATGACATGGACATGAAACCCTCATGCCTAGTGATTGGCTCGTAATATCAACTGTAGGTCAAAGTCAAATGTACTAGCATAATAATCAAAAGTCATATCTTAAGGGTACATGGCAAAAAGGTTCATGTCAATTAGTTTAGAAATAAATGTCAAAGGTTCAAATCAAAGTTTATCAGATTAAGTTTATATCAAAGTTTAAGTTCAGATTAAAAAGACTATATCGAATGGTTCAAAAGAGTATAATAAAGATTCATAATCAAAGTTTCATATCAACAGTTTATTTAAAAAGGCTTCTATTTAAAGGTCCATTTAAACAATTCTTCAAAGATGGTTTTCATAACAACTGATCTTACAAAATAGTTTTCTTCAAAATGGCCTTCCAAAACTTTTAGTAACTTTCATTAAAAGTGGTTTCGTTCCTTTTTAAAATAGCTTTTCCAAAACAGTTTCATATGTGGTTTAATAATAGTTCAAAATCATTTAGGTTCAAATAAGGATTTAACAGATTAAAGTTTATATCAAAATAAATCAAGTATATCGGACTAAGTTTCAAAACAAGATTTACAGATCAGGATTCAGGACAATAGGTCAAAACAAAGAGATTCAAGAAGTTTCAGAACAAAGGGAACACATCAAGGGTCCACAAACAAAAGATCACATGAACGGTGCACAAACAGGAGGGAACATAGCAAGGGTATAGGGAATCCTAAACAAATCAAAATACGAAATCAAAAGAAAACGAAGGCACCTTACTAGAGAAGGGCAGAATATCTGTACCTTATTAGAATGCAAGAACACAAGAGTAGCAAAAGTGACAGGGATCAAACCACTCCCTCTTCAAACCTAAAGGAGTAGAGGACATAATTACAAAGGGGGTTTCAGCTATCCTTCCATTTTAAATAACTTTGTATTTTTAGTAACTTTTCGGATTTAGTAAGTTATTAATATTACAGATTAGGTTAAGTCCTTACTTCAAGATCATTATGGAATTAAAGTACATTTTATCAGGTTACAAAAGTTTAAGGGTAATTATGACAAGTTTCCCTATCTTAGGGTTTTAATTGTAATTACACCAAAGTTAAAGGTCTAAGATGAAAATATTTCAAGTTACTCATTTACATACTTAGGTTATCCAGACTTACACTCTTAACCCTTTAAGTTTAACAATATACAATTCATACCCCTTTAGTTATTAGAAAAGTAACCACATAACAACTTTTAAAAGTTCTTTACACTTTAACAGTTTTTAAGTATGGACTGGGCCTGTTTAAAATAAATTATGAATCATATTATATCTTCGAAATAAAATTCACCAAAATTCACAGAGCTACCTCAGTTCCCCTAGTATTTTACCAAATTTTTCCAGATTTTATTTACTAGTATGGGTATGAATGAAAAATCCTTTTTCCAAACCTGTTCCAGAACCGGATCAATTATAACACCCGAAAAGTAATTAATCCTCAGCCCCATTTATAAAATTTATAAAAATATAGAAAAATTCCAGTAACTAATACGCTCATCAAATATTACTCAGTTCAAAGGAGACCTTCTAATTCATTACGGTTTGAAAATGAAAAATGGAAAACCCAGACTGTTTTTCCAGACATACGAATTCGATTTGACACTTAATTTTCTAAAAATCAAAAAGTGGTCTTCCAGGCCTCTAAAAATTACAAGGTTAATTTCTACAGAAAGCTATTTCATTGAATTTAATTCTAGACTAAAAAACCACCTAAAAACACTTAGCTATCATCGAGATTCGATTGATTAAAGTCGGATTAATATTCCTGATCAGCAGCAGTTTTATGATTTTATGTAAATAATTAGGGTTTCGCTTCAAAATTCGAATGGATTAAATCATGATGTGTATTGATTACCTTATTTGTGATGTGAATAGAGCAGGGGCACAAGATCAAAGCCTCCTTGTGGTTGTTTTGTGGATCGACAGCAGCAAACAAAGAGAGAAGAACCGGCTTTTAGAGAGAGAGTTAGGGTTTCGGCTATTTAGGGTTTTACAAAATAATGTGGTTTGTTGTTATCCTTATTAAACCGACTAGGAGGGGGCATGGATCCAGAATTTCGGCCCACAATTTGAAAAGGATTAGTATTGTATTGTTTTTGATATATTTTCCTAATTTAGTTTCATAATTATCTTAATTAAAATGATTTTATAAATATATTAACTTTAGTTAATTATTTTCGGATTATACAAATATGTATATGTGAATTTATAATTTTTGGACACTCAAATTAATATAATGTTGTCCCAGAAATTAATCTACTAGATATGTAGTTCGTTTTCAGTAGTTTGGAATTGTTTCAGACTTTTATAAGTTATTTATTTAGGTTATATGGTTTCAGGGGTAATTTGGTCATTTTACAGGTTATCTGAATTTCAGGTATTACAGTCACTATGGGTACTTTCTTACTGAATCAACATAGTGCTAAAATATTATTTGATTCTGGAGCCGATAGAAGCTTTGTATCTACTTCATTTGCTTTATTGCTTAATATCGCGCCTGTAGAATTAGATACCTCGTACGAAATTGAAATAGCCGACGAAAAATTGTTAAACACCAACACCGTACTCGAAAACTGCACCTTAACCCTCCAAGACAAATCATTCCCAATCGATCTCATGCCCATCCAACTTGGAAGCTTTGACGCAATTGTGGGCATGGATTGGTTATCCAAACATCGTGCCCGAATCATCTGCGACGAAAAAGTTATCCAAATCCCCATAGACAATGAAACGCTCACCGTTCGTTGTGACCATTATAAAACCCAACTCAATATCATCTCGTACATCAAAACGGTGAAATACATAAACAAAGGATGTCACGCGTTTTTGGTCCAAGTAACGGAAGATAAATCGAAAGAAAAAGAAAAACGACTAGAAGAAGTGCCAGTTGTAAATGAGTTTGCAGAAGTATTCCCTGAAGACTTGCCAGGTATTCCACCAATCCGGCAAGTAGAATTTCGAATCGAGTTAGTGCCTGGAGCAGCACCCGTTGCAAAAGCACCATATCGATTAGCCCCTTCCGAAATGAAGGAATTATCTGAGCAGTTGAAAGAACTGTCAGATAAAGGATTCATCCAACCCAGCTCATCACCTTGGGGAGCACCAGTTCTGTTTGTCAAAAAGAAAGACGGAACATTCCGAATGTGCATCGATTATAGAGAGTTGAACAAACTCACAGTGAAAAATCGATACCCATTACCAAGAATTGACGATCTATTTGACCAACTGCAAGGATCGAGTGTTTACTCAAAAATCGATCTAAGATCAGGATACCACCAATTAAGAGTCAGAGAAGAAGACGTTCCCAAAACAGCCTTTCGGACACGATACGGACATTACGAATTCCGAGTAATGCCATTTGGTCTTACCAACGCACCGGCAGTGTTCATGGATCTAATGAACCGCGTATGTAAGCCATACCTGGACAAGTTCGTAATTGTATTCATCGACGACATTCTGATCTACTCACGTAACGAAAAAGAGCATGCTGAACACTTGAGAACCATTTTGGGGTTACTCAAGCAAGAAAAACTGTATGCAAAATTTTCCAAATGTGACTTCTGGATCTCCACCGTTCAATTCTTAGGTCACATCATCAACAGTCAAGGTATTCACGTTGACCCCGCCAAGATCGAAGCAGTTAAAGGCTGGGCTTCGCCCACCACTCCAACTGAAATTCGACAATTTTTAGGACTCGCTGGTTACTATCGAAGGTTTATAGAGGGTTTTTCCAAAATCGCAAAACCTTTGACAGAACTCACTCAGAAAAACAAGAAATATATCTGGGGAGAGAAACAAGAGTCAGCATTTCAACTCTTAAAACAAAAACTCTGCGAAGCACCAATTCTAGCGCTACCAGACGGGAGCGACGACTTTGTAGTATATTGCGATGCATCGCATCATGGTTTAGGTGCGGTACTAATGCAAAGAAACAAAGTCATTGCTTACGCTTCTCGACAACTCAAGAAAAATGAGGAAAATTATACCACTCATGATCTAGAACTAGGAGCAGTAGTATTCGCTCTTAAAATGTGGAGACACTACCTATACGGTACCAAATGCACAGTATTCACCGAACACAAAAGTCTCCAACACATACTAGATCAAAAGGAGCTGAACATGAGACAGCGCCGATGGTTGGAACTACTCAACGACTACGATTGTGAAATTCGCTACCACCCCGGTAAAGCGAATGTCGTGGCCGACGCATTAAGCAGGAAAGAAAGAATCAAACCCCTTAGAGTCTGATCATTAGAAATGACCATTTATTCACCGCTTCCATCTCAAATTCTCATAGCCCAATCGGAAGCTCTTCAGAAAGAAAATCGAACTCACGAGAAAATTAAAGGCATGCCAGAAAGTGAGAACGGATTCATACGAAGAGCCGATGGAATGTTATGCTTCAAGAAAAGATGCTGGATTCCTCTCTACGGAGGTATTCGAGATCTTATCATGCATGAATCTCACAAGTCTAAATATTCCATTCATCCCGGATCCAACAAGATGTACCAAGATCTCAAGCAACTTTACTGGTGGCCAAACATGAAAGCCGACATTGCAACATATGTTGGGAAATGTTTGACTTGTGCAAGGGTCAAAGCCGAAAGCCAAAAGCCATCTGGACTACTTGTACAACCCGAGATACCAGTCTGGAAATGGGAAAGAATCACTATGGATTTTATTACCAAACTACCAAGAACGTCGACCGAATATGACACCATCTGGGTTATCGTCGACCGTTTGACCAAATCAGCTCATTTTCTGCCTATCAAAGAAACTGACGAGTTGGACACACTCGCTCAGTTGTACTTCAAAGAAATCATAATCCGACATGGAGTCCCAATCTCTATCATTTCAGACAAAGACAGTCGATTCACTTCAGGATTTTGGCAATCCCTACAGAAATCCCTCGGTACTCGATTGGACATGAGCACCGCCTATCATCCTCAAACTGATGGACAAAGTGAAAGGACAATCCAAACCTTGGAAGATATGCTTAGAGCATGTGTACTTGACTTCGGAAAAGGTTGGGACAAACACTTACCATTGGTTGAATTCTCGTACAACAATAGTTACCACGCTAGCCTAAAGGCTGCACCTTTTGAAGCACTTTACGGGAGAAAGTGCAGATCACCTATCTGCTGGACGGAAGTTGGGGACATGCAGCTTACCGGACCAGAACTAATCCACGACACGACAGAGAAAATATTCAAAATCAAACATCGTCTTCAAGCCGCTCGTGACAGACAAAAGAGTTATGCAGACGTAAGGAGGAAACCCATGGAGTTTGAAGTCGGAGATAAAGTTATGCTAAAAGTTTCGCCCTGGAAGGGAATGATACGCTTCGGAAAGCGTGGAAAACTCAACCCAAGGTACATTGGACCATTTAAAATCCTCGAGAGGATTGGTCCAGTTGCCTATAAATTAGAACTTCTAGAAGAACTCAGTAGGGTACACCCTACATTCCACGTATCCCAACTTAAGAAATGCCTATCGGACGAGACTCTCGTCATTCCGCTGAAAGAGATTAAACTAGATGACAAACTTGTATTCACAGAGGAACCTGTAGAAATAATGGATAGAGAAGTGAAGCAACTCAAGCAAAAGCGTATTCCCATTGTGAAAGTAAAATGGAACTCCAAGAGGGGACCAACATACACATGGGAACGCGAAGACCAAATTATTGAAAAATATCCCCACCTATTCTCGTAAACAACTCTTATTAGCTATCCTATACTTGAATTCCGGGACGGAATTCGAATGAGGGAGGAGTACTGTAGGATTCTACGAAAAACCCTTGTAGTTAATCTTAATGATTAGAGATAACCTTGTATTGTCATTTAATAAAGACCATTTTCGGGAAATTAACTTTCTATTATTGTTAAATATCACATGCATTCTAATATATTGTATAAATCTAAAAATTCACGCAAACCTTTCAAAATATTATCATATAAAAACTTATATATATAATATTTAATATCAAAATATTATATATAGTACACTCATAATATTACACGTAACCGAATAATAATTCTCACGCAACAAACATTTCACACAAATCAAGTGATCTACTCACGATAAAAACTAACCTATTATAATACGTTTAATTACAAAATCACTTACACAAGTCAACACCAACATACTTAAAAAAATCTAATACCTTCTTAATACCCCAATCCTAACTCTAATAACATTACAAAACCGACTGAACCCTTAAATGTTCGGCACCTTATTCCACAACTAAGCCCATGCAACCACACAGCCCAATCACACACCACTTTAAATAAAAATCTCTTTTTTGCCTTTCTTTTAAAAACCCATCGCTACCACTCTTCAATACCATTTGTACTTTTAAATATGAACATAACCTTATATATTTTTAACTTCGAATGCCCACAACTAACTACATGATGCAAACCAGCTAGAAATATCGATTTCACAGTAACGAAATCATTTTGTTTGTCCCAATTCGATCAAGTATAAAATAAATCCCGAAACAAACAATTCCACCTTTTCCTATGACCTTCATTATATCCTAATTATTATGATAATTCAAATAAGAAATGAACCACAGTAACAACTTGTAGCTCGCTAGTCCAAAACTTGTGCTAATAACAAATGGGAACCGAATAAAGAAACACTCCAAGAACTAGAATACAAAATCTCAGCTACCAACACTCATTTCACACTCAATCTAGGACAGCAAAGATACAGGTGTCCTCTTAAAACAGTATTCTCAATGATTAAGTCTCTATGGTCAATGTAAAATGTGAGATATTTCGTCTATAAATAGCCTATCCAATCTTCCCCTTTACCCTACCTACCTATCCCTTTCTTTCACTCTCAAAACATTCCCTAAATAGAATAAAAAGCTTTCTGTCGTGGGGTTGGGAAGCAAACCCAGTAGAAGTAAAGGCGTATAAAACTTTTCGAGTTCACTGTCTCTTCTTGTGCCTCATTCGATCAACCACAGCATCTTCACCACCTTTTCTAAAGGTGTGGTATGACCCTTTCTCTTCATTCTTTACACATGGATATCACTCACTCATCACTTGCATGCACTTATTAAACTCGAACATACTCTAGTTATTTTGTAGCATATAGTCGTTAGAATGATGCAAATGATGATATGTTAAATTAGCTCACCTTAAAAATCACATGAGATCACCAAAGTACACGACCACAGTTCATGCATCATTCTTCATTAGAACGCATGGCTTGTCACACTTAGGTTTTGCATGCATGAGACATTTAAGGAAACCATGTAAAGTAACGAGTTCCAATTGGAAGCCTTAACAATCATCTCGCACAAACTACTCTCATATGTAATAATCTCATTTCATGCATACTAAATATCGAAAGGTATATAAAAGTGAAAGCTCTTACACGACCCTAATAACCTTTACTCACCTCTAACTCGACTTAACATAACCCTAGACGAATAGAATAGACCACGAGTACAAGAGGATTACATGCTTAATAAATATGGACACAAAAACCCCACCAAGTATCTTAACTACGAAACGTATACATCTATGGCAAACACGTTAGAAAATGTTAAAATGAGACTAAATGTTTTACTCGTTGAAAACTACTTCAAACCGCCTATTTCACTCCATTACTACTTCGTAATTATACATATAACGTGCGTAAATTTTTACACCTTTCGATAGTCTACATGGCCTAGAACATTTTTCGTATTTTAAGATTCTACTCATAAACTCATCTCGACGTTTGAAACGAACCATTTTGAGTACTACTCGACCGAATATTTTGGAAAACAAGCAAAATTTAACTAAGTGTTCAAAACCGGAAAAAGCACCCCGACATGGTCTAACTCATGAGCCATTTACTTCGAAATTGTGAAAGTAACACATATATATTTTTACTCCTCTCGATAGTACACCTGGAAAACTACATTTTTCGTGTTTTAACTTCGACCTTACAAGCCCCTTTACACGTTCGAATCAAAGCGTTCTATATGACACTCGCTAGTATCAAAACCTTCAATTCCAGAAAACTTAAATATAACAAATTCGGTTGGGCCTATTTAGAGTCCAATAAGAGTTTGCGATAGGTAAGCCCAACAGGCCCATGCAATATGTTTTCAGAATCCTAAAAATAGCCCAAGTTTAAGCCCAAAACAATTTACACGCCCTCGCTATAGAATTCTTAATGGGCCCTTAAGTAATTCGTTAAAAGCCCATTTACAATTAAAATAAGCAAATAATTGAATAAGCAGTTAAAATAAGTTAAAAACTACTTAAATAAGCCTTAGGAAAAATTGCCATAATTTTCCTTGCCTTTTTGTCATTTTTGGACTAAAAATGTAACGCGACTTAACCAAAAGGACTAAAACTGCCAAACATTGAAACATGCGGACTGAAGCTGTGAAAACAGTTTGTGCAGGACTTGAATTGACCATTGAATAAACTCCAAGCCCTATATGGACATATGGACAATTATTGGACTATTTTGGACTTCGGACTTGACAAGGACTAACGACGTAACGCAAATCATAGTTAGGGTAAAAGATGCAAAATCTGGGAAGAACAAGTACTAACTGTTATAACTTGATATTCTTATTCTATTTTTCATTTTGCACCACATCTTTATTTCATATGCATATTTGCACATTTTATTTACATATTAGTTAATTTTCGTTAGTTACTATAAATATTACGAATTAGCATCCACCTTAATTCATGCATTTAGAGAATATCATAATGGGAAGATAGACATAAAAATCATGATCATTGTGCATATATATATATATATATATGTCTTTACTTTGAACGGCGAGCACGCTAAGCACGAATCATCCACACTTGACATTCCAAGCATTATCCACCACCGATATTCATCGTTCACCACTCACTTCACAAACACCACTAGTAAATTAGTCAGATACTCAAATATTTATATATTTACCATGTTTCGTATCGAAGTTGTTATCATAATCACCTCTGAGTTTATTTTCACCATCACCAGTAACGCTTCAGGTGAGTCATGGCCTCACTTTTTAAACTCTTTATACTTTTTAAACTCCGTGAGGGGGATACATGCTATAAACATATCACAAGTATTTTTTCTGTATGCTACCTGACTTGATATATGCCTAAGTTAACTTATTGCCACAAGACCCTTTTATCATGAGCCATTAATCACTGCGGTGAACGCGAATATAATGAATAGATCTATTAGAGGCTGACGACCTATCCCACTAATACTTGGACGGAATGCTTTTTGCTAGTCGTATTAGTCGCGATGCATTATATTTGAGAGAAATAGGAATTGGCAAATCACCTATTACACGAGGGCAAAACCTTCATCATTAATTTGATGAACACCTCCGTATATGCGGTACTTTGTTAACGTTTGCGTGTCATGAGACTTAGAGCAATATATGAACTGCGATATCAACTTTTAAACTGATTGTATCTCCAATACAATCTTACTTGTGAATCGAACTAATATTTAAATTTCAAACTCCATGATTTCACTCAACATTATGTTGACTTTTAAGCATGTATCTCAGGAAACTAGTGGAGCAAGGCAAGGCATGAAGCAGGCGTACCCTATCCTAAATAATGGTGTAAAATAAAGCTGTAATTTAGTTAAAATGATGTTTCTTTGGAGAAACCTTAGCACTCTGATGTAACGCTTTGTAACTGAATTGGTATTATGGACCTATGTAAATTAAAAAATGCCTTCTCAGGCTGTTTTTCTATGATTTTGTTTTCGATCCTCACGGTAACACCCAAATTAGTCTTCCGCTGCTATATTTAAAATTTGGGGGTGTTACAATTGGTGCTAGCTAAGATTAGCACTCGACATCTATCTTAGTGTCGGTAATAGGATAAGCGACGTGTACGGTTTTCTCCGCCTTAAGGGAGGTTGTTGATATAGTGTTTGAAACTCTCGAGTGTGGTACTCGGGGAGTGGAGTAGGGCGAAGAAGAGCTTCGTAGCCGAACCACTATAAATCCTCTGTCTCGGTTTGATCTTTCCAACTCTACTCTTTACTTTTATTTGTTATTATTACGTAGCTTAGTTTGTAGTTCATATTGGTGTTGTTTGACTACACATAGAGTTCGAATCAATGTTTCCAATAGCATACTTTTAAAACAAGATTTTTAAAAGAAGTTTTTAAACCGGTAAACTATTCAACCCCCTCCCCCCCCTTCTAGTTTCCCACAATTGGTATCAGGAGCCACGTCAGTCAAGTTTTTAAAGTATATTGTATTTTAAAGCTTGAACCGATCAATGGATTCCGACAAATATCTAGAAGGGCAATCTATGCAAAGACCACCACTTTTCAAAACCGATTGTTTTATTTATTGGAAAACAAGATTCGAAACGTATGTGAAATCAAAAGACATTGATCTTTGGCATGTTATTACCGAGGGTGACTTTCAACCTATTCAAAAGAATCCGGAAACTAAAAAGGATGAAATAGTTTCTTATGATAAACAAAGTGATGAACTTAAAAGGAAATTAGCCAAAAATAATGAGGCTAAAATGATGATTTATAATGCTTTGCCTAAAAAGGAATTTGAAAGAATTTTTATGTGTAATAAGGCAAAAGACATTTGGAAAACTTTGTTAGTCACTCACCAAGGTAATAACCAAGTCAAAGAGAACAAGATAGATCTTCTTGTTCAACAATATGAACAATTCTCCATTTCGGAGGATGAGTCAATAGATAATACTTTTGCTAGATTTAATACTATTATCACTAGTCTTAAAGCTCTTGATGAAGATTATTCTAGTAAGCACTATGTTAGAAAGTTTCTTAGAGCTCTACATCCTAAATGGAGAGCAAAGGTCACCGCCATAGAAGAGTCAAAGGACTTGGCGGCATTGTCACTCGATGAACTTATAGGAAACTTGAAAGTTCACGAGATGATCATCAAGAAGGATTCCGACATTGTCAAAGGCAAAAGCGAGAGAGTTAGATCTCTAGCATTAAAAGCCAAGAAGGAGTCTAGTGATGAGGAATGTTCGAGTTCCGATAGTGAAGATGAAGAGTACGCACTAGCCGTTAGGAACTTTAGAAAGTTCTTTAGGAGGAAAGGTAGATTTCCTAGACAATCTCGAGATGAGAAGAAGTCATCCCAAAGAAATCATGATGAAAGAAAAGGGACAAGTGATAGGAGATGCTTTAGATGCGGAGATCCTAATCACTTCATAGGAGAACGTCCTAAGCCACCAAAATCCAACAACCAAAGAGCCTTTGTAGGAGGTTCTTGGAGTGATAGCGGTGAAGAAGAAGAGAAGAAGCCTAACGATGAAACGTGCTTAATGGCTCAAGCTTCTAACGAGGTACACTCCGACTCTTCTTATTATAGTGATAATAATTCGTCAGTAGATGACAATGAATTACATGACGAATACAACAAACTATGCGTAGTTAGTACTAAGATCTTAGGTAGAAACACAAAGCTAAAATTAAAATTAAAGGAACTAGAACTACAAGTCTTAGAACTAAATGATCAAGTCAAGAGACTTGAGAAAAACAAGGAAGTAGATTTAGGATGCGGGTCATGTATTAGTCTTCAAGTAGAAAATGAAAAACTTAAAGAAAATGCTTTAAGAATCATTAGGTTTGATGAAGGAAATAAAAAGCTTAATGATATACTTGAAAATATTAGATATAGTGAACATGACCGTTCGGGTTTAGGATTTGACCCAAATCAGGCTTCTACAAGTAGTACTAAACAAGTAAAATTTGTAATGCCTGAAAAGTCCATGTCTGAAGGTGACGACACCATTAAAGATACAGACGGCACCACTAAATTTAGTGGTACCGTGTGGTGCTGAGGACAAAACTGGGTCAATTCTGAAAAGTAACTTAAGTCCTAAACCAAGTCAAGTAGTTGTAAATAGAACTAGAGTGTCTACTCCAAGTAGAGAGGAAACCAAAGGCGTTAACAAACCATTGTCATCTCCCGAACATGGATTTGTAAAGCGTGACACTAGGTCAACTACTCCTCCACCTAGAAAGGTAAACTCTCCCAAACCTCGGTCTAGAACTCCTCTACCGAGAGGTAACTTTAGAAGACAAAATCATCCAAGTAACTTTCCCGTAACTTGGAATGATCGTCCACCACAAAGTTACTTACCATGGGAAATGTGTCATCCATTCTCACATCCTAAACTAACGCAACAAATGCGTAGGATGTTTAACTCTAACAACTTTGGACCCATGAGATATTGGGGACCAGATGTTTGAACATTTGTTTTGCTAGGAAAACATGAATGTAAATAAACTTTGGAGTATAACAAAAGGAGTATGATGCGTTATCAAGCATACCCGGTGACGCAATAGTCAAGTCGTGTCTTTCATGCTTAACATTCAACAATGGTACCCTAGTCTTCTAGTTTTAAGAGCAAACACCTCAGGCACAAGTACGCTTTCTTAAAACACCCTTTGTTAGTAGTAATGTTTGGCATGAAATAGTGTAGTTAGAATCTAACATGGTAGGAACTATAACATAGAAACTCTATTCACATCTCATCACGCCAAATTTAACTTGTCCAGAAATGTTCGATGATCGCTTGAAGATCATGCGTGACAAGTTTGAATTAAGCATTGATAAGTGAATCAAGTTCCCTTCCTTGCACATACGTAATCTTGCCTAAATGAAGTATCCCTGTAAACTTATGTATACTATATGTATGAGATACATAGTTTAAGTAATAGTCTTTATTGACAATAACGCCCATATCTGCAAATGCGAAACTCACAAGAGACGAAGAAGGTGAGTGCGCGGATATAACTAGGTTAGGGGCATAATAGGTAAAGTAGTTTACCTAACGGCAAGTAGGTCCATTATCATGAATAGTGTTGGCTTTGTGCCCACTTGTAAGAAGTATCCCAAAACTTCTTACATCAAAGTGTTTAATGTATCATACCATACATTAAAGATACTATACACTTGAGATTACGATATCTTGAGGAGATTGATGTAGAAAATGTTTCTATACCAGCTCTGATAATGTAAGAGTTAATGTGGGTTGAAACATAATGAGTAATGTTTGTACCTTCATAGGTTGATTAACAAACATCTTGGTTCCCCAAGAAACAAACTACTCTTATTGTCACCACGACCGAAACCGAGTACGCAAGCGCCGGAAAGGCATGACAACAAACACTATAGATGAGACAACTCCCTGTGAAGAGTAGCAGTCAAGATGCCATTAGAATTGTCCGGGAACCCTATAGTTTGCTCATGAACGAAGCTCGTCGAAGTACATCATCTCCCCGCGAAAAGACATCTCCTCCGTCATGATAACGTCGAATGAGAAATCTTTTCTTTGAAAAGTATTTCTTCTCACCTTAACCTTTACATTCTCGTCAAATGACCTCTTAATGCTCCATTGGAATTATTAATGTCATTTCTCACGTCTCATCATATGACTTTTCAAGTCATTCCTCATATCCCGCTCATGACTATTTCAATATTCCTATGGAAATATTAAAGTCATCTCACACATCCATCCTATTCTCGACTCATGACTCTTGAATATTTCATTGGAAATTTCAAGTCATTCCCTAAGCCTCATCCCATGACTTCGTAATATTTCACTGGAAATATTAACGTCATTCCTCGCGTCTCGTCATATGACTTTTCAAGTCATTCTTCTCATCCCGCTCATGACTATTTGAATATTCCTTCGGAAATATTAAAGTCATCCGTCACGTCATACCTCATAACCTTTCATCCCTTCTATGACCTCTCGAAAGTTTCGCGGGAAACATTGAAGTCATTCTCTACAAATCGCTCATGACTTTTTAAGTCATATCTTTCACTCGTCACATGACTCATGAATATTTCACGGGAAATATCTAGTCATTCCTTGTGTCACGTACTCCGACTAATTAAATATTTCATGGGAAATATTATAGTCATCCTCCTAAACACAACTCATAACTTCTATTTATTTCACGGGAAATACTAGAAGTAAATCCTCATCCAATGACATCTTAGTCAATTTCCTCGGAAACACTAAGGTCATTTCCGGTCATCCCATTTAATCATCTTTCGTCAAAAAGTTTATTAGGTATAAACTTTTTCCTCGTGTCAAAAAGTCTTACTAAATAAGTAAGATTAATCAGCCAAAAGTCAAAACAGAAGAAAAACTGGACCATCAGACATACGGCTCCACTAATGTTTAGTGGAACCGTGGAGCCGTGCATCTGAAAAACGCGCCCAGTTACTCTTTTCTTCTGCACAAACTTTCCAAACACACAAAACCACTTCCACTTGCTGTCAAAATCGAACCATAACACCATAATTCAACGAAACTCTTACAAATCAAGATTGAGGCATTGGAATCAACAAATCATAATCACAACATCACTCATTGTAAGTAAATCACTCTTAATTTCATTTAATTTGAGTCTAGGGTTTGTTCTTGAGTATAAATCCGAATTGAGGATTTTCAAAATTAGTTAAACCCTTGTGAAATTAAGACTAGGATTAGACAATGTAGTATTCACATGATTCCCTAAACCTAGGATTTCCAAAAACCCATTTATGTTGCAAAACCTAATCCGAAATTAATCACTAAATTCGGATTATGATTGATTATTTGTAATGGAATCATGTTTAGGATGATTAAAATTGGATTAGGAACGTTCTGCATTAAAGCTTTTCAATCTTAAAGCTTGATTGGCACCATGTTGAGGCATTTGCCAAACACCCAAATTCGATCATTTTTTCTAAAAACTTCACAAGTCTAGGATCATGAAACCTTTTTCATACATTGTTGATGCAAATTAAAAACGTTTTTGCATGCATACATGAACTCTCAAATATGGCTCGAAGTACATAATTGATATGTATTGTTCGACATACTTGATTGAGCAAAAGTGAAGTTAGGAGCGTTTGGGTAATCTCTTTAGGATAATTTTAGAGTCGAGATTGCCGCACCTCCATATTGTTTGCATTTAGGCACACACACTAGAAGTATAATCATTAAAATGCAACGAACTAACATATACAAAAATATTTTTTTGTAGACAAACAATGCCTCGAAATGATTATCAAGATACCAAACCCTACATTCTCAGCACTCTTGAAAATCTAAACATTCCCGATGAGCAAAGAGCTTATCTCACTAAAGTCCAAAATTGATACATACACGTAGGGCGTGTAGTCGATGCACTCTATGTCATGACAGACAACATAAATGCCTGTTTCCCTTCTATCGAGTTCGATTGTTTATACAAAATAAACGATCAAGTCTGTCCCCATTTTATTCTCGAGTTCTATAGTCGTGTCCGTACCTACACCGATCTTGACGGAAACGTCTTCCTTGATTTTTGGATTCGACACCAAAATATCATATTGTCTGTCACCGAGATTGGTCACATTCTCGGTATTCCCTCGTATGGTCAGTGTGCATTCACTAAAGACCATTCTCTAGAGTCTCTTTACTACAATCTTGAGAACGAAGGTGCCTATTGTACCGAAGTTCCCGACATTGAAGTAATTAAACAAGTAATTCAAATCCCTCGAGTCACCAACACGTATAAAAAACGTGATGGTTCCATCGTCTACCTCGACCAAAACAAAATATACCTCAAAGAGCTCCGTCCCGATATTAGAAATTGGGAACTTCTTCTGCGTGAGAAGGCGTTAAGCCTTGCAGGCAACCGTGATCACGTTCCGGCAAGTCTTGCCCACATGCTCTACTGTCTTAGTATCGAGGAACCTTACAACCTCGCATACTACATGGTCAAACGGATGGCCAGTATTCATCGTCGTTCCGATGAGCTCATGCCATACGGCATGTTGCTTACTCGTTTATTCAGGTGGGTTATGCAAACCTACCCATCTCTCAATGATGTCGACTGTGTCCTAGTCAATCCGGTTATGAAACCTCTTGGTGGACCACAACGTCGCACAAAGCAACGTAAGGACAAAGGGTCCAAACGTGGTCGTAAATCCACTTCCGATATTCCCCATTCATCCTCCTCCTTCAGTCACGAATCATCATCTGAACCCATGGATGAGGACGATGATGAGGTGAACGAAGAAGGAACGTCTAGTTCTCAAATCCCTTCTCCCGACACCTACTTTCGTAACCTTGATACCTCATCATTTCGACGTACAACCGACGTCGAAAACGGGATGGTCAACCTATCCTACATGATGAGAAGGCAAACTACAATGTACAATAGACAAGTGGAGATGCATGAGCAAACTGTCGGGGGTTTCAAGTCTATTGGGAAGGCGCTAAAAGGGATCGGGAGCAAGCTGAAGAAGTTGGGGAAGAAACGAGACTAGTTAGGATTATATTAAGTAGTACTATTAACCTAAGTATTATTAAGCTATTATAAATAAAGACATGACATTAACTTGCTTGATGTGTTTCCTTTTAACACTTGCACATGATTAATTCTCTTGTTAATTAATCCTCATGTTGCTTCATCTTGCATGTTAGTTTAGTTTATTACATGCACTAGATGTTAAAAATGCTTGAATTCATGCATGCTTAATAGTTGCCTAAATACATAGATGATCACATGATCATGTTAGTTGCTAGTTGAAACTAGCTTTAGGAATTCTATGTGTTTAGTAATTTGAGGCTTTGAGATTTGCAGCCAATGGATTCCCCAGAAATTTCCCCATTTAGGCTGCCTAAAACCTGCAGACCTGGAAAGAAGGTCAAAAGAGCCCACGGCTCCATTAAATAGGCCACGGCTCCACTAAATTTAGTGGTGCCGTAGCACCTTTAATGGTGCCGTGCCTCTGGAAGACGAAAACTGCTATTCTCTTCCACTTTTTGACTATCTTTTCCAGAAAATCTGCAACCAAAACCTGATTCCCATGCACCCAAATCCCCAAATCCAACATTTTAAACTTGCATGCTTATGTTTTGGCTATTTAAGCTAACATTATGCATTGCCATTCTTACACCCATCCTTACACCTTCACATTCACCATACCATCATCATGGGATCAAGAGTATTCAAGAAACCTAGATTCAACATCAAACCAACCAACCAAACCTCTCTAGTTGATCAATGGATCAAGAATGTCAACACACCCCAATCATCAACTAAACCTATCACCAATGACATTCCCCTCATTGATCTCACCTTGGATGATGAAGATGAAACCCATACACCCATAACCTCTACCAAATCATCATCTTCTTTCACTACACCCCAAGCTCCATCCAAGGCAACCTCTATTCAACCTACATCCTCATCCTCCACAACAAGAATCAACACACACTCATCTCCACCTAGTCCCATTCACCCTTTAACCTTAACACTCAACTCATCACCATCAACTTCCCTTGAATTGGGAACTCACACAACACCCTCATCACTTTCAACATCACCACAACCTCTAAATCTCACCCTCACCCTTTCACCAAACACTCCCTTTGAATTTGGGAGCAACATATCATCACCTTCACTATCACCATCACCTCAACCCTTAATGGGTTATCCAATCATGTATCCCCTTCACTCACACACTTTGAGTTGCCCTTGTTGCAACTACAACCTTGAACTCATCATGAACCTAAGAGATGAGCTTAGCTTTAGGTTCTCATATCTTGAACACCTCCTCACACCACCCATAGGACCCATCATCCTTCCACCACCTCCACCACACAATAGCCCAAACTAAACATGGTTATGTTTAGTTCCTCCAATAAATGACTAGGAACCTTTTGAAGTTGGAAGCAAATCTAGAAGCCTCATGTTACTTTAGATGTTTATGTGTCTTCTTGTTAGTTTAATTTGCTTCCCTATTGTAGTCATACTTATGTATGACATTTATTTCATATTTATATAATGGGCTTTTTATTTTGGCTTCTTAGCCATAATTTTTCTTGTGGTTGGATATTTGTCACAAATGTGCTACTTGTTAGATATTGTATATTTGTCGTCTAACTTTGTTTTGTAGCACGATCCATTGCTCGATTCCTTTGTGTTCTCCAAATGAGGGGGAGTACACATCAAGGGGGAGCCTTAACCACCTTTTTGATTTGACAAAAAGGGGGAGAAATGGGAGTAAACTCATTAAAAACTTGTTAAAACTAATTTTAACCTAAAATGAGTTTATATTTTGTCATCATCAAAAAGGGGGAGATTGTTGATGCAAATAATGTTCTAAAAACGTTATTTATATCTTTCGATTACTTCACGTTTTGAGGATGAAAAAATGTGAACTCACGTTACGTTAAAATTAACGTTAACAAGTTTTTAATCGGAAGATCCCGTTTCTACGCAAGTCACTCTTGAACAAAGTTACAACTTGAACTAGTGATCAAAGAAGTGAATTCATGTTTTGAAAATTCACATTTTAAATGGGACAAAACATTTTTTCAAAAATACACATGACAAATTATTTTTGAAATATTAAGAAATGTTTTAATGGAAAAATAAGTTTGAAAATCACTGATGTTTCGTTTTTATTTATTTCCAAAGAAATATTCGTGAGAATATTCCCCCGGGTCGTTCTCCCAACGAAGGTTTGACGGCGAATTTGTCGAATCGGAGTCGTGAAAATGTGAAGTGAATAAGTGACGTGAAAGATATTATTTTTTTAGAATTGATTACACTATAATAAGAAAAATTAAAAGCAATCTACGCTATTAGAATAAATGCACACAAAGAAAATTCAAATAAATGCAAGTCCCGGGCTAATCCCGAAATTTATAAATCTATTAGCAAAACTATACTTAAAATAGAAATAAAAATAAAAATAAAGTCTAAGGGACGAAAATGAATTTTATTAAAAAACTGGTTTTATAAAAGAAATTTAAGAAAATAAAGGTTTTATGAAAGACGAGGACTGAAAATGTAATTTTGGAAACTCTATTTAAACTAAAACTTTTTTAAACAAAGACATGGACTAAATTGTATTTTTTTTGAAACTTTATTAAAACTAAAATCGTTTTTCGAATAAAGAAAAGGACTTAAGTGTAATTTTTGAAACTATAATTAAACTAACTCTTTTTAAAGTAAAGACAAGTACCAAACTTGTTTAAAATGAAACTTAAGGACTGAATTGTAATAACTGAAAATTGAAAATGTTTTTCTCAAAATCAACAGCCCCAGGTTCGATTCCGCAAATTAACCCAACTATATATATATATTTTTTTTTTTCTTTTTTTTTCTTCTTCTTTTGCAAAACAATTAACAAACAAATAATACTAATTTTTAGAACAGAAAAGAGTAAAAAAAAACACTACCAAAAGTTTCAGTACTTCAAAACAACAACTAAATAGCTGAAATCAACAACTACTAATTCTAATATTTAGTAAATCAAAATTTCAAAATTCCTGGCAAACACTTATATAGCAGCAAACTTTCAAAACTTTTAACCAGCAAACACTACCTAAAATGGACTAAATATGCAGTAACTTAGCTAAGCAACAATTTAACAAGGAGATTTTTACTCTCAAACTAACATCAAATTACCAGCAACTCTAATCAATAACTAACTTCAGCTTAACAACTATCCATATTAATTAAAAACAGCAGACTACCTATGAACTATGAATAAAAATGAGCAAGCTAATAAGAAAAGCAACACAACGCAGGAATCAAAAGAAAGAAAACTGCACTCACTAGCTCATCCTGCTACCTTATTTGGAGATCCCAGAATATTCAAACAACCCAGGCTATTAAGCCAATATAAATCCCAAATGAACAACTCTTCCTTCCATCAGCTTTTTCCACACCATTCCACAGCTTATTCACCAACTTATCTACTTATCAGAGATTTTTTTTTTTTTTTTTTTTTTTTTTTTTTTTTTTTTTTTTTTTTTTTTTTTTTTGATTGATCAGATGTTAAAACAAATAAACAGAAAAACTCAAAACTCAATTTAAACTTCAAAAGAAAAACCTCAAATTAACTGAGAATTCGGATAACAAATATAAACTCAAATTGAAACTTTCAACAAATTAAATAATCTAAATACTGAAATTAATTTTGTCTAACTGAGAATTCGGATAACAAAAGTAACTTCAAAATTTAACTTGCATTAAAACTTTAAATTTTACAAAACTCAAATCGAATGAAACACTAAATTACCGAACACAATATTAATCAATCTTGAACAACAATTAAAATATTACAACTAAAACTTTCATTAATTCAAATTAACAATTACAAAATAATATCCGAAACAGACTTTAGAATTAAACAAACTTAAGAAAATTACAATGAAAATTAAGAAAACATTTTGACAGCATAACTTTGCTAAAATAAAAATTACATACTGAAAATGGGATAACCCTCCTCTATTTATAAGCTCGATCCGAACCTTCTGGTCTTTGCCACGCTGGCGATCCGCGTGCGTTTGTGCTTCTTTGAGAGCCCTCCATCACCCTTAGATCACCTTGCTTCTTCAATCTTTAGTTTCCACCGTACGATCACAGATGAATGCGTGTTCTAGCCAATGTAAAGCAGCCACGTGTTCCCGTGTGTGCTAGTTCGCTCTGACAAGGCCTGACACTCGTACGATTTTACTCAATTGCCCTTAATTGTAGTAATTATTGAGGGCGGTAATTAGGGTTCCTGGGGTAAAAGGGGATCGGGTATTTGAGAGAGATAAGAGGGAGTTGGTTTTATTTTTTTATTTTTTTCTTATTTAACTTCTACCGAATGGGGGTAAGGTTAATTTATTAGGCCGGGTTTATTTTAGCGAGAGTGGATCGGGTTGGATTTTTAAGTTGGGCCGGATTGGTGTGATTAAGGTGGGATGGGTTAGTTGGGCTTGTGTAGGGTGGGTTTAGGATTTAAGGGTGTATTGGGATTATTTATGGATCCGGTTTTTTAAAGGTTTAGTTATGGTTTAAGAGTTTTAATTATAGGGACCAATTTTGTAAATTATTGAAAATCAAGGGACCAATGCTGCTATTTTTCAAAAGATGATCTAAGGGTGGAATTGGACAAACTTTGATATTCGAGGACCTCGGTTGACTTTATGACCATTTTCTTTATTCCGGTTCCGGCTCTGAGCCTTTTCGTATCTCGTGCTCGTTTTCTTGATTTTCTTGTGTCTTTTGTCAATTTTCACGATATCCATCCCTGCACATGCAAAAACACAAAAACACAATATCTTTTGGCATTTTGGTCGGGTTTTTGGTTATTTTGGTCCGGTTTTGGTCAAGAAAAAGTATGTGTTTAAGCACATACCAAAATCCCCCAGACTAAGTATTGCAATGTCCTCATGCAATGTTATAAGAACTCCCCGATTTTCCTTTTTATTCTATTTTTGTATTTTTATATTTTTCTCATTATTCATGTGACGGCTTTTGTTGACAATCATTATCTTTCGATAATTTTTAGGGTCTTCGAGTAGGAAACACGACTCATAAAGAAGTGACCATACGGATAAAATTCGTCGTCCCTGATTTTTCACGAGTCCCCAAACTAAGCTTAAAAACGAAATCATTGTCATCTACAAGTTAGATTGCCGACACTACTCATAAAAGCTAATTGTGGACTTCTCGTTCCCAAATTCCTATTTTTCCTCTATTTATTTTATTTTTGGTGAGAAATGAATTTCTTCAAATTCTCGTTTCGATAATTTTTTTTTAAGCCGATAAAGATACCTTAGTTTAGACGCTAAGTAGTTTCCAAACCTTCCCTCGAAAACCGTTGCATACAAAAATGAGGTCCACATCAAGGTCTCTGATTTAACACGATTTTGAGAATATCCCTTTTATTTGCGACCGAAACAACTCATCTACGAGTCCAGAGACAGAAGCCTTTATTAGGATACCTCGGAGTCGAAATTTGGCATTTTTCACATTATTAAGCACTTATTATTAATCCTTGGCCCTTTATAACAATCACAACATCGGCTGCGAACCGGCAAGATGTGATAGTCTATTATGACCTTGGAATTTTTCCTCTGCCTTTATTAGAAGTCTACAACATCGGCTGCGAACCGGCAAGATGCAGAAAACTTTTTATGGCTTTGGATATTTATTATTATTCATTATTCATTATATATTTGCCAAATTCCGAGTCCTACGGCTTTTATAACAATCCCAACATCGGTTGTGAGCCGGCAAGATGGAATAGTCTATTACACCGTAACACTAGCAGTACCTTGATGTGTACCCAACTCTTATAAGCAAGGATTCTCTTAAGAAGGATTAAAAACTAAATTTCGCCAAAACCAAAATAGCTTTAATTATTTATAGAGTATTATTTTTGGTGAAACAAGCTGATGGGAACAAAAAGCCACAAATAACTTCGATGAGCTCTAAAGAGAACCACTACTCCACGTTTAGCAATCTAACTTATAAACAACTCTATCATTTCTCGTTCTTCGCAAATTTAAAATCTTAAATAATAAGATCCGCGAATGCTTAGCCAAATAATCAAGCCATGCATATATAAAGTCAAATACGGGAACTTGCAAACTCTTAAAAAGAATTCGCGTTTTCAAGCTCCTTGTGTAAAAGACTAGCACGAGCTTATAGATTATAAATGGTTAAGGAGACAAGCTAGGGCTCAACACGCCCGATCAAGTCAGAATTTTATTCCTACTCTCACCAGCGGAAAATCAACAAAAATGTCAAAATTTATTATATTTTTGCAAAAAATTTTAAATTTTTCTCATTTTTTTTTGGATTTTTTTCAATTTTGGAGGAAAAACGGGGTTGCACGAGACAATAGCAAAAATGCAAGGCAAAAATCAAATCGCAAGATTACCCCCCCAGACTAGAACGAGACATTGTCCTCAATGTCTTAAAGGTACGGGTTCTCCTACATAAATCTAAGGCCGTTTATTAATTATGCCAAAAGATAGATGTAAACGATAAGATTTTAGGATATTGATAAGCAGCGGATGATGAAACTCGAGTAGCGTGAAGGAAACTACGAGCACGAGAGTCTTCATCATTAGCATTCCTGGACACATCACAGAAAAACAACGAGGCACAAGATATGGAGGAGGATCCCCTCCTCTTTATTAAGAAAATAGAAAGAAGATAGATGGATAAGCATGGGGTGCCTCCCACGAAGCGCTTGTTTTTGGTAACCGAGTCACATGAGCTTGACTCGACCCCGAATTTATTTGTCCATGGGGAAGCAAGTGGAAGAGATAATCTCAATCGGACTTTCGTTCAAGATGTTTGAATAAACATTGAAGCACACGAAAGTTCCACTCCGATTGAGATACCCACGGCTTTAGAAGATGAAAGCGGTGATGCCGGGGTCAAAAACTTTGTCTTCGTTTCCGGCTGGAAACGATAGTAAAGTTTCAAGCAAAGATGACTCCGGACAGAATGGGAGTTTTTGAACAGAAAGAGGTAGAGAGGAATCATTTTTCTTCAGAAATAAAAGTTCCTTAGATGAGGCAGGAAACTTTAAATTCTTAGCACGAGTCAATTTCATCAAAGGATGAATTTCACCATCAATGAGTAAGCCTGGCTTAAATACTTTGTCCTCACAAGGAAATTCAGCAGGGTACTCAATGGAGGACTCAAAAAAGAAATCATCCTCGGGAGAATAAGGAGCTAAGTCATGAGAGACAATTGAAGCATCCTCGGTTATGATTTCAATTTTAGGGCCTTTTTCAGAATGTTTGCCATATAACAAATTTCTCCATTCAGTTTGATCGGCCCCAAAATCGAAGAGATTTTCATCATCTTGTAAATCATTAAGCTCGGTGTAAGAATCAGATGATGGAGCATGGTATAACAGATTTTCAACTTCCTCAAGATTAGCATGGAAGTCAAAGAGATCATCATCATATGATGGAAGTGGATCATCGTGAGCGAGTTCATCAGTGAACTCCTCGTGATAAGAATCATATTTAGACGGATCCTGGTTCATTAAAGATTCCAATTTTCTTAAGTCAGATTCAAAATCAAACTCATCGTCCTCATCCCCCGGTGGGATTGGATCGATGTGAGCGAGTTCATCGGTGAACTCCTCAAGAAGAGAATCAATATAAGAAGTGGTACTGCCACTACTTTGCTCTTCTGATTTTGAATCAACAATTTGAACGGATTTAGGCGGTTTTTCCTTAACATCTTCCAGGGGAAACAATTGTTCATCAAATTTCAAAACATCTTCCCCTGAATTATTATTGGTCTCAACAATTTCCGGCGAAATTGGAGCATTAACAGACAACACCTCGAACTCTTCCCTCGAGATTTCACTTCCCTCAATCGGAGGAGAAGGATGGGAAGAGTCGGAAAGAACAGAATCAACCATCTCTACACGATAAACCGTCTCCGGAGGTGGGACAAGAGGTGTGCTCTTAGAGCTAGCATTTTCCACCTCTTCCGTTGTGGTCTCCGAATCGGATTCACTATCATCAAGAATACTCTTAGTATTTGCAGCACAACACTCAAACCATTTGCTCGATCCAGGATTGATTTTCATGGCCTTGAGTTCAGCACGCTTTTCTGACATACTCTTGACCGTGAATCTCGAAAGGTTTGGATCAATTCTTTTAGGAGCAATTACGGGATCGGACTTTTGATCAACCGTAGCGACATTGCATTTGTCAGTTTGAGGTTTCGAGTTCGGATTGATTTGAAATGTGACTTTTTCATTATCAACTCGCAGAGTTATTTCTTCTCCGTATACGTCAATCAAAGCTCGCCCGGTCCTCAAAAATGATCTTCCGAGAATGAGAGGAACCCGGGGGTCAGCGTCAAAATTAACAACCACAAAATCTGCAGGAAAATGGAACTTCCCCACTTTAACGAAGACATCCTCGGCTATACCTTCGGGACGGGTGACGGAACGATCCGCAAGCTCGAGAGTCATACAAGTGGGGGTAAGTTTGGGCAGAGAAAGCTTTTGCCATACTGACAACGGCATTAGGTTGATGCTAGCACCGAGATCGGCCAAGGCGGAGCATTCAACCATTCCCGGAAATTCACATGGAATAAGGAATTTTCCGGGATCTCCAAGCTTTTCCGGAAGCTTTTTGAGAATTACCGCTGAGCAGTTTTCATTCAGATGAGTTTTTGCTAATTGAATTAATTTTTCTTTGTTATTCAGCAAACTTTTGAGAGTCGAAACAAACTTAGGCATCAAAAGTAAAGCATCCGCGAAGCTTATATCGAAATGTAACTCTTGAAAAATTTGGAAAAATTTTTCCATTTGATTTGAAGCTTTATCGCGGAGCTTTTGATCATTCAATCTCGAAGGATACGGAAGGTTTGCTTTGACGGGAATTTCTTTTGGCTCAACATTCTTTGGTTCAGATGGATGGATGACCGGAGGTTGGACGTCTTTGGTTCCTCCGTTGTTAGTAGGAGGTTCCATGTCCTTGGTCGCCTCGGGTTCACGGACGGCTACCTTGGGAGGTAGAAAAGAAGCGGTAGCCGGAGCCGTGGGTCCATCATATGAAACACCGCTACGAGTCGTTATTGCCTTAGCATCACCCCTCGGGTTAGCAATTGTGTTGCTAGGAAGAGAAGAAGTACCCGAGGTTGAGGGTTGATTCATCTGAAAAAAATCCACTCATCATTTGCTTAAGGTCGTTTGTTTGTCGAGATATTGTCGTATCAATCTCCTTCCGAAAGTCAGCTCTCATATTGTTGATTTGACCTTGCATAGTTCGTATGCTAGCATCGGTTGCTTTCATATAACTCACAAAGTCGGGAGGAAGTGGAACTTGGGGAGGAGGAGGTTGATAGACTTGTTGCGGTTGAGCTTGATAATTGTTTCCACGATTTTGGTTGTAGCTTTGATTTTGATTGTAACCTTGATTGATTTGAGGTAAACGGTTTTGGTTGTTTTGAACGGGTGTAAAACCGGGTGGTCCCATTTGGTTGCTAACTCGGTAGTTAACTTCACCTTGAGGACGGAATCCTTGATTTTGATTGTAGTTTGCAGCTGCTGCAGTAGCATTGCAAACTTGGCTGTCGGTAGCTTGACAATCATAATATGGATGGGGACCACCACAAATAACACAATTTTCTTGCACCGCTTTCACTTGAGCTGGTGGAGAAGATTGTTCCTTTTGTGAGAGAAGGAAAGCGTGGAACATATCTGCAAGCTTGTCGATCTTAGCATCACTGCTAGAAGCTTGGGTACTCACCTTATAAACAACCGGTTTGTTCCTTGAGGTAGGTACCTTAGATTTGTTCTCAATAATTGAAAGAATTTCTCTCGGCATTCGACTCATGATATTGCCACCGGCGGCTGCATTGAGTGAATCCTGATCTGATTGAGTTAAGGCATTGTAGAACGTATCGATTTGATGCAATTCCGAGAATCCGTGATGTGGGCATTTCCGTAGGAGATCCTTAAATCGTTCCCATGCCTCACCGAAATTCTCATCAAATCGTTGCTGGAAATTTGTGATTTCATTCCTAGCATTGGTCATTTTAGACGGAGGAAAGAAATAGTTCACGAATTTATGGACGAGATCTTCCCAAGTACGGATTGATTGAGGAGGTTCTTTCTCGAGCCAAATTCGGGCCGCCCCCTCGATCGAAAATGGGAATAACATCAATTTGATTGTTTCGTGAGGGACATCCTTATGGTAGTGTGTTGAGGTTAATTTATTGAACCATCGGATGTGATTGTGAGGATCCTCCCGATCAAAACCATGAAATTGATTTCCCGTGACAAGTTGGATTAAACCGGTCTCGAGTTTAAAATTTGTATTTCGAATCGGGGGTATGACAATAGCATCTCCGTATCCCACGGTGGGACACTGGAGTAACTCTTGCATAGTGCGGAGATCGGGAGCTTGTCCTTGATTGTGATTGTCAACACCCACCGGCGGGGGTTGATTGTGTTGGTTGTTGGCCATTTCCTCAACGGTTGAGAAATGAACACGGTTGTTTTGACGAATAATCCGCTCGGGATTAGATAGTGGTGAAAGAAGAGGATTAGAAGAAGAAGAACGGGTGTGCATACACCAAAATGAAAACAAAAATAAAAATCAAAAATCTTTTTTTTTATTTTTGGTTGGGAATTATTTTTGGCTTTTTTAATATATTAAAAAACAAAATATTTTATTTTCTTTTTGGTAACCGTTACGTTAACCGTAACCGTTTCCTTTAAAACTACGCGCAGCGTGGCGGGAAGGCAAAGGTAGCTCCGAAGATGCTTAAAAACCCGCCTTCTTCAGCTCGACAATTTAATGTCAAGCTTCCTTAAACCCCGTAATTAGGTTGTAGTAATAAAGTAATCCGATAACGATTAATTACACGATTTGTTTTGTTGTTATTTGGAATGGTTTACAACCGCCCTCCTTCAACGGAAGACGGAGGATTTATTATTAATGGTGAAAACACTTTAGAAAAAGTGTTTTTTTATTTATTATATTTTTGTATTTTTATTTTTTATAAAAAAACAATAACTTCCAAGGAAGGATCTTCAAATCACAAAAACAACGGACGAAATCGACGCACTCGTTTCAAGCCTTCCCCGGCAGCGGCGCCATTTTATTGATGTTTCGTTTTTATTTATTTCCAAAGAAATATTCGTGAGAATATTCCCCCGGGTCGTTCTCCCAACGAAGGTTTGACGGCGAATTTGTCGAATCGGAGTCGTGAAAATGTGAAGTGAATAAGTGACGTGAAAGATATTATTTTTTTAGAATTGATTACACTATAATAAGAAAAATTAAAAGCAATCTACGCTATTAGAATAAATGCACACAAAGAAAATTCAAATAAATGCAAGTCCCGGGCTAATCCCGAAATTTATAAATCTATTAGCAAAACTATACTTAAAATAGAAATAAAAATAAAAATAAAGTCTAAGGGACGAAAATGAATTTTATTAAAAAACTGGTTTTATAAAAGAAATTTAAGAAAATAAAGGTTTTATGAAAGACGAGGACTGAAAATGTAATTTTGGAAACTCTATTTAAACTAAAACTTTTTTAAACAAAGACATGGACTAAATTGTATTTTTTTTGAAACTTTATTAAAACTAAAATCGTTTTTCGAATAAAGAAAAGGACTTAAGTGTAATTTTTGAAACTATAATTAAACTAACTCTTTTTAAAGTAAAGACAAGTACCAAACTTGTTTAAAATGAAACTTAAGGACTGAATTGTAATAACTGAAAATTGAAAATGTTTTTCTCAAAATCAACAGCCCCAGGTTCGATTCCGCAAATTAACCCAACTATATATATATTTTTTTTTTTCTTTTTTTTTTCTTCTTTTGCAAAACAATTAACAAACAAATAATACTAATTTTTAGAACAGAAAAGAGTAAAAAAAAACACTACCAAAAGTTTCAGTACTTCAAAACAACAACTAAATAGCTGAAATCAACAACTACTAATTCTAATATTTAGTAAATCAAAATTTCAAAATTCCTGGCAAACACTTATATAGCAGCAAACTTTCAAAACTTTTAACCAGCAAACACTACCTAAAATGGACTAAATATGCAGTAACTTAGCTAAGCAACAATTTAACAAGGAGATTTTTACTCTCAAACTAACATCAAATTACCAGCAACTCTAATCAATAACTAACTTCAGCTTAACAACTATCCATATTAATTAAAAACAGCAGACTACCTATGAACTATGAATAAAAATGAGCAAGCTAATAAGAAAAGCAACACAACGCAGGAATCAAAAGAAAGAAAACTGCACTCACTAGCTCATCCTGCTACCTTATTTGGAGATCCCAGAATATTCAAACAACCCAGGCTATTAAGCCAATATAAATCCCAAATGAACAACTCTTCCTTCCATCAGCTTTTTCCACACCATTCCACAGCTTATTCACCAACTTATCTACTTATCAGAGATTTTTTTTTTTTTTTTTTTTTTTTTTTTTTTTTTTTTTTTTTTTTTTTTTTTTTTGATTGATCAGATGTTAAAACAAATAAACAGAAAAACTCAAAACTCAATTTAAACTTCAAAAGAAAAACCTCAAATTAACTGAGAATTCGGATAACAAATATAAACTCAAATTGAAACTTTCAACAAATTAAATAATCTAAATACTGAAATTAATTTTGTCTAACTGAGAATTCGGATAACAAAAGTAACTTCAAAATTTAACTTGCATTAAAACTTTAAATTTTACAAAACTCAAATCGAATGAAACACTAAATTACCGAACACAATATTAATCAATCTTGAACAACAATTAAAATATTACAACTAAAACTTTCATTAATTCAAATTAACAATTACAAAATAATATCCGAAACAGACTTTAGAATTAAACAAACTTAAGAAAATTACAATGAAAATTAAGAAAACATTTTGACAGCATAACTTTGCTAAAATAAAAATTACATACTGAAAATGGGATAACCCTCCTCTATTTATAAGCTCGATCCGAACCTTCTGGTCTTTGCCACGCTGGCGATCCGCGTGCGTTTGTGCTTCTTTGAGAGCCCTCCATCACCCTTAGATCACCTTGCTTCTTCAATCTTTAGTTTCCACCGTACGATCACAGATGAATGCGTGTTCTAGCCAATGTAAAGCAGCCACGTGTTCCCGTGTGTGCTAGTTCGCTCTGACAAGGCCTGACACTCGTACGATTTTACTCAATTGCCCTTAATTGTAGTAATTATTGAGGGCGGTAATTAGGGTTCCTGGGGTAAAAGGGGATCGGGTATTTGAGAGAGATAAGAGGGAGTTGGTTTTATTTTTTTATTTTTTTCTTATTTAACTTCTACCGAATGGGGGTAAGGTTAATTTATTAGGCCGGGTTTATTTTAGCGAGAGTGGATCGGGTTGGATTTTTAAGTTGGGCCGGATTGGTGTGATTAAGGTGGGATGGGTTAGTTGGGCTTGTGTAGGGTGGGTTTAGGATTTAAGGGTGTATTGGGATTATTTATGGATCCGGTTTTTTAAAGGTTTAGTTATGGTTTAAGAGTTTTAATTATAGGGACCAATTTTGTAAATTATTGAAAATCAAGGGACCAATGCTGCTATTTTTCAAAAGATGATCTAAGGGTGGAATTGGACAAACTTTGATATTCGAGGACCTCGGTTGACTTTATGACCATTTTCTTTATTCCGGTTCCGGCTCTGAGCCTTTTCGTATCTCGTGCTCGTTTTCTTGATTTTCTTGTGTCTTTTGTCAATTTTCACGATATCCATCCCTGCACATGCAAAAACACAAAAACACAATATCTTTTGGCATTTTGGTCGGGTTTTTGGTTATTTTGGTCCGGTTTTGGTCAAGAAAAAGTATGTGTTTAAGCACATACCAATCACAACAGCTATTTTTCCCCCAAAATCAGCTCCAACCTTCCCCAAATAAGTTTTCACCAGAAAAGACAAAATTTGGAGCGTCCTAGTCTACCACGGCTCCACGGTACCGTTAAATTTAACGGAGCCGTGGGTCATTTAGTGGAGCCGTCCGTACCATTTTGAATTGTAACGTTCAGATTTTTTTTGCCTATAAATACCCACCTCTTTCACAGTTTTAGGCACCCTTCACACACAGAAAAATCCCTTAGTAAAATCCTCTCACACCTTTCACTTCTTAGGGTCATTTAGATTAGTTTTTCTTTGTTTCAAGAGTGATCCAATCATCCTTCAAGTGATCCTCTTCATACCTCTTCACTAGCAAGAGAAGAACACAAGTATCCAAGTTGATACAAGGTGTTGTCATCCCTCTTCATTAGCAAGAGAAGAACTCAAGTAATCAAGAAGATACTAGAGTTATAGTTGATAGGTTTTTGTAACGCTTGTTACAACCTTGTTGTGTCTTAGCATACATCAAGTTTATTTTCTTTTTGTGAGTGAGAGTGAAGATCAAGTGTGATCTATAGAGATAGTGAACATCTCTTGAAGCCATTGGGCTTGTGTGATTGATCAAGAAGATCAAGGGTCATTAGGATAGTGTTAGTCGAGTAGAGTGAAGTGAGTGTTGATCATTGTGATCGTGTTGAGATCTTGGTGATCTCTTGAAGCCATTGGGCTTGAGTGTTTGGTCACGTGGACCTTGGTAGATTGGTGCTAGCTAAGATTAGCACTCGACATCTAGCTTAGTGTCGGTAATAGGATCAGCGACGTGTACGGTTTTCTCCGCCTTAAGGGAGGTTGTTGATATAGTGTTTGAAACTCTCGAGTGTGGTACTCGGGGAGTGGAGTAGGGCGAAGAAGAGCTTCGTAGCCGAACCACTATAAATCCTCTGTCTCGGTTTGATCTTTCCAACTCTACTCTTTACTTTTATTTGTTATTATTATGTAGCTTAGTTTGTAGTTCATATTGGTGTTGTTTGACTACACATAGAGTTCGAATCAAAGTTTCCAATAGCATACTTTTAAAACAAGATTTTTAAAAGAAGTTTTTAAACTGGTAAACTATTCAACCCCCCCTTCTAGTTTCCCACACAACGTTATTAATGCAACGTTATTTTTCAATGAAAATTGAAAAGTTATTATCGAAAATACTAAAATTGAATTTTGCAAATTCTTTTAATGTATTTAATGCAACGTTAAAACCGTAAACGTGAGGTTTTCTTTTAGTAGTAAATTGATCTACACCCGTAGGGGTTTTGGAGAGAGTCAATTTTTACTGAAAAGAATAAACCTAGTCTACTTTCCGTGTGAAGAGTAAGACTTAATCCTATTCCTTTTCATGAGTGAGAAAGGTATAATAGGAAAATTAGAATTGTCTATATTCTAAGAAATAACTCATGGCGAATTTTTTTTTTAAAGAAATTGCATGGTTAGGAGTTATTGAAATTAGAAGCTAGACTAATTACCGCAAAATTGGTAAAAGGCAAACCAGAATGATTGATCTAGGTGTTGTGCTTTAACCATTTAAAGGTGCTACATACCATGATGGGGATGGTAGACCTAATTAAGGAAGAAATTGCATACCTAATTTTTTCAAGTTAATTGTATTAATGGATATTCCATCATTGACAAAGTAGAATACATTCTTTGAGTACCTTAGTAGCTGTTACATAAGGGATTCCTCAAAGGTGTAGGAAAGTAAACAGCACGCTATTTGCTTTTACTGGTTATGCAACACTTACGATGTTGTCAAATCCAGTGGGAGCATTGTGTTGTAATTACTGAATAGTAAGTTCATGTAGTGATCTTTAATTCAGTGGTAGCTACAAGTCTTGACATCTTGGTAGTTACCCAGATTATCTCTAGAACTCTTGAGATGATTACTTTCCAATAATAGACACTTGTGGTATTAAGGATAGTCGTGTACGTTTCCTTACTAGACGAGGTGATTCTATATCTACTTATATCTATGACACAATCATATTAATCTCATAAGCAAACTATTGACGTGTTGTTTATCTGATACGTGATGTTGTTCCATGCACAAGTGGGAGAAATCTTTATTGTGTGCAAGCAACAACATAAAGAAATATGATTTGAAGGATTCTCTTGACTGTAAGGTAAGAGATTGATGTTCTAATGTGGTTTATCCGCATCTAATCAATAGAACACTTGAAGTTAATATCTAGCGTCAGTGTATACTTGATAATAGATATTAATGACAAGGTAAATTACATACTTTCATTACTAGCAGCCTAAGCTGATGTGATGAAACTATGTTAATTTACAAGTTCTAAATTAGATAAACGTTAGAACAAGTGTCAATATATAATAAGACTACTTCAAATGTGAATATTTATGTATTGTTAAAATGACATAAATAAATGAAGTAATCTAATACTACTTCATATTTAGATGTTTATGTATTCGTGGAATGACATAAATATATGAAGTAATAAATTAACTTGAAATTACCAATGAAACCAAGTTGTGGTGTTCATAATTACTTTAGTTATACATGTTTATATTGAAGATATAAATATGAAGTCTTTGATTGCTATAAGACTTATAATAAAGTAAGACGTTAACTTGATATGTTTTTTTTAATTAAGACATATACAAGGAGTCATTGAGTTGATTAATGACTTATAACGTAAATTGGGATTATAACAGTTATGTCTTCTTAGTAAGACATAGACATAAAGTGACTTGATCAGAAGTACTTATGTTATAAAGCATGAAATTGGCATGGAAATCTATTGTACCATTAAATTGACTTAGTTGGTAAATAGGTAAGCCAAAACGAAATATATTTATCTCACATATTGTAAGATTAACTTACAATATTAATCCTAATGAAATACATAGTGTTTATGGTATGTTCAGTTAGGGAAATCAAACTCTTGTTATATTGTTTGATTTGAGATAACTATATCTTCTATTCTTCCTAGAGATATCAAGGTTAGAAAAATTGAGTATGGATTGGATATACTCAATTAGACTCCAACCTAGAAGATTAATAAGACACCATTTATTATGGAATGTGTTGAATCACATTAAGTCTTAATATTGAAGTTCAGAATTTGTTAGACTGCTTGATGAGTAGGTTATTAACAAATTAATGTTAGGAACTGTCAATATGTATTTGTAAAGTCCCAAAAAGAGAACAACGTTGGGTTGCTCTGTTTGCTAAGTATTTGTAGATAATCTATAAATTGCAAAAGGCAAGTGGGAGTTTTATCTTGATAAGATAAAAATTACAAGATACATAATCTTCTAAATACACTAGCAAAATCATAATGAGGATTTAACATGTTAGTGTTAAATCTCAAAGATGATGGAATTCTCATTTCATAGATCCGCAAGGATATCTCAAATATTTGTAGAATATGTTGAGGGTTATGAGTTACAGGATCGTGGTATGCATGTTAATAAATTGCAAATGTTTATTTGGCAAATTACTCATACTATGAATAATAAGATGCAGGCCAAAAAGATAACTAGTTTAGAAACGTAGTTAATCTTGAACTCTATAGTTACACTATAGAATGGAGATGAATTTCTACAAAGGAAATGAAAATCCTAGAGATTTGCATTCTTGTGTAGAAATCATAATGGACAAATTTGTATACATATTTAATGTGTGAAAAGATTATCAATCACACTTAAGCAATTAAATGTGATTGAGATTCTTTCTAAACACATTAAATGTATAAAGATTATGATAGTCATTATTAGTTTCATTTATATGAAATTAATAATGGAATATCAAAACTCTTTCTTGAGTAATTACTTGTGCGAGGACGAAGAGTAATTGAAAGGAGTATTTGAATTCAAATAATCTTTAGAAGCATACAAAGTGCAAATCATTTGTGAATGGATTAATGCATGCATCTAGAAGGTATACTTATTTTTAGTTGTTAAATCTAATGTTGATTTATAATTAAAATAAGATATTTCTTAATATTCCTGAAAGCTAGCGGGAGTGGAATATTTATTTTCTTATTTCATATACGTTGTATAACATATAGGAAGTGACATTCCATTAACATTGAAATGTTAAGTTTTAGTTTGGAATGCAACTTCACATGGAAATTTAGAAAATAAAATCTTGGAGTATATGTTTATTATTATAAACATAAGCAGTAATATAACTAATTCTAATAAACATGATAATCTATTAGTGAGGCTAGATAGATACATATCTTTGAAAAGATATGACATGAATAAATCTAAGGTTGACGAAATGATTATTCATGTACATCATGTTATTTGTTGTATCATGCTTGGATGCAAGATGATTGACAACATTAGTATCTAATTTATTAGATAGCTAAGTGTAATGGATATGGTTTAGAATTTACATCCTCAGCCTAGAATTGCTCCAAAATTCTAAATATGAACCATATGGCATATTGTTGAATGATTGATATAGTAGACAAATCTTGAAGGATTTGAAGATATCAAATATTACACAATGAATAGTAAAAGTTTACGGAACTTTAAAAGAGCATATTGTTTACATACAATGATGCTAGTAAGATTGAGATGACACTCAATACTAGTCATGGTGGGAGCTCATCCTTATTAGGAGACCATATGTACTATATGCTCAATATGAGCATAGTTGCATTATACATAAAGAATTAGAATACTTTAACTACAAAGGTTTGGTAGTTTAATTGTCATAAATTTGCGATTGAGGATGTCATGCAATTTATGAAATATTATGTGGCAATATCATGGGGTAAAAGCTATAGAATACCATCCTACTTACAAAAAAGTACCATCTTGAACCATTTATTTTTTTATTGCAGACTTTACCAACGAACTTTCAAATTTTTTTTCGACTTGAACCATTTCGTTAGACCGTTAGAATTCATGTGGCAACGTTAGTCCTATTAGCCAACGAACGTTTGCAAAGTTAGTCCTTTTATACTAACGATGTCAACGAACGTTTGCAAAGTTAGTCCTTTTATACTAACGATTGTTTTTAATTAACTAAAAATTTGGAAAAAAATTTAAAAAAATTCAAAAAATTTATAAAAATTCGAAAAAAGTTATAAAATTTCGAAAAAAATTTAAAAAAATTCGAAAAATTTTTAAAAAAATTCAAAAAATCTATATAAGTTCGAAAAACTTATAAAATTTCGAAAAAAATTAAAAAAATTCGAAAAATTTATAAAAATTCAAAAAAAATTTAAAAAAATTCGAAAAATTTATAAAAATTCAAAAAAATTTTAAAAATTCGAAAAATTTATAAAAATTCAAAAAACTTATAAAATTTCGAAAATTTTTTAAAAATTCAAAAAAAATTTAAAAATTCGAAAAATTTTATAAAATTTTCGAAAAATTTTATAAAATTTTCGAAAATTTTCGAAATTTTATAAAAATTCGAAATTTGTTTTTGGAAAAATTTTATAAAAATTTCGAAAAATTTTTATAAAATTTTATAAAATTTCGAAATTCGAAAAATTTTATAAAAAATTTCGAAAATTTTTATAAAATTTTATAAATATTTCAAAAAATTTTATAAAATTTTATAAAAATTTAATAAAATTTTATAAAATTTTTCCGAATTTTTAAAATTTTATAAAATTTTATAAAAAATTTCGAAATTTTTATAAAATTTTATAAAATTTTTCGAATTTCGAAATTTTTATAAAATTTTATAAAAATTTTTGAAATTTTTATAAAATTTTTCGAATTTCGAAATTTATAAAATTTTAAAAAAATTTTCGAAATTTCGAAATTTTTATAAAATTTTATAAAATTTTTTGAAATTTTTATAAAATTTTTCGAATTTCGAAATTTATAAAAATTTTTCGAATTTCGAAATTTTTATAAAATTTTATAAAAATTTTTGAAATTTTTATAAAATTTTTCGAATTTCGAAATTTATAAAATTTTATAAAAATTTTTCGAAATTTTTATAAAATTTTTCGAAATTTTTTTTTTCGAAAGTTTTATAAAAGTTCGAAATTTTTTGAAAATTTTATAAAATTTTTCGAATTTTTAAAATTTTTTTGAATTTTTAAAAATTTTTCGAAATTTTATAAGTTTTTTGAATTTTAATAAATTTTTCGAATTTTTAAATTTTTTTTGAATTTTTATAAATTTTTCGAATTTTTATAAATTTTTCGAACTTATATAGATTTTTTGAATTTTTAAAAATTTTTCGAATTTTTTTAAAATTTTTTCGAATTTTTTTAAATTTTTTTCGAAATTTTATAACTTTTTTCGAATTTTTATAAATTTTTTGAATTTTTTTAAATTTTTTTCCAAATTTTTAGTTAATTAAAAACAATCGTTAGTATAAAAGGACTAACTTTGCAAACGTTCGTTGACATCGTTAGTATAAAAGGACTAACTTTGCAAACGTTCGTTGACTAATAGGACTAACTTTGCCACATGAATTCTAACGGTCTAACGAAATGGTTCAAGTCGAAAAAAAATTTGAAAGTTCGTTGGTAAAGTCTGCAATAAAAAAGTAAATGGTTCAAGATGGTACTTTTTTGTAAGTAGGATGGTATTCTATAGCTTTTACCCCAATATCGTAATGGATGAGTGCACACATACAAGAATTTCATTATTGAAATAAGTATTATCAAAATTCCGATAGATCAAAATTAGTTGATTTATGCCTTGTCAACAAGTATGTGGAACATGACTTGTGGCATATTCATTAATGAGAATTATCATGCATTGATCTAGTTAGTATTTGGATAAGGGATGTTAAGCAATATTATTTTAATGAAATAAAGTGCGGATAACGTTTATTATCATTTGTTAATATTGTATCCTGTATTTGCATGTTTAAATCCGTGAATAATTTAATTTATTCTAAATTGTCCGTTGTCGATTAATGATATGAGAATATCATTAAATAAAGACAAATGTGATGATTGGTAGAATGTACTGTAAGGTTGAGATACCAATATCACATTGTCACAACTCGTAATTTCAGGTCATTTTCCAAACCTCGATAATTTACTATTCATGAGTTACTATTCATCAAACACTATTCATCGATCACTATTCACCATTTCACTATTCATCATTTTTGAAGTCAGTTTGAGACTTTGAGAAGTCGTCAAAATTTTTACTATTCACATGACACTATTCATTCCCGGAGGGAAATCACTATTCATGGGCATCATTCATCATGTCGTAAACTAGGTTTACGGGTATTCAAATGCGCGTAACCAGTTAGGTTTAGCTGTGTATTCATGCATCATCAGTAAAGACACATCATACGGACTAGAGTAGTCTGCATATCATCAGTAACATCATTTCCATATCAGTTCATGCATGTGATTGTGTGATTTTCATTAACGTATGCTTAATTGTTTAATTAACGTTACCACTCAGTCATTTCTACTAACAGTAAACCCAATACTCCCGACAATGATCCTAATACATTTTCAAGCTAATTATAATGATATAGAGATTATATTATTACTTTACCCGGTGTTTTTAAACCAATCGCTATATTTTTCGTTTGACGCTTATAACTCCGTCGGTTTACGAAATTTCAATCCGATTATCATTCTAACACCCGATTCTTGCAAGGAACATGATTTTACAATTTTTACAACTTCTTCATATCTCATTTCACCTCGTCACGAGTTATTTCTAGTTAACTCGGTACCCGATAACACTCAATGTATATACAAATCAATTAATACTTACACTAATGGAGGACACTTGGCAAGTTTACATCAAACCCTTCCTAATACCCCATGTGTGCCGGCCCCCCTATCCCCCCAAATTAGCTTAATACATCCAATACTCATTAATGAATTTACTTGCATTTTATTTCCAAAACCCACTAACTCTAACACATACACTACAATATTTTAGCTAACAAAAAGATCAAATCCTCTCCATCTTCATCCCTATGTTCGGCCACAACCAAGAACACACCTAAAATCCATAGATTTTTCAAGAACAAAGCATAATCATACTCCATTTGCCTTCCTAGTTATGGATTTGTGATCAAACCTCAAGTTTATTACTCATTTCTTATCAAAACTCATCCAATCATCAAGTAAGTTTTCAAGAACATGTTTTGATCATTTATTACTTTCATTTGATATATATGTTCATGTATTTTCAAGTTATATTAATCATCCATGCAAGATACTTATGTTTTACTTACCACATTTGAACATAAACTCTTTAAATCACTAGATCTATAGGTTTCACTAATGATCTCATGAAATCCACCAAGGTTGGTGATGTTTAGGACCCCATGACACCCTAAGAAGGTGTATGGTAGGATTTGCGAACTTGTGGAGTTGATTTGAGGTTGTATGATCAAGTTTAGAACCAAGAAAGTGAGTTTTTAACAATCTAAAATAGGTTCTGTCCAAAAACGTGTAAACTGGAAAACTCAGTAATTTTTGGCATATTTTGGCCTTCATATTCAGAAAGTTCATTCAAAAACGAAACCGTGGCCGCAAGAATCACTAAAAACCGACTTATAACGAAGGAGATATGATCGTTCGAAGTTAGACGACGAAAACTAATTTTCTGAAAAATTAGTTGCTGATCGCCGAGATTCAAAGGACAAAACAAGGCGTTAGACGTGATCTAGACGACCCGACCCATTGAGATTATGTTAGTCCATGTTCATACGAAGCCGTGGATGTAAAGAACGTAGAAAACAAGCTTGTAACGGCCGAGTTATTCACGTTTAAAGCCGACGAACTTTAAATTATTTTGACAGCCACTATTAGAAAGTGTTTTAAATATTAAAACTAGTGTTTTTGCGAAACATAACGTTGTTAGCCGATTTTCTAATTGATCGAGGCGTGTACAACCGGAAGTTAAAGGAAACGACATTTATACATGGTTACAAGATTTTCAAAAACGTCGAGTTTGATCAACTAACACGTAACGTGCAATATTTCACGACTAGTTTCACGAAGCCGTTTTGGACATATTTTCACAAGTTATGAAAAGTGTTGTTTTACGACGAAAACATTATATTTGCTAATAGAACACCAAACAAGGATCGTGGAGTACCGTTTCAACGTGTTTACGCGAAAAGTAGTTTATAACCTAGCGAGACGTCAAAGGTGTATTTTTCGTCGATAAAAGCTATTTTCAAAACTAACAAGTGGTATCGTTAACATACGTATTTGCATGTGTTGCATTGTATCATTGCTTACATTGGATCACATCATTCATAATAGGTCGTGGTTAGAGACCGAGCTTTGTTTCATCATATCCATTGTGATCATTGTTGCTTTATCATATCAGGTGAGTTTTCATAGCCCCGTTTTAAATTGTTTATTGATTTCTAAACTCTCGGGGGAGAATACATTGCACCATTTTCAAATGCGGACCAAAGTATACAAACTCATTACATTGCTTAAGTTACATCATTGCCCAGATTAAAGTCCCCTTTTATTATCATGAACCGTTAATTGTTAGCAAGCGAGAGTGAGTGTATAGATCTATTGAGGGTGACTCCTCCGTTCGGGTTGGTAGCACTAACTGGTCAAACGAACGCATTTCATTTCTGTCATATTTGAGTGATTGGCAAACACTCGGTTGGGGCATTTCATTCAGTCTAGCTTCGGGGTCATGAGCTTAGAGCTAATGTATCATTTTTATGTGGCATGGTTTTGTCATACACTTTATACTTGTGGTATCCGTACAATATTTCATTTACATAAACCTATGATCTCACCAACATATTTGTTGACCATTTTTAGCAATGTATTTTCAGGTAATTAAGGTATCGCATGTTGGCTTGCATATGGACATCATGGAGTCGCGGAGTCGACGCATCTCACTTTATATTTTATGCACTTATCCATCGTTTGAATTGTATGAACTTGTTTTCTGAAAACTTGTTTCGCCTTTTGGGACCTAGCTTTATAACTCTGAATGTTTTTAAATAATCAAACGATGTATTTTATAAACGACACTTTAGGTCGTTCAATATAACTGCAACTTTGGTGCTATGACCAGTCGTGCCCCTGAATGACTTATTCCGCTGCAAGTCACGAAATTTGGGGGTGTGACACACATGATATTCAATATTGGATAAATTGAATATAGGACTTATCCCAACCACATGATTGTACTTTATGGATCGTCGTCATTAAGTAAATCATGAATATTTATCCTCAGACTTGAGATACCAGATAACTCTGAGGATGTAGCTCATTTTCTGTATGGTAGTCTAACGCTATCCGTAACTGGTAGTTATAAGGGTTATTTTCAAAGGTGATGCAAAGTTCAAGGGTTATGCTCGTAGTCAAGAAAGGATTTGTTCCTTCAAATTTGTTTTGAAGTATAATACTGCTGGGCCCCTCGTAGGGCTGACAAGATGTTTGTGTGGCCACACCCAAAGTCTATCTAGAAGACGTTCAGATGGTTTGGTAATCTTGATCAATTAATAATAACGAGAAACATAATAGTTAATTATTGAATGACCTAGATCCATATCCATATTAACGCGGTATTAGAAACAAAAGGATAAGTATGATGATATAATCATCACGTGGTTTTTTTCAGAAAAACCATACTCGGTTCAATCTGGGGGCATTGGGAAGGTTAAGCTAGACTAACCCATGTCATTACTATATTAATGAATATCCAAGTGGGAGCTGTTAGAGTTATGGATAATAATTAATATACGTATGTCCAGTTTCGAACACGAGACTTCGGGATTGCACACATTACGTATGAGTCTCAATGTATTAATAATTAATATAATGATTTATGATTAATTATTAAATCACAAATATTTATATGGTCGAACAAGGAAAGTGGAGGGGGTTGAGTGTCGATTTTTGGAACTTAAGGAGGTGTTGGACTCAAACTTGGAGAGCAAGTTTGAAGTGTATATAAACACCTTAAAGCTTCATATGATCGTACGATAGTTATCCCAAAACCGATTTATATATTGGTTCTTTCTTTACCTACCCACTGACATTCAAACACAATACAGTAAAGGAGTTAATATTTATGCCATGCATGTGCATGGTTTTATGGAACGTGTATTTGTATGCGTATGTATATGCATGTAACTTAATTCACTCCTTTATCTTCTTGTGACGTACAATGGTGTGTATTATCCCTAGGGGATTCGATCATGTATTATCAAGAACATCAAACTCTAGTTGTTGTGATGTTTTATTTGTGATACATGAACCTAGCTTTTCACATTGAGACGCTACTAATACGTGTGTACAAGAACGTAGATCAAGCTTACTTTAGCTTGAGTTATTTTCCCCAATTCGATTTGTAGGTGGTCGATTCATTAAACCCTAAGTTAGGGTTTATCTTGTTCTTGGAGTGCACGATTCCTTGTTCTTGCTAGAAATAAAAAAGGTACGCATTACTTTTATATTTAGTTAATTAATTACATGTATGTAGATCTTGTGTTTCCGCTGCGTACTTGATGTTATGTGTTAATATGTTTATGGCTATGATTCATATTTTCCAACATATTTATATACTAGAAAATGGCTTGTCTTCCCATAAGTCAATTAAGTTGGCCGTTTATTTATAAGTAACATATCTATAGCTACAAAACATCAAGTGACATTTAATAATGTAAATACATACTGATGCCTAACCTTTTTCATTTTCATGGGATGGAGAATATGCTAGTTTTGTAGACATAAAATAATAGTTGTGTGTTAAACTATCAGTATTTACAATTTAAATATAAAACGATTCATTCACATGAAAATTAAATTTATTAATAAAAAATACATTTTAATAATATAATCAATTAAAAGAAACAAAACATGCAATTCATGTTTATTTGACAAAAATAAACGTGCCGGAGTTTAAATTGAACTTTTTAAAATGATTAACTAAATGAGTAGCGTTAGATAAAGTGTCGACACCCACTTTCTCACTCTAGTTCTATAGTAGACGTGTTATTATGGTGACAACAAGCTTTCATTTAAAAAAACAAAACTGTATTTGGTTGTAGACAAATTTCTTTGATCTTAAATCTTGATTTCTATAGAAAATGAGGGTTTTTCCTATCTAAAGAAGTGTTTAACTAATACTTTTCAGATAAGTAAGTTTAACCCACATTTTGACAAGAGTGAAAACTTCAAGAGAATATAACGAAAATAAGAAATTTCACTTTGCTGTAGAGCTTTTTTTTTTAAAACAAATTCTAACATGTAAAGTAGTAAACGGTCAGCTTGTTAACACTCTCACAATGTTCTTAAATTAAAATTGGAGGAGAAAGAAAAGAAAAATGAATTGTTTTTTTTAAAAATAAAATAAAAAAATGTTAAGCGAAAAATGAAAGAATTTAAAAAAAAATATATATTCATCCCCCTTTTAAGAGAAAAGGGAAATGAAATATGAATATAATCTATGTAAAGACTAATATACCCTTTAAAAAAAATTGACACTAACAATTATAAAATAAAAAAATACATGTAATTTGAGGACCTATAACAAAAAAAAAAAAAAAATATATTCTTTTGATTTTGTTTGTTCCCGCTAGAATAGTTTCCCCAAATTCACACACACACTGAAACCCTAACATTTGAAATCAACAATCAACAATGTCATCCCAACCACCAATTGAAAACAACTCAAACACCAAATCCGAACAAGAAACAACCACACTCGCCTTCCACAAAAAACGAGCTCGTCGAGTCAGTTTCGCCGAAAACACATCCGTACACATCTTCAACCGCGACGAAGACTCCGGTACTCCCGTAAACGCGAAGCAACCACCGTCTCATGAGAATGAGTATTCTGATGAGCCTAAGTTTTGGAATAATGATGAGGACGGGGAGGAGGATGAGGATGAGGATGAGGATATGGAGGATGAGATGGATGAATCTGGTGGCTCGAGAAGTCCGTTTTTGCGATTGGTTGGGTCGTCTCCGTCGTCCGGTGGGAGTACTTTTGGTTCGGCTACCTCAAATGATGGTAAGCTTAGGTATATGATTTTAATACACTTTACTACCATACTACGCTCACTTGTCATTCTGTAAAAAGTAACAAAGAGAAAACAATAATAATTATGTTTTTGTTAAACTCTGTGTGTTTTGTCGGTGGACAATTTTTTTGGGACGGTGGGAGAAATAACTAAAAAAGAAATGGATGCACAATTTTTTTTAGCGGGTGTATATTGGAAAAATCGTGATTTTCTACGATTGGTAACACTAAGAAGCAAAATTCCGCCTTATGATAATATATAGGAATAAATGTCATAAAGCAACAACTTACTTATTTTGACGGTCCACGTTGGTTATTAGACTTTATTTTGTAGCAATTTAGTCGTTAGCCGTTAAACTTGTGAAATTGGTACTTTTTTATGATTTTCGATGTCGTTAAATGTCACTTACTTTATCAAATGCTTCACAACGAATCTGGAACCTTAATGAGTAAATTGGTAGGGAACACAGTATAATTACCAATGTAGAGAATTGAGATAAGCATGTTGACGTTTTATGACGTTATCCCGTAGGAACCAGTTTATGGTTTGTGTTCAGTTTAACTATAATTTTATGTATTGGTAAAAAAAGAAGGGTATGGAACGGTATTTGACGAAATGTTATACTCCGTATAAGAGATATATGATACTGATAGTATGTAGTTGAAAAAAGGCATACTTCCGTACCAGGACAGACCTAAAATGACATTTGCCCGGATGAAGCTAAACATGCTTAGTTTTTTAGCTAGTTTAAGTTGTTTTATTAAACTGTTTTGGATACACTTATATGAAGGGATTCTGTGTATTTTCAGTAAGCTGATAAGTAAATAGAGATACTATCTGCTGCATTGTGTTTTAATACAACATAAACTGATAAAGCTGTTTTTGTGAATAAGTATGATATGATGTGCTAAAGATAGCAGCTCTTAAGCAGTCGAACTGTCTTATCCAGTTAAATGTGTTTCAAATTCTACAGTTGAGATGTCGGGGTTGAAACACATTTGACAAGTTCGATTACCAATGTAATACTTTAAACAAGGCGGAACATAAACCTCCGTTTGCATTGGGTACAATTGGTAAACTTTCATGCTTCTCAGTTTATATAGCTTTATTTTGGCTATAAATTGACGACACCCTTCTGTTGCTAAAGAAGAAGGCACACTTGTAAAGTTGTAATACGTTGTTGTTTTAGAATAACGTCATGCTTTATGTTTAAGTTGACCAAAGTTTGACCTTATTGACTTATTGTAAAAGTTTGTGGAGTTTATTTGATGCAAGGATGACTGTATGTAGCTCACAGTTGACATATACCTTCTTGTTTGGATGGACAAAAAGGGAAAGTAGCGATTTTTGTTGGTTAACTGGAGTGTCTGAGAATGACTTAAGTGGAGTGTCCGAAAAAGGGAAAGCAGCGATTAGGCATGTTCACTAGCATTAAGAAAGACACAGTCCCCTAAAGGCTTCCGCAAAGTGAACCAAGTATATTTATAACTATACGTCTGATTTTGAGTGTTATCGGATCTTTAGTTTAAAGAATATTAGTTAATATCTCTTTAGGGTTCAGCTTCTGAGTTGGTTGGGTCATTGCTAGAGCATAAGAACCCTACTTTGATTTCGGGGGTATCATTGCAACAAGTATATTCAATTGCAACAAGTATATTCAACCACCCGCTTAATCTTACGTCACTAACCGATTATGATATATGTATGTAGTTTTTATAAGACTAAAAGCTAATTTGCTAAACAGTTAAATATCTTTGAGCTTTCATGCTAGTTTGTCAGATAGAAGTATGATTTTTGATATATCACAGTTACTCACAGTTGGTGGTTTTCATTTTTGTCTTTTCAAATAAACTGGACCAGCTTTCCCAACTACAACGAAGGCAAGCTAACTGCCTTCTTCCCATTTGTGTCACATTAGTGATTTCATTGTTTTCTTGCATGTTAGTTTGTCAGCTAAAAGTATGAGTTCGTAGTAGCATCGTCTATGCTGTAATTGCGTTCATCATGTTTAGAATTCAGAAAGCAAGCTAACTACCTTCTTTCCAATAAATTTCTGCTTGCAGAAGATAATTTTTTTGGTCCTGTATCGGCAAACTTCATTAGACGAGATATACTGGACCGTGAAGCTTCTGACGGAAATCATGATCAGACTATGGATTCAACAGCCTTTTCGATGCATTTTCGTAGCATTGCTAGGTCAGACTCAGAAGTGGAGTTGAAGACCTCAACAGGGGTTCACCTTTCCTTTGAGGAGAAAACCCCAAATCAAGATTCTAATCCCACACATACAGGAAGCTTAATGCTTATGACACAAGCTAAGAAGCCAAATCATCAACCTTCGGTTTCTACCTCCAAACTACGCACTTCATCCGAGTCTAATGATATGAGTATTGTTGGAGAATATCGTTATAAATATGACTATGGAGAACTATCTCCTACATTGGATGCACTCTTGGCTGAAGGCAATAAGGATTTGCGTGTGATCGCTGCTTCTAAAGATACTATTCTGAAATCACCAAGAATGGTTGCAACAACCAAAGAGTATGGGGCTAACCTCATGGATTTTAGTTGTGGTGAAGATAATAATAATCTAGAAGGGATTATTACTCATGAAATGGTCAATGATGATGTTGCCCCTAATCATAATCAGCTTGGTGTGGTCAATGACGGATCAAATATATCTTCCAATAAGGAGATGCCTTTAGATGTCTTATCTGAGGCTGAGAAACATTTGTCCTCTGGTTCTTCTATTTTGGTAAGAACATGCAACTAATAATGTAGGAAAAGCATTTTGTTATTGCCATTTTTTTCTTGCTCTGTTTGTTTAGTTCTATATTTTTTAGCTCGTGAACTCTTGTTTATTGCAATGTGGTATATCTTCTCTATATGCTCTCCCTTTTTAACATGATGATGAGCAAATGGGGTTGCACTGGCTGAATATTGCAGTCCATCATCATTATTGATGCTCCAGATGTCACATGTCCTGCTTTCTATAGTTACATTAGAGTTTGCTGCTAAATTGCTTTGTTGCACAGAGCTTCATTTCTTGCTAAATTAAGGGCATTATTAATCTATCGATTGTTAATATTGGTAAATAGGAGTATAGGATTTGATGTTAGTGGTCTTCTGGTTTGCTTTTCATGCTATGTTCACTTTTACAGATTAATTTTGCATACTGATGTTTATTTTTGTATCGTCTTTATACTATTAGAGGCTTGTATCTGAATATTATAATAACATATTCAGTTTATTTCTTTATTAAGCTAGCTTCTGAACTTTTGTTTCACCGTAGGTTACCCCAAATGCTAAGACAACAGATCTTGTCAAAGATACAGTTCAGAGAAAGTCAAGCCTGGACTTCATGGCTACCAGTCAAAGCAATACTAATCAACATCAACCACCTTTTGTAGGGGCAGTGAACTCTTTGAATGATAAGTCTAGTCACATGCATTTCGATGGTGTCAGTCCATCTAAATTACCATCTACTGCGACTCCTCTTCATAATTATTCAAGTGTTTTTGTAAGAACAGATACTCCGAAACATAGTCGGAGTGTTTTATCCATGCAGAAAAGCATTTCTAAACTCAAAATGCTAAACGCTTCTCCCTTTTCTGCTGATCTGACTGCTAAACTTGAAGATTCAGCTTCCCGATCTGTACACAGCCCCTCTAAGATGACTCCTTCTAATACTTCGTTGGAGAAAAACCATAAAGCTTCTTTACTCAATTATATGGATGATAGTGGACAATTATCATCTGCTGTTCAGAAGAAGAGAGAAAGAGCAAGTTCAACAACTATGGATGATGTTAGGTTACAGACACCAAAGAATGCTGTCCCTGTAACTCATATGCAAAATGTTGCCAAACTTGCATCACCTTTATTGATACCACCTGAAAGCGCATTGTCTGGAGAAAAGTTGCAGGCAGAACTCTTGTCATCGGCAGATATCCGAAATGGTTATGAATATGATAAAGACAAATTTAATTTACCTCAAAGTTTTGGCTATTCTCCACAGAAGAAGTTAAAGATTGTGAATACATCAGAATTCAGAAGCAGTCCTCTAAGAGATGCAAAGCAATTTGCCAAACACAATGAACCGGGGGAAAGCGTTACTAATGCAAGTCTTTCTGCTATTGCTGCTGACAAGACCGATGTCTTGTGCATTGAGACGTTAGAAATAGATAGTTCGGAAATGTCCACTGAAGAAGAAATGGTGGATATCAGAGAGGTTTCTCTCAATGAGGCCCGTGGTAACTTAGAAACAAAGGAGAATGCTACAACCGTATTGAAGGATGATCAACATGCGCAGATTCAACCTAAGTTTATGGAAAGTGATATTGCCAGGGGAGAGTCCAGACGAGCTTCCCCGGTTTTGGAAGAAAAGACAGATAAACAATCTTGTCAGAAGGTCGGTGCTCAATTTTCTATACTAAGGACTTCCACGAACTTTAAAAAAGGTTTAATAATACTTCAAATTCTCAAACTTTTTTACTTGGTGGTTAACCCTTAACTTAAACTTAGGAAATGTTTTCTTCTTCCGTGGTTTTTTAGCATTGTTTATGCCCATTTTCTGTTGATTATTAAACATCTATATACATTTAATATATGATAATAATATTAATAAAAATAGCAGAAAAGCAAAATAAGAAAACAAATACTTTGTTTATGTTTATGTTTAAATACAAAAAAAATAGTTTAGGGACAAAGACAGCGAAAAAATGTGAAGGATAAAAACGTAGTCAAACAAAGTTTAGGGATAAACCACCAAATTGGTGAATGTTAGAGGATTAAATCATTATTTACCCTAAGATAATCAGCAAGTTATATGCTGCAATGCAAGGGTATTGCATGATCATTCAATCATTCCATTTAGTCTTTTATGCCTTAAATTGACTAGCATATGCACCAGGTATATATATTTGTTTATTTTAATTTGACTCTTGTAACACATGGCCTATAGAATTTGCATGGTGAGTTTTGTCAAAGCCCCTCAAATAAACAGTCATATGATGCGAACGTTGATTTCATACCCGCGGAAAATGTACCGTCGCCAAGTCCTCATCGCTTATCGAATGGAGATATAATCTCTGAGCAGGGAAGAAAGACTATATTCGGGGTGGTTGAGAGAACTGCTAGTACTCAGAGGAGTCCAAATATCACAAAAAGTCTTGTTGGCACCAAAGTCTCAAGTGACAATGAGATATCAATGATTGTACACACTTTTATAAATCCAACTGAGGTATGTTGTCAGCTGCTTTATTGATAATGCTTGCATGGATTTTATTTATTTATTTAGTATGAGGGGAAACCTGCCATCATTAAGTGAAGGATTTATGGTTTAGTTCATCTTTATTTGTGATTCTATCCTGCAGATGACTGCTATGCTCTCTAGAGAAACGAAAGAACTTATACCTCAATCAGCTGATAAGTTCAACTTGCATGCGGTATGCTTCTACATCTATCATGCTCACTGTTTCTTTGGTTATTATGATTATTTTATTACTGTATTATTTTATTTCTTTAGTCTTCAGCAAAATGGACGTGACTTGAACACATAACCTTGCACACAGAAGGGCAAGGCCCTTGGCAGTAAGCTATTATAAGATTGATATTTGGTTTGTTTATGCAGATTGATTGTCTGACAAGCATCATAGATCAGCTTCTGAAGGCAAAAACATATCAGCTTCTTTCTGATGAAATCAAATCTCAGGTTGGCAAGCTAATAGCTATATATATCGGCAGTCTGTTGGCCGTCAGATCTAGTTTTATACCTGCTAACACTGAGATTGTTTTTTGATACATACAGAAAAGTGTAGATGCCAGTAAATACATTGCGCACAAAAGGTAACTTGACTGTTCCCATTGTAAAATTGAGTTCCTTATATCGAGGTTTGGATGCCTGCACATTTTGGCGGGTTTATAAATATGCAGCTTTAAACTTCGTGATAATTTTTATTTTGCGCGATTTAGAATTATCTAATTTTGTTTTATCCTAAAAAGAGTAATATTAGTCCGCATTTGTTAATTATCTACAGAAAGATGCAAGGGTACAAACCAAATAAAAATAAAGCCACCTAACTCGATAATCACTTGGCAAAAACAATGTTTACATGAATTATGGCTGAATATTTGGCTGTAATGTTTTTTCTCAAGTAAAAATGTTATAATTATACTGTAGTTTGCTAAGGTTCATATAGCACATACAAAAGTTAAACGTTATATATTTCAAACAGTCCAAATAATAGTTGACATATAAACATGGTAATAATACTAATACAATCCAATATGATTGTACTTCAGATTCGAGACCGGGTCATGGGTTGCCAACTCTATGTCTTTACCATTAACTTGTGATCAGTCATGTATTATCGTGCTCTTTTATTGAATTTGGTATTTACCAAATCTGAGTTACTATTCATTGAATAGCAACTAACATTTGTAAAATGTTATATATACTAAAGTAAAAGTAAATAACTATTCATGTTAATTTTTTTCTCAACTATTCTCTCACTCAAATCGTAAATGCAGAGCAGCAGAGATGAAACTACTTGTGTGCAGATTAGTGCATGAGAAAGCAAAGTTGCAGCTACTGAATGTGAAGCAGGAGAGGTTACTGGTATACGACACTCCTGTGCATCTAGCTTTACAAGTTTTTTCTTTCGTTATCCTATATTAATTCTGTTTAGTTTGTAGGAAAGGGTAGAATCAGTTTCCTCCGGTATATTGGAGTCCGAGGAATTAAGGTTGATTTTTCCACCACAACAATCTTCACTTGTCCATTGCAAGTCCTTGTCAGTCAACATGAACAACCATCATGAGGTACCAAATCCAAATGTTGTCCCCTCTGCACTCTCATCATGTACATAATATGCCTGATTAATTTCTTTAGCAAATGTAGTATCATTTTTTTTATAAGCACCCAAGTATCTTTTACATCTCTTTCACATTGTATAACTGACTTACCGAAATTTGCTGCACTAGTACTAAGGAATAAATATTACAGAGTACTTTGTTTGTATCTGTTGAAAAAGATATATTTTTGGGGGGATAAAAACGTAACATTTTGATTGATATTCATCCTGCAACACAGTGTTACTGTATATATCATCTTTGCCATGCAAATATGCAATTTCTTTTCAGTTTCTCATCTAGCATCAATATATCATCTATGTTGACAAGATGACTGTTTTGGACGATATGAGCTAGTGTCAAATTGATATGTTGAGTATAGCTTAAATAATATAGCAACATATTAGGCTCTCTTCTGCCAACTGGTTTTATAAGTTTTAGTTTAGAAACAAAGTGCCAATTATAATGGTTTCAAATGCTAATCACTGTTCATGCCTTTGTTTCTAAATACTGAAGTGGCCATTTTGGCTGTTTCAAACTAACAAGCCGCTGCATTTTTTTCTAATATCTAAACAATACATTTAATCCTTCCTTGGCCAACTTATTTATTATTATGAACCCCAAGTAATCTCAAAGTTTACTCTGTATCTCGTCTGTACAGAGCCAGATTGACAGTGACAAAGTGACATCAATGGAGCAAACAGTTGATCACATCGATAGAAGAATTGCAAACTTGACCAAATCATTTCACAAGTCATGTAAGATGAAGGGAGAACCCAGCGCCCATGACACTATTGCATTTGTTAATGATTACGTGAAGAAGCGAGCATGCTGCCATATAATACGAAAGGATCTACAGGTACTATATTTACTTAACTTACTAGTGGCATACTATGTTCAGTAATTTAATTATTTTTTTTCACGCCCTCTATTTTCACAGCTTTGGTCTGTAGACAATTTTGAGGTGGGAAATGGTTGCCACAATGTTAATCTCAACTACCTCGACCTGATAACTCAAAGGTTCCCTGTGAAGGATTATTCTTCATCTTTATTTATTCAGTTTCAGCTGTGGGACTAAAATATCATTTCTTCCAATATATTTTTGGTTTTTTCAATCTATGAAACTTCCAGGTTAACAGTCAAAACTGGTCCTGTATCAAGCATTTCTGTTTCACACGAGTTACATAAAGCGAACATCAGCAAGGTAGCTGCATATATGCAGATAAACATCAGAGTATAGACATATAGTTTTTCTTGGTCAACATCATCTACATTTTTGTCTTGTAGATCTTCAGTGACATGGATGCTTGTGCTGCATTTGAATTTGTCTTTTATGCTGGAATGATGCAGAAGCATGCCGATGCTACAAGCTTAGCTCAAGCAACTCAAGTAAGTATCTTGATATTTCCAGCATGTGTCCAAGTACATAGATAGATAAGAGAATAAAACCTCATAAATCATTCTATATAACTCGGGCATTTTTCTGCTCAAAAATCTTCTTGAGGCTTTGGATTCTTTATGTTCCGTAACACTGATTAGTTAAAACCTGATCCCTTAGGTCTCGTTAGTGATTTGTACTAATTATGTGTGTCGTTCTTCTTCTGGGAAAAACTGTAACATAAGTATACAGCTTATTCTAATTTGCATGTTGTTTCTGCAGGTGACTGGTTCTCGTTTAGGCAGTTTGTTAGATGTGTTGGAAGAGATACAACATGCAAGAATAGAGCCAAAGAACTTGATTTCTGCAAGATTTCACACACCCAAAGGTAATGACTTTGAGGTGTAAGCCTTTTGATAAAGTGTAAGATACAAAGGATTAAAATGAGCACATTGGCATATATATGTCTCCAGTCTATGTAATATTACTCTTTGACATGTATGATCGTCTGAAAGCTACTACATAGACCTGGCAATTGTGAACCATTTACTTATGAATGGTCTGGGTTATGATTTATGTTATTGGGTCAAGCAGGTAAATTTAAAAAGTTTAGCTAAAAAGAAAACTAGTCAAATGGGTGGAAACTTGCTCAAAGTGTATTTATTACCCATGCAACTATACAACTTGATTGCTATGTTGAAAAAGTTGATCGTTGTGTTACTGATAGTAGTTTTTTTACCCATAGTCAATGCATTCAAAAGTTTTCGCAAAGAAATGTTGGAAAAAAACCAAACTCGACCCGTTTCTTAATTGTACTGATAAAGTACCCATTTAAACCCGTTACCAATGCACCAATTTTTGCAACTTCTAAACTCTAAAGCTAAAACATGTCATATATCCTTTCCAAGTAATATGTTTTGCTCTCCTTCATTAGTTTTATTATTTACTAGGTTGTTTGGGACTATTATTTAGATTATTTGTTAGCATCAAATCTAAACTAATTTGAAATCTATTTCTCGATTTGCAGCTGAGCAACTTGACCTTGAACTCTGCTTTTTTGATTCAACACATCGTAGGAAGGCAACAGTTACATTAGACGCATCATGTTTAGCAAGGTGCACAATTCTACGAAATTGAACCACATAATTTTGTTGCATTGTTCAATTTTGCTCACTTGCTTGACGTAACTTTTTGTAGGGGCATCTATCCATCAGAAATTGTACCGTATCAGGTTGACATTCCTATTGATGAGCCACAAAGCTCTTCTCCGTCGCTTTCAGCTGAGATTGCATCAGCATTTCAAGATCTTAAAGTGGGATATTTAAGGATTCAACGGTTGTGTACATGCATTTCCAAGTTAATCGGCCCTCCAAGCAGATAAATATCATGAACAATAGCTTAATAAGGAACAAACGCATGGAAATTAGAAATATCTACAAGTCACCTCAGTTCCCTGTTAGATTAGAGGCTAAAAAGTTAGTAAGATCTACACAGATAACAATTATGACATCAAAAAAATGTATCATTTTCACTTATGAAACATTAATCTAGTTATCAGTTGCATTCGATCAAACTCTGCTGCATATTTTCTTAAAGACATGTTAGATGTCTTTTTTTTTTGAGCTGCAACTCTAGGACCAAAACCCTTGATAAGTAGGGCTGTAACTCAGGTTAGTTGAATTTTGAACTAAGATGAACGAGTTTATAATATCTCATCTCACATGGATAAGTTTGAGCAAATTATTAGCTTTAAGTTCCACCATACTTGTAAGTTGATTTGAGGGTTATTGGGCATTTGGCTAGTCTAATCACTTTCACTGGGTTCTTGAAAAAAAAATGTTTTTTGTGTTCTTGAGTTTTTTTTTTTTTTTTTTTTTTTTTTTTTTTTTTTTTTTTTTTTTTTTTAATAAAGAAATGTACAAGAAGTGGAGAGGAAGATGAGAGGAATTTTTGTTAAAACTCTTCATCTCATTTTTGGGAGGAAAGGAAAGGGAACTTTAATATATTATGTGTAAAGTCTAATACGCGCCTTTTAAAAGATTTGTCACTAGCAACTAAATGGCGTACATGTAATTTGAACAAATTATTTCTCTTTTTCTTCAAGAACATGATTTAAGATTATTTTCTTTTTCCTTTCCTCCTTCACAAGAACATATGAACCAAGAATTCATTTACTTTTCACTTTCTTGTTCTTTTCATTCACCTTTGCTTTAAAACTTTAGAATAGAGTGTTTGGGTTGGGGGTATATCAAGTGGTTCCTTGGATATTGATTTTTGACATGGCTGCCGAGTTTCAAGTTGATCCAGAAGTGAGTTATTAAGCTATTCTATTACTACAGGCTCAATCACATACAATTTAACATATTCCCATCTTAACCCAATCCGATTATTGGCAAATCAACCTTTCAGATATTGTTGTCTTCATCTCTAAGTCAATTTTCTGGGTTGAATGACCTACTATGCTTTCAGTGGTGGTGTAAAGACTACATACTTATCTAGTTATCTACTTGGAATAAAATCATAGTTTCTGGCCAATGGAACAAGCCTTTAGTTGGTAACACCTTTGCTTTTTGCAGTGTGCTAGTTTAGTACTCAACTTGACCATCACTTTGCTTATAAGCTACTTGTTTAGTCATAGAAAAAATGAATCTTGGACTACTTTATGAGTATCTAATTCACATGAAGATCTATTGGATAACTTTGCTAGTACCTTCTCATCCTTCACGTCTTTTTCTTCCATTTGATTACAAAGTTGCTTTTTACATCACAAAGTTGCTTTTTACACACAACATACGTACAACAAGCTATGTGAAATAAAACAGTTGATCCAAATTAATTAAAGTAAAACAGTCGCATATGTCATATGCGATTTAAAGTTTTGAACCATGTTCCACGGCACTAGGCTCTCTACTAGCAGATACTTGTCATTTCGGTGTTAGCAATTAGCCAATGCCAAAAACATTACTCATGTGGCAAATGAATACAACCAAAATACCTAAACTTGGACACCGTTAAACATCCTCGAAATTTAAGTTTTTTAAATTAAGAGAAGGTATGCGGTATTTTTTTTTTGCCTATGCTTCTGCTTAAACGTAAGTATTTATTGTCTTAGAACTAGTGTTTAATTCTATTTTATTGCTTCCATTTTATATTTCATCAAAATAGAATTTACATAGTGGTTGAAGTCAAACGAGTAACAAGCTGCACCGCTAGCCCTTTTTGGATTGCAAAACTAACTCTTTTGAAAACTACATTCGTAGATATATGTGTCATAACATTACTGTTCATAACTCGTTGGACTCTGTTGAGTAGTTCCACCGCCTCAGGTGCAAGGAAACCAAATGTATCAAACGCGAAAGGAATAAACACGTGTTGATTTTCAATGCATGATTTCTCGTGTTTTGTCACTTTGCACAAGGCGCTTTCAAAGCGGCATGTCCAGCTGTAAAACCCCGACTACTCAACCCCACGAGAGGAGAAACCCCGGTCAGATCCACACAAGCATGTTTCCCCAAACCCATCCAAAAACCAAAATGTCAGCCGGTCTCAATGTAGATCTTTCATCCGACGGGTCCATCAAAAAGTTCACAGGCGCTTCTTTCTTGGCGGAGATCCCGGCACGCCTACATACATAAAAAAGGACGTCTCTAACAAAATCATGTCTGTACTTGAAGCCCGGGAGCTCTTTACAATGAACCGCATGTTCCCCAAAGGAATCCAAACATGCCTTGCGACAAACAGGGCATATCTCATCAACCGAAAATAATGGAATCATAAGGCGATACTTAAGGATAGTACGATATTCCACCGGTGACATATGTTGACCTAGCCCGTCTATGGGGATAGCTGGTAGAAAATCCTGAGCATGTGGTGCACGTAAACACTCAAAAAAGCTTTATGTCTCACATTCATGTCAAATTGAACTTCCATTTCACTAAAAAGGGCACTCGCCAGTGTTGTTGGGCTTTAGAGGGGACGGTGTCCTTATTAGTGAAACCACTAAAATCAAAGCTTGAAATCGTATCACGAAGACAATCCAGAGCAGAACCATAATCAACATCCATACCACATATGCCACTGTCACGTAAGATGTGGTCTTGTAGCACCCAAGATTGGGCCCTCGATGCCACAAAAGCATAAGAGGAAAAAGTATAGTGATATTTGTTTTAATAATTTGACATAATTTAACATGAGTAAAATGGGAATTTAATTTAATTCTATTAACAGTATAAAATAAATAGGTTCTTACCAACTTATAAATAACTAGCCAACGCACGGGGTACCTGTAATTTGATTTATTTGCTATCAAATGTAATGCGAAAATAGTTAGGACATTAATATAAGTATTATCTTACAAAGATATATATAAAAATAAGGTAAAATATGTTTCGTTTCATCTATTCAATAGCATATTTCATATTCTTTAAAACAAGCTTCATTAAACTTCAACAACATTAATATCGATTCCTATCATATTTTCAAAGTAATCACATATTTATCATTATAAACTGCGGACTGAGAGACGTCTCCGTTAGTGATTTTACTTAATCTTTTTATTCTCTTTGCGCTTTAGATAACAATCTTTATCATGCTCTTTCTATTTTCCTGCATGCTGTTGAAGTAAAACCTTGCGGGTAGGTCCTACTTCTATGCTTCGTCCTTCGGATGGGCTCCTTCTGACCTTGCTCACTCCTGCACAAGAAGAATACGCGTTAGGCTCGCCCCGGGTTTGATCCCAGGACCAACCTCCGGCGTGAAAATAAGTATCAGGTAATATGAACAGTGATGCGAGAGTAACAGTAGTAGGTGTAAAAAATATATCCCTATTGCTAATGAGATGTGGGTATTTATACTACCCACATCTACTGTACCTGTTTACCTTGGAACTTGTGCGTTGACCTACATCTGACTTAGCAGGTAGATGTCAGGTCACGTGGTAGACATAATCCCGTGATATCTGGGGTGTCAGCGGTTGATGGGACTTGTCACTGCAGATGGCGGCGGTCCGCTTCGTATGTGTATCCGGAGGTGAGATAGTCCGAACGAGATGGGACGTCCGGACACCGTGGAGCATGGTCCGGACGAAGTATGACGTCCGGACACATACACCAACATGTCCCCCCCAGTATTGTAGTATCGATTGAAGATCGATGGTGCAATACTTTAACACTATCTTCTTGGTTTTGGCACATGTTGTCCGGACACATACACCAACATGTCCCCCCCAGTATTGTAGTATCGGTCACTAGTCGATGGTGCAATACTTAAGCGACTTCGGTCCTTCCGTGCTTTACGGGCGATCAATTGTCCTTTTAAAGTATCCGGGTCATGGGTGTCGGTTCGGGTAAAAGCATTAGAGCCTGTTAGGTCTTCATGGGCTGCTTGAAACCCAGGCCCATGGGCCGAATATAAAAATATTTTTACTGTATGTTACACAGCTGTCTGCCACGCGTACCTTTTGCCCTATAGATCTAATGCCCCAGAGTTTGCCACGTCAGCGACTGGCAGGTTGATTCGACGTTTCGCTTCTTTCCAGGTCTGCCCTATATATACCGCTTAACGCTTCTTCATTTTTCTTACTTCTTACTGTGTGTATTTACCTTGCTTTCGGAAATTCTCGACTTCCGTTCTCCAATTATTCTTGTGAGGTGCGTTTTGCTTTCTTGGTTTTATAATATATATTCCTCGGCATCCCTTTAGTGACGACCGTAGAGATGAGTACTTCAAATAACCCCCTGGTAAGTAATAGGCCTGGGCCCTCTTCCGATAGGATAGTCCCTAAATGCGATATGCATATTCACACTTCTAAGATGACGCAAGCAGACCTAGATAAGGTGGTGAGGGAGTTTGGGATTCCGACGGATCTGCGTCCCACGCTTCCGCCGGATGGAATGACAATGGATAGATTACCGGACGACAAACTAGGTGTTTACGTTCAGCAATTGAGAACCGGAGGTGTTCGGATTCCCTTTTCGACTTTCTTACTAGCGGTGATAGAGTATTTCCGAGTACACATTTCTCAACTTGTACCGATAGGTTTAAATAGGGTGACTATGTTTGAGATTCGGTGTTATAGTTTAGATGTTCAACCGACCGTTCCATTATTCCGTGTTTTCTATAGACTCTGCAAGCAAGGGCATTGGTTTTCGTTCGAGAATCGGACGGGTCGTAGGGCTAAGAAATGTTTTAAGGAGATGCTTAGTGGGCTGAAGAATTGGAAGAACCATTTTTTCTTGATAGATCGGAGAGCTATTCCGAATGCCATGCCATGGAGGCACAGAGATTCGAAGATTACGGATGACTTTTCGGAGACTTATTCTGAAAGGGATGCTAGACGGGTCGCTGCGAAAGTTATTCCCCTTAGGCAACCCTCTGTCGCCCTTTTATGGATGACCGGTTTATCTAAAGTCTCTGAGTATCCCGGGTATGAGCTTGTTATAAAGGATGCCGAGGGAAAGGGTAATGTTATATCTTTTACCTAACCGTATGTAATATGTTGTCTTGTATTTGATCTTTACCTTCCTTCCCCTCTTGTTTCTTGTAGTGCTAACAATGGCTGAATATCTGGAGCTTCCTATTGAGATTGTGACTGAGGTTGGTAAGGGTGGGCCTCTACCGGAAGGGGGTGAGAGGGTGAATAGGACAACCGCTCCGTCGGTACCAGGGAGCTCTGTTCCTGCAAAGACTTCTCTCCAAAAGGCTGTTGAGAGGGCGGATTCCGGTGTTTTGGCCGCTAGGCAGGAGAAAGAGAGAAAAAAGAGCGCAGTGGAACAGGCTGGGTTGAAGAGGAGTGCTGAGGGATCTTCTGCTACGGAGAAGAGGAGGAAGAAACCTAGGAAACAGTCTAGGAGCAACGTGGGTGAGGGTGCCTCCACCGGTAATGTTTCAAAGGTTATTCCTAAAGAGGTTGTTGTACAAGGTGTGATTCATGTTGAAGAAGTGGTTGATGGTGGGGAGAATGCCCTGAATCAAGAGGGAGAGAATGATGAGACCGATCACAGCCAGCCGCCTCAAGACGAAAGGCAACCGACTGAGGAGAGCCAGCCGCAGCATCAGATGCCTCTGGATCATGGTAAGAAATGTTTGTCTTTTAGGCCTCTCGTTCCTTCCTTTCTCCCCTTCTCTGTTTTTTTTTTACACATACACATTTTTTTTATAGATCTGTCTGTGCATCCCGAGGATTCCCCTCCCGCGTCCGAAGGACCCAATTCAATGGCGAGAGGTATATGAGTCCTTCTTTATGGTTCTTTTGACTGCTCCTTTGTGATTCTAAGTTGTGGTTGATTTGTTGTAGATGAAGGGTCTTCCGGAAGGGAAGTGTTTGTCTCGGCATGGTCTTTGACAAAAGATGTCCGGCTAAATTCTTATAGGGCCTGTCAGGAGATGTTGTCGCATCTTGCGACTCCCGCTGAGCAGGCTGCGTTGGAGGAGTTGTCCACCAGCCGGTTAATCCGCTGTTCGTATGTTCAGTCTGCGAATGGGATTGTGACACAAGCAGAAGTGTTGCGCCGGTTTACCAGGATGATCACACGGACTAGGGAGTTGGAGCATGGTCAACAGGCTGCTGAGCAAGGGAGAATAGCTATGGTTGGGAAGTATGATCGTGCGGTGGGAGAGCTTGAAGAGATGCAGAGACAAATGTCCGCTGAGCGGGAGGCAGCCGTGGTGAGGGAGGAAGGGTTGTCTGACCAGCTAGCTGATATGCAAAAAGAAAGGGATGACTGGAGGAAAGTGGCCGGGGGTCAAGCTGATAGGATTAGGGAGCTGGAAAGGGAGTTGAAGGAGTCGAATCAGGCTGTTAAGCAGTTGGAGGAGCAGAAAGCGGAGTTGGCGGAAGAAGTTAGTGTGTCGGAGTCCATTCGCCACAACACTGTGAAAGAGTTAATCCCTGCGGCTTGTCGAAGGTTATTTGAGAGTCATGAGTATAAGAGGAGTCTGGGGAGAGTTTATGGCTTGTCTTATTCAGCCGGGTTTTTGGACGGTCTTCGGTATGAGCGAACGGAAGAGGATGTCCAAAAGTTTTTGCCTCGGTTTCAGAAACTTAACATGGAAGCTCCAAATATCTAGAAAACCGAGTACAACAAATTGTTTGAGGCTCAATATCCTTACATTAAGAAGCTCGCGGACTCCGCTCGCCTTCCACTTGGTGACCTTATGAACCTTTTTCCTGATCTTCCTTCTTCAGAGCCGAGAGCCATTGAAGCCGTAGCGAATCAACAAACCGGAAGCTCTTCCGGAGTGAAGGAAATTGCCGGCAGGGGCCCTTGATTCTTGTTTTGTGTTCCTTATGTTGGATGAATGTAACATGAACAATATTTTTAGCTTAAGTATTTGTATATTATTATTTGTGGCCGGTGTCACTTTTTTCACCTTCAGGTGGATCAATACAACTATGCGTTTGTTGCCTCTCTTGCGAGAATGTAGTCTTTATTTGCTTGAGTCGTCGTTACGGATTATCTGGAGTGTTTCCCACGATCCGATGAATGTATTGGCCGGAGCGATTTCATGATCCACTCACGAGTGAGGGAGTGTTTTCCATAATCCGATGAGTGTATTGGCCGGAGTGATTTCACGATCCACTCACGAGTGAGGGAGTGTTTTCCACAATCCGATGAATGTATTGTCCGGAGTGATTTCACGATCCACTCACGAGTGAGGGAGTGTTTTCCACAATCCGATGAATGCATTGTCCGGAGTGATTTCACGATCCACTCACGAGTGAGGGAGTGTTTTCCACAATCCGATGAATGTATTGTCCGGAGTGATTTCACGATCCACTCACGAGTGAGGGAGTGTTTTCCACAATCTGATGAATGTATTGTCCGGAGTGATTTCACGATCCACTCACGAGTGAGGGAGTGTTTTCCACAATCCGATGAATGTATTGTCTGGAGTGATTTCACGATCCACTCACGAGTGAGGGAGTGTTTTCCACAATCCAATGAATGTATTGTCCGGAGTGATTTCACGATCCACTCACGAGTGAGGGAGTGTTTTCCACAATCCGATGAATGTATTGTCCGGAGTGATTTCACGATCCACTCACGAGTGAGGGAGTGTTTTCCACAATCCGATGAATGTATTGTCCGGAGTGATTTCACGATCCACTCACGAGTGAGGGAGTGTTTTCCATAATCCGATGAATGTATTGTCCGGAGTGATTTCACGATCCACTCACGAGTGAGGGAGTGTTTTCCACAATCCGATGAATGCATTGGCACATTATTAGAATATCACACAATTTTATATCGGAAACCTGTTCTTTTTATTTATTGGAACACTATAGATGCAGATGTTAGGAAACTTCGGCTTACCGGTTTTACAAGAAACAATTTCGTAAATTCATTGCATTCCATGTCCGAGGTACTTCTCGGTCTTCCATCGTGTGGAGCTTGTATGAGCCGTTGTCATAGGCCTCGACAACCCGGTATGGGCCTTCCCAATTAGGTCCCAACTTTCCTTGGTTTTCGACTCGGCTAGCCTCATTTCTTCGATATACGAAATCTCCCACTTTGAAAGACACCGGACGGACGATTTGGTTGTAATATTGTTCGACCTTGGTTTTATACTTGGCCTCTCGGATAGCTGCCATCTCTCGTCTTTCTTGTAGCAAATCAAGGTTTAGACGCTGTTGTTCTTCATTGTCCTCCGGGTTATACAACATGGTGCGGTGTGTAGGCATTCCAATTTCGGCTGGAATAACCGCCTCGCTACCGTACGTGAGGCTGAAGGGGGTCTCCCCGTTACTTGTTTTCAGTGAAGTCCGGAAGGCCCATAGAACGTTTGGTAGCTCATCCACCCATCCGGCTCTTTCTCTCCCGAGGCGGGTTTTGATACCGTGCATGAGGCTTTTGTTGGCCCTTTCGACTAGTCCATTTGCCTGAGCATGAGCCACCACTGTGTTAATCTGCTTAATTTTCAACTTCTCACACCAGCTTTTGAACGGGTCTTTGACGAAATTTGTTCCGTTATCTGTGACTGTTAGTGCAAGCAGTCTCGTTGGGGAGATTGCTAGTGCAAGCAATCTCGTTTGTTTTGATTGATGACAAACATGTAACTTGATACATAACGTAAAATGTACAAGTTACTTGTAATCTTATCTTGTCTCAACATACATTCAACATCTCTCGAGTCCTCGTATGATACAACACAGGTTCGTACATGTTTGTTATGTGGCATTATGATCAAACCCTTAACAAACCATTTAGAATGTTTAAAATACGGTTAGGTAATTAAGTATTTTAAAAAGGCTAATCATTCTACTTAGAACCTCATTTTATATGATCACTAGGATACACATAAACATTACAAAGTTCACTAGGAATAACATATACAAGTTTACATGTTTATTTCTTAAAATGGAAACTTTATTAGTTAAATAATACCATGACATCATGCCATACATCACATATGATATCTTAGGTAGATTGTGTAATATCTTGTTTAGATTTACAAGTTACAAAGTTGACATTTGTGGATCTTGTAAGATTTGGAAAGATACACAAAGATATCTTAGCTGTCATACCCACGGATCCAAACGTTAACAAGCACGGATCCCTTTTATGGGATCCGCCGGATCCGTGGGATGATTTTCTTGTTTTCCTATAATTAGTAACACATGGTTTTACACACATGGTTTTAGTTGTACACATGGTTTTAGTCTTACACATGGTTTTAGTCTTACACATGGTTTTAGTTGTACACATGGTTTTAGTTTTACTATAAATACTTGCCCATTGTTACCCATTGGTTTCATCCAACTAGAACATACATTCCCTCACTCATTACACACATTTGGATCAGTAGCAAACCATGTAGATTCATACATTAATCACCCATTACATAATGATCATAATGTTACTAACTTTCATTATGTTGTAAGCATACATTGTTAATGATCCTGTGAAGCAAGCTCAAGATCATGAGACATCATCCATAGCATACTTCATGATCCACCAAGAAGATCTTAGTTGCATACATGAAGATTCATCACAACAAGTTTAGGGAGCTTGTGATCTTCATACATTGAAGGCTTCCGATCAATGGAAGTTCATATAGTGTAGGCATTCATATCCATGATATACTTATGTCATGGATCATTGTTGTAACCATCATTGTATCATTTAGATCAGTAGAGTGAGGTTAGTATTTTAGTCCTTAAAATACAAAGAGTGTTGGGAGTGGTTGTACCCTTGTAAAGAACTCGACATCTAGCTTAGTGTCGGAAATTGTATAAGCGACGATGGGAGTGGTTGTACCCTTGTAAAGAACCCGGTGTTTAGCTTAGTACCGGAAAAGGAAGTAAGCGACGTGTAAAGGTTTTCTCCGCCTAAGAAAGGGAGCTTGTTGATCTAGTGAAGTAACTCTCGAGTTGGGTACTCGGGGAGTGGAGTAGGGCGGAGAGGAGCTCCGTGACCGAACCACTATAAATCATCGTGTTCGGTTTGCGCTTTCTTTTACTTATCTCTTTACTTTTATATTTGCATTATGTGATTGCTTGTGTTGTGATTATGTGATAATACTTGTGTGACAACTTGGTAGACATAAACTACAACAGACAGTGTTCATATTAGAACTAGCCGAATTGGAAATTTGATACAACAAGTTTTAAGTTTTAAAACGGTAAACGTATTCACCCCCCTCTACGTTTTCACAATTGGTATCAAAGCGGGTTGGCTCTCATTTTCAAAACAAATGGTTTTTAAAATAGAATAAGATCCATGTATCAAATTGCCTCTGAAGCAGAACATAATATGAAAAATGTTTCGCTAAGTATACTTTGAAATTTTGTTGTTAAATATCACTTTGTATACAAGCTTGAAGTTGTTCTTGAAAAATAAAAGAAAAATGTTTCTCAAAAGAATTTGTAAGTGTCAAATTATGTGCTCAGAACTAATTTACGAAAAATACCGTTTTGAAGGGAGTGTTTGGAATAATCATTAAGTTAGTTGAAAAATCACCTCCGTAATATTTAAATAAGTCATATAGGTAGAAATGTTGTTAATATTTGTAATATATGCCTAAGATTAAGTGTAGCAAGTCCCACACACTTTCGCTATGTCAAAATATGGGTTTAGGATAATCTGTCACAGGTCTCGGCGGATCCAAATCACATAAAGGGCGGATCCCTCTAAAAGGATCCGTCAGATCCATCGGTGCAGTACTCAGTTTTTGTCAAACTTCAAAAAATCATAACTAATTAACCGTAAGTCCGTAGGAGTCGCGCCACCTATCATTTTGAAGGGAATTAAGTCTATTTTCATTTAAAAATAGTCTCATGGCCTAGATCTTAATTGAAGTAGGTAAAACAAATCAAATAATATAACCTGTTCAAAATGTTAAGTTTTATTTTGACACAGTAAGTTAAACTTTTGAGTCGAGCAATGTATATTGGTATCCTTTGCTCATAAATATGATTTCTTTTGAAACTAAAGAATTTGGTAATATAAAGGAAACAAATTAAGCTTGGCATACATCGTCATATTTAAACGCAAAGTGACGAAAAGTATATTTTCATCTATGCTATGCTATATGGCTAACTGTTCTATATTATTTGCATATATGTGATATGCTTGTTGATAAGTGTGATTGTACTTGTTTATTTGTAATACATAAGTGTCTTTCCATGATACTTACTTGCTTGCTTATCAATTGCTTGTTTTATGCATAATAGAATATTTGCTAGATATTGTGCAATACATTGATAATCTGTGTTTGTTTCACTTTTAGATTTAGATATTCTTGCTTGATGATGTTATGTGAAAACCTTGCATAACTTACTTTGAAATGTGAACTAAGTGTAGCTAGTTTAATAGTATTGTCTTGCACAAACTCTTGCTCTAGTGTTAAAATGTGTAAACATGTAGTAACTTTGAAAAAGAGTGTTTGGTACAAACAATTTGAAACAATGATGTGTTGAGTTGTTATGCCTTTAGGATAGTATCTTGTTGTTAAACCTTCATGTGAACTAACCATATCATGCAGGACGATAACACTTTGATGTTATCAAGTTTTCGGGTTTAAGCCACTGTTTGGCTTAACTCTCATTTAAGGTAAGTTAATATGATCGGATTAAACTATGTGTGTATGTGTGTTAAAATAAACATTTTTAGTAGTTTTGCATTACATATTAGCTAATAGATATGTTCCAGGAGAATTTTCAGGTCTTGGTCGAAAAACGCGAATTTTGCATATCTCTCTGTTTGTTTTTAGTACTTTTGTTCAACGGATCCGACGGATCACTTATTTTGGATCCGTCAAGAGTTAGCTTTGGATCCGCCAGTCCAGAACCCACGGATTACACGGCTCCCAAACTTTGGCTCCGCCTTTGTTGTCGATTGGATCCGTGGGTGTCAACAGTAACTTTTTCAAAATTCCCAACTAATCTAGATCCTTAGATTATTGATTCTAGTTCTTAGGATTCTTATCACTAATGTTCACTCAAATTAGGATTAGGACATCTCACCAAACACCAAATAGGACAATCATATCTAATCACAGTTTCAAATTTCATGAAAATGCTCCAAGGTACCCTTTCGGTAAACCACTGAGTATTTGTGATCATTACACACTTCATCCTCCCATCCTTTACTCATTCACTAGCTTGATTTGTAAATTGACAACTTCCAAACTAATCTAAACTCACTGTTTGCAAATATATCATAGATTACAAACCCAACTCATGACTGTGGATACTGTCCAGTTTCCACATATGTTGCCTTACTTGGTTAACATGTCATTCTTCAAGACGATTAAGATTTACATCGAGTCATAACTCACACTTAGGTTATAGATGTATTATCAAGTCTTATCTCAATAAAGTAGGATTGACAACTTAAGTATTTCATCCGAAATATTCAAGTAAATTTGACTTAAGATTGTAGTCATTAAAAGTCATATATCCTAAATGATCTACTCCCAAGTATTTTAACAACGTATGTTAAAACACTTATCCTATCACCTAAAGTACTTTTGTACTTTCATCATTATCACAGCACACTCACTTCTGTGATATATCCTAGACCTTAAGCTTTAGATCACATCACACGCTAGTAATACCAACCAATGGATCATAAGAGTCATTCTTCATCCTCGTTGTCCATAAGAATCAATCTTCATCACCTTCAGCCCCTAGGTTTCACAAACATAACTAAACACTTCATCCGCTAGTGAACAAGAATTAGTATCCATTCTTGTAATCTTCAACATTCATGAAACCCAAAAGTTCAACAAACTCCTTCATCACCATAATTCACACCATTGAGTGCATTGCTCAAAAAGCCCTTAGTCCAACACTCATACCAAATCAAATGTAAGTTGAATCAACTCATCAATACCTTGCCACCTATAGAATTAGAACTTCACCATCAAATGAGCATAATGCTCACATTCATTAAGTAGTACCACAAGTCATCAAAGTATTGGTAATACTTTGTTTCATTAAATCTTGAATCAACATTGTAACAACTTATGTTATAATGAAATCTCAAAGCCAATCTCATACATCCCAAATAAAAATGAATCTTGAGGAGTATACAAAAGAAACTCAAGTAAGTTTATCTTGTCATCATCTAGTTATCATAATATTGAAACCTAGTTTATTTAGGATAAGTCTATCCAATTCAAATACTTTGTGTTCATATCTTCATTTAGGAAAACATGATGTTTCGGAAAAACATTATGTGTTTATTTTTCATCTTGTTAAAAAGGATAATGTATATCCTATGCATCATTATTTTCTTGCAACATGAACGGTTATGTTACAAGAGATTTCATTACACCTCATCGGGCAAATAATCTTAAAACAAACATCCACTAGTTCTATGAACTATCTTCCTTATTGAGCACTAGTTAAATCTTACTTGTTGAAAGATACCATACGTATCTATTTCCTTTCAAGCGTACATTAAACCTTGGTCAAACCTTGTGCATATTCACATCTCTGAAGCATACACAAAACCTATTAAAGTTGGTAACTTTATTTAGATTCTTGTTCCAAAGAAGTTTCTTCAGAATGTTCATGACATATCCCGTTACCACACACAAACACATGTCTTGATCTTAGATCACTTGCATAACTCATACTTAAACTCAACTTAAAGGATGTCACCCTTTAGATCATTCAATCTTAGATTCCAAACACAATGATTAAAATCCATCGACACATATTTGTCAAATTTACGTGTATAACATGACATCTTCATCACACTAGTTTTTATAGAAATAGTTGAGTCTCATTAAGTCATGTATTGGTGAATTATCTTGTCTTAGGAATAATTAATCAAACAAGAAGTAGATGTGATTTTTCTTTAGTTTATTAATAAAATCACTTGCATTACATATACGTGTATTGATTACATGATATTTGTTTGATATCTTGATGTTATCATTGTCAAATGTGTAAACCTTAGAAAGGTTTTGTCTGCATGCTTATATGCTGTATGATTTGTATGATATGTTCATTCTTTTGTTATATGCTATTTCGCAAGATTAACGTATTACTTGTTAACTCACTTACTATATGGTGTTAGATAGTCTTTGTCTTTAGTTGACAATCATTGAGCTTTTTCGTAGGATAGTCTAAATGGTACATGCTCCTAAATGTTATAATGGTTTGCATGAATCTTAGTCTCACTTCTTTATCACACTATTTGTTTGCCATATGTGCACTTTGTCTAAGTGGTCTTGGTATGATGAACATTTAGAAGTCATTTTATTTTATACATAGATCATTGTGTTAATTAATGGGTAAGTATGCTTAAGTGACTAAGCCTAACTTAAAAAACAATTTCACAATGTAGTATCTAAAACAATGCTATCTTGCAATATGATTATTTGTCTTTATGCTATGTGGTATCTTTGTGTCTAGTAGTAGATTATTTGTTTTTATAAGATGTTGTCATATGATATTCACATCTTTTGTCATTAAGACTTTTGTCTTGTAGGCTGATAACAAACTATTTGTTATTTCTCTTTGTTATGCTTATTTTGCATAATTGTTATCTCATTATTGCTACTTAGATTAGTAATATGTTTATGGGATCCATTTTCTTGCATATAGCTTTAAAAGCTAATAGGATTAAGTTTTAGAGGTTTGAAATTTGTGTTTGGATATCTTTCAATATACCTCTCTCCAAATCGTATTGTTGCTTCCGCTCACCTAACAATATCTCCATCATCTTTTAGTTAAAACAATACATCTCCCATAAGGAAAACCACATGCCTCATCGTGCGATCATCTCGCATTGATAGAGAAGAGCTACGTAACTTCACGGATGAAGTTCTTTGTATGCTAACCAATATCCACTAAAACATTGCTAAGCTCATCGCTTTCATTAATCTGCAACATCCTAAACACTTTACCTTCATTCTTCATTTAATGCATCATAGATTATGTTGAATGTCCACCAATTAAGGAGGAGAGAAATTCATTCACATAATTGTCTTTTCACATTAAAGAACATGTACTCATGTTTCTTACATTCCCAAATACCGACAAGTAGGTTCAAATCACTTAGTTAAATCAGTTCACAAAATCACAAAGTGTTTCTAACCTTATTATCTCAACATCACAGCTCTGCACCAATATCTCATTAAAAGAAAAACACATCATGTGTTTGACAAACCTCTTAAATGAGATACATTAAGTCTCCTTAGAATTTGACTAGGATTAGTGAAACCAAATTAGTAGTTATAAGTGAATAGACCTTAGCATGAACCTTCGTTTGATCAAAAACGACAAAACATGACCTAATCGATTTTGGTCCCACGGAACCCTTCGATAAGAAGGACGGAACCAAAATTTTGGTTCCGCCCAATCCGCGGGTACCTGATCAGATTTTAACCATTCAGAAACCAAACAACCTTCTCGTAACCAACGAATCTAGAATTTTCATCTTAATCTCACAACTTAATTGTCTAGAACATCTTCAGTGTCTAGAACACTATCATAGGATCTCATCCTTTTCATTCTTGATTCATATCAAGCAAGTCATTGTCAGTGCAAACAGAACCATCACTCTCAACACATTGTTCCAACCAACACTCTCATCATATGATGTCATTTTCATCCGCTTATAGGTATCTAGTATTTCTAATTGTTGCATATGGAATTTCTATTCCTAAGTGATCATTGTCATCACTTCCTCTCATTTTCATTCAAACATTTACTATGGCACGATTCATCTTTGGTAGATGATAACATCATAACCGTAACAGTCTTCAAATACTCTTATAGCATTTGCTATACATTAGAGTTTCTGAATTCATTGCATTCATTATAATCACCACCATCCATCACTTTTTTCACTAATCATCAATCCCATGGATTAGCGAAAAACCTACTTACATCAACCTTTAGTCATCCATTAAGTTATCATTCACTAGTAAACTAACACCAACACTAGCTTCACTCAATTTAATTCCTCTTCATATCCTACTCATAGGCATTGTTTTGTAGGAATATATTCTTGTAAATGTAATTCTTATTAGAAGATTACACTCTTTATAACATGGTTTACTAGATAATCACGATTGATATCATAATTAGTATACTGCATCATATTTTTCTTTGATTAGACAATCACAATTGGTAATTTGTTTATGATTAGATTATTTGCATATTTTTTTTTTCCTTGAGATAAAATATATTGCACTAACTATTTCATTGTAGGTTCATCATCATATACGCTCGAACGTATATAGCATACTCATCATAGGATGAAGTTTGCATCGATTATTTTTCTTCTTTTATAGGTGCTACTTAACGCTATCAAATCAGGAGGATTATCAGTCTAGCATTCACATTGCATCGTCTATACACATTGGTCGTATATGACTTAAGACATAGCTTCTAGTGCACTAATCTTTTGTTTTGTAGGTTCATCTTGACGCCCTAGAGCAAGGGGAGTTTTCGTCAAAGCATTATTTAGGATGCATCATATATAAAGCATTGGTATATATTACATACTTGTCCAAGGACAAATATTGTTTTATACTAACCTTTATTTTGTAGGATTCTTCGTCCTTGGATCATATACGTCGGTACCCTAGCAACGGGGAGTATAGATCGAGGGGGAGTATATCATATACTAACTCATCATTTTTAGCATCTCTCATCCTTGAACCGTATACGTTGGTACTCTAGCAATGAGGAGTATACATCAAGGGGGAGCATATCATAGTCTAACTATTTGTTTTGTAGGATCATACATCATATCCTTGTCACTCCATTTAGGGGGAGTACAAATCAAGGGGAGCTTTAAAGTTCTCAAAATCACATTCCACTACGCATATCTTCTTTTATATTTCGACAAAAAGGAGGAGATAGGTCAACATAGTCCAACATAGCTTACTCACGTGTATCATTGGGTGTTTGCTTTTCATTCATCATGCATTTTTCATATATATTCTTTTATTGCACACCACTAACCTTAATGTAGGTTAAGAGTCTTAATTTGATCCATGGATCCGCTTACAACCTAGGAGACGCAACAACCATAGGAGATTGGAGTAGTCTATTTAACTTCACTAGGGATGATGCAAGCTCGCCATTTCGGGGAGAAATTAAGTTAACTCCAAGGACACACCCTTTTTGCTTCGACAAAAGGGGGAGAAAGGTGTAAACGGAGAAAGTGAGTAATTACGGACACAAGGAGAAAAGGGAGAAAGGTGTAAACGGAGAAACGGACACAAGGATAAAGTAAGTCATTATGGACACAAGTAACTTTTTGCATTTTACTTTCTATCACGTTTACATATTTTGTCATCATCAAAAAGGGGGAGATTGTTAGTGCAAGCAGTCTCGTTGGGGAGATTGCTAGTGCAAGCAATCTCGTTTGTTTTGATTGATGACAAACATGTAACTTGATACATAACGTAAAATGTACAAGTTACTTGTAATCTTATCTTGTCTCAACATACATTCAACATCTCTCGAGTCCTCGTATGATACAACACAGGTTCGTACATGTTTGTTATGTGGCATTATGATCAAACCCTTAACAAACCATTTAGAATGTTTAAAATACGGTTAGGTAATTAAGTATTTTAAAAAGGCTAATCATTCTACTTAGAACCTCATTTTATATGATCACTAGGATACACATAAACATTACAAAGTTCACTAGGAATAACATATACAAGTTTACATGTTTATTTCTTAAAATGGAAACTTTATTAGTTAAATAATACCATGACATCATGCCATACATCACATATGATATCTTAGGTAGATTGTGTAATATCTTGTTTAGATTTACAAGTTACAAAGTTGACATTTGTGGATCTTGGAAGATTTGGAAAGATACACAAAGATATCTTAGCTGTCATACCCACAGATCCAAACGTTAACAAGCACAGATCCCTTTTATGGGATCCGCCGGATCCGTGGGATGATTTTCTTGTTTTCCTATAATTAGTAACACATGGTTTTACACACATGGTTTTAGTTGTACACATGGTTTTAGTCTTACACATGGTTTTAGTTTTACACATGGTTTTAGTTGTACACATGGTTTTAGTTTTACTATAAATACTTGCCCATTGTTACCCATTGGTTTCATCCAACTAGAACATACATTCCCTCACTCATTACACACATTTGGATCAGTAGCAAACCATGTAGATTCATACATTAATCACCCATTACATAATGATCATAATGTTACTAACTTTCATTATGTTGTAAGCATACATTGTTAATGATCCTGTGAAGCAAGCTCAAGATCATGAGACATCATCCATAGCATACTTCATGATCCACTAAGAAGATCTTAGTTGCATACATGAAGATTCATCACAACAAATTTAGGGAGCTTGTGATCTTCATACATTGAAGGCTTCCGATCAATGGAAGTTCATATAGTGTAGGCATTCATATCCATGATATACTTATGTCATGGATCATTGTTGTAACCATCATTGTATCATTTAGATCAGTAGAGTAGGGTTAGTATTTTAGTCCTTAAAATACAAAGAGTGTAGGGAGTGGTTGTACCCTTGTAAAGAACTCGACATCTAGCTTAGTGTCGGAAATTGTATAAGCGACGATGGGAGTGGTTGTACCCTTGTAAAGAACCCGGTGTTTAGCTTAGTACCGGAAAAGGAAGTAAGCGACGTGTAAAGGTTTTCTCCGCCTAAGAAAGGGAGCTTGTTGATCTAGTGAAGTAACTCTCGAGTTGGGTACTCGGGGAGTGGAGTAGGGCGGAGAGGAGCTCCGTGACCGAACCACTATAAATCATCGTGTTCGGTTTGCGCTTTCTTTTACTTATCTCTTTACTTTTATATTTGCATTATGTGATTGTTTGTGTTGTGATTATGTGATAATACTTGTGTGACAACTTGGTAGACATAAACTACAACAGACAGTGTTCATATTAGAACTAGCCGAATTGGAAATTTGATACAACAAGTTTTAAGTTTTAAAACGGTAAACGTATTCACCCCCCCTCTACGTTTTCACAATTGGTATCAAAGCGGGTTGGCTCTCATTTTCAAAACAAATGGTTTTTAAAATAGAGTAAGATCCATGTATCAAATTGCCTCTGAAGCAGAACATAATATGAAAAATGTTTCGCTAAGTATACTTTGAAATTTTGTTGTTAAATATCACTTTGTATACAAGCTTGAAGTTGTTCTTGAAAAATAAAAGAAAAATGTTTCTCAAAAGAATTTGTAAGTGTCAAATTATGTGCTCAGAACTAATTTACGAAAAATACCGTTTTGAAGGGAGTGTTTGGAATAATCATTAAGTTAGTTGAAAAATCACCTCCGTAATATTTAAATAAGTCATATAGGTAGAAATGTTGTTAATATTTGTAATATATGCCTAAGATTAAGTGTAGCAAGTCCCACACACTTTCGCTATGTCAAAATATGAGTTTAGGATAATCTGTCACAGGTCTCGGCGGATCCAAATCACATAAAGGGCGGATCCCTATAAAAGGATCCGTCAGATCCGTCGGTGCAGTACTCAGTTTTTGTCAAACTTCAAAAAATCATAACTAATTAACCGTAAGTCCGTAGGAGTCGCGCCACCTATCATTTTGAAGGGAATTAAGTCTATTTTCATTTAAAAATAGTCTCATGGCCTAGATCTTAATTGAAGTAGGTAAAACAAATCAAATACTATAACCTGTTCAAAATGTTAAGTTTTATTTTGACACAGTAAGTTAAACTTTTGAGTCGAGCAATGTATATTGGTATCCTTTGCTCATAAATATGATTTCTTTTGAAACTAAAGAATTTGGTAATATAAAGGAAATAAATTAAGCTTGACATACATCGTCATATTTAAACGCAAAGTGACGAAAAATATATTTTCATCTATGCTATGCTATATGGCTAACTGTTCTATATTATTTGCATATATGTGATATGCTTGTTGATAAGTGTGATTGTACTTGTTTATTTGTAATACATAAGTGTCTTGCCATGATACTTACTTGCTTGCTTATCAATTGCTTGTTTTATGCATAATAGAATATTTGCTAGATATTGATCAATACATTGATAATCTGTGTTTGTTTCACTTTTAGATTTAGATATTCTTGCTTGATGATGTTATGTGAAAACCTTGCATAACTTACTTTGAAATGTGAACTAAGTGTAGCTAGTTTAATAGTATTGTCTTGCACAAACTCTTGCTCTAGTGTTAAAATGTGTAAACATGTAGTAACTTTGAAAAAGAGTGTTTGGTACAAACAATTTGAAACAATGATGTGTTGAGTTGTTATGCCTTTAGGATAGTATCTTGTTGTTAAACCTTCATGTGAACTAACCATATCATGCAGGACGATAACACTTTGATGTTATCAAGTTTCCGGGTTTAAGCCACTGTTTGGCTTAACTCTCATTTAAGGTAAGTTAATATGATCAGATTAAACTATGTGTGTATGTGTGTTAAAATAAACATTTTTAGTAGTTTTGCATTACATATTAGCTAATAGATATGTTCCAGGAGAATTTTCAGGTCTTGGTCGAAAAACGCGAATTTTGCATATCTCTCTGTTTGTTTTTAGTACTTTTGTTCAACGGATCCGACGGATCACTTATTTTGGATCCGTCAAGAGTTAGCTTTGGATCCACCAGTCCAGAACCCACAGATTACACGGCTCCCAAACTTTGGCTCCGCCTTTGTTGTCGATTGGATCCGTGGGTGTCAACAGTAACTTTTTCAAAATTCCCAACTAATCTAGATCCTTAGATTATTGATTCTAGTTCTTAGGATTCTTATCACTAATGTTCACTCAAATTAGGATTAGGACATCTCACCAAACACCAAATAGGACAATCATATCTAATCACAGTTTCAAATTTCATGAAAATGCTCCAAGGTACCCTTTCGGTAAACCACTGAGTATTTGTGATCATTACACACTTCATCCTCCCATCCTTTACTCATTCACTAGCTTGATTTGTAAATTGACAACTTCCAAACTAATCTAAACTCACTGTTTGCAAATATATCATAGATTACAAACCCAACTCATGACTGTGGATACTGTCCAGTTTCCACATATGTTGCCTTACTTGGTTAACATGTCATTCTTCAAGACGATTAAGATTTACATCGAGTCATAACTCACACTTAGGTTATAGATGTATTATCAAGTCTTATCTCAATAAAGTAGGATTGACAACTTAAGTATTTCATCCGAAATATTCAAGTAAATTTGACTTAAGATTGTAGTCATTAAAAGTCATATATCCTAAATGATCTACTCCCAAGTATTTTAACAACGTATGTTAAAACACTTATCCTATCACCTAAAGTACTTTTGTACTTTCATCATTATCACAGCACACTCACTTCTGTGATATATCCTAGACCTTAAGCTTTAGATCACATCACACGCTAGTAATACCAACCAATGGATCATAAGAGTCATTCTTCATCCTCGTTGTCCATAAGAATCAATCTTCATCACCTTCAGCCCCTAGGTTTCACAAACATAACTAAACACTTCATCCGCTATTGAACAAGAATTAGTATCCATTCTTGTAATCTTCAACATTCATGAAACCCAAAAGTTCAACAAACTCCTTCATCACCATAATTCACACCATTGAGTGCATTGCTCAAAAAGCCCTTAGTCCAACACTCATACCAAATCAAATGTAAGTTGAATCAACTCATCAATACCTTGCCACCTATAGAATTAGAACTTCACCATCAAATGAGCATAATGCTCACATTCATTAAGTAGTACCACAAGTCATCAAAGTATTGGTAATACTTTGTTTCATTAAATCTTGAATCAACATTGTAACAACTTATGTTATAATGAAATCTCAAAGCCAATCTCATACATCCCAAATAAAAATGAATCTTGAGGAGTATACAAAAGAAACTCAAGTAAGTTTATCTTGTCATCATCTAGTTATCATAATATTGAAACCTAGTTTATTTAGGATAAGTCTATCCAATTCAAATACTTTGTGTTCATATCTTCATTTAGGAAAACATGATGTTTCGGAAAAACATTATGTGTTTATTTTTCATCTTGTTAAAAAGGATAATGTATATCCTATGCATCATTATTTTCTTGCAACATGAACGGTTATGTTACAAGAGATTTCATTACACCTCATCGGGCAAATAATCTTAAAACAAACATCCACTAGTTCTATGAACTATCTTCCTTATTGAGCACTAGTTAAATCTTACTTGTTGAAAGATACCATACGTATCTATTTCCTTTCAAGCGTACATTAAACCTTGGTCAAACCTTGTGCATATTCACATCTCTGAAGCATACACAAAACCTATTAAAGTTGGTAACTTTATTTAGATTCTTGTTCCAAAGAAGTTTCTTCAGAATGTTCATGACATATCCCGTTACCACACACAAACACATGTCTTGATCTTAGATCACTTGCATAACTCATACTTAAACTCAACTTAAAGGATGTCACCCTTTAGATCATTCAATCTTAGATTCCAAACACAATGATTAAAATCCATCGACACATATTTGTCAAATTTACGTGTATAACATGACATCTTCATCACACTAGTTTTTATAGAAATAGTTGAGTCTCATTAAGTCATGTATTGGTGAATTATCTTGTCTTAGGAATAATTAATCAAACAAGAAGTAGATGTGATTTTTCTTTAGTTTATTAATAAAATCACTTGCATTACATATACGTGTATTGATTACATGATATTTGTTTGATATCTTGATGTTATCATTGTCAAATGTGTAAACCTTAGAAAGGTTTTGTCTGCATGCTTATATGCTGTATGATTTGTATGATATGTTCATTCTTTTGTTATATGCTATTTCGCAAGATTAACGTATTACTTGTTAACTCACTTACTATATGGTGTTAGATAGTCTTTGTATTTAGTTGACAATCATTGAGCTTTTTCGTAGGATAGTCTAAATGGTACATGCTCCTAAATGTTATAATGGTTTGCATGAATCTTAGTCTCACTTCTTTATCACACTATTTGTTTGCCATATGTGCACTTTGTCTAAGTGGTCTTGGTATGATGAACATTTAGAAGTCATTTTATTTTATACATAGATCATTGTGTTAATTAATGGGTAAGTATGCTTAAGTGACTAAGCCTAACTTAAAAAACAATTTCACAATGTAGTATCTAAAACAATGCTATCTTGCAATATGATTATTTGTCTTTATGCTATGTGGTATCTTTGTGTCTAGTAGTAGATTATTTGTTTTTATAAGATGTTGTCATATGATATTCACATCTTTTGTCATTAAGACTTTTGTCTTGTAGGCTGATAACAAACTATTTGTTATTTCTCTTTGTTATGCTTATATTGCATAATTGTTATCTCATTATTGCTACTTAGATTAGTAATATGTTTATGGGATCCATTTTCTTGCATATAGCTTTAAAAGCTAATAGGATTAAGTTTTAGAGGTTTGAAATTTGTGTTTGGATATCTTTCAATATACCTCTCTCCAAATCGTATTGTTGCTTCCGCTCACCTAACAATATCTCCATCATCTTTTAGTTAAAACAATACATCTCCCATAAGGAAAACCACATGCCTCATCGTGCGATCATCTCGCATTGATAGAGAAGAGCTACGTAACTTCACGGATGAAGTTCTTTGTATGCTAACCAATATCCACTAAAACATTGCTAAGCTCATCGCTTTCATTAATCTGCAACATCCTAAACACTTTACCTTCATTCTTCATTTAATGCATCATAGATTATGTTGAATGTCCACCAATTAAGGAGGAGAGAAATTCATTCACATAATTGTCTTTTCACATTAAAGAACATGTACTCATGTTTCTTACATTCCCAAATACCGACAAGTAGGTTCAAATCACTTAGTTAAATCAGTTCACAAAATCACAAAGTGTTTCTAACCTTATTATCTCAACATCACAGCTCTGCACCAATATCTCATTAAAAGAAAAACACATCATGTGTTTGACAAACCTCTTAAATGAGATACATTAAGTCTCCTTAGAATTTGACTAGGATTAGTGAAACCAAATTAGTAGTTATAAGTGAATAGACCTTAGCATGAACCTTCGTTTGATCAAAAACGACAAAACATGACCTAATCGATTTTGGTCCCACGGAACCCTTCGATAAGAAGGACGGAACCAAAATTTTGGTTCCGCCCAATCCGCGGGTACCTGATCAGATTTTAACCATTCAGAAACCAAACAACCTTCTCGTAACCAACGAATCTAGAATTTTCATCTTAATCTCACAACTTAATTGTCTAGAACATCTTCAGTGTCTAGAACACTATCATAGGATCTCATCCTTTTCATTCTTGATTCATATCAAGCAAGTCATTGTCAGTGCAAACAGAACCATCACTCTCAACACATTGTTCCAACCAACACTCTCATCATATGATGTCATTTTCATCCGCTTATAGGTATCTAGTATTTCTAATTGTTGCATATGGAATTTCTATTCCTAAGTGATCATTGTCGTCACTTCCTCTCATTTTCATTCAAACATTTACTATGGCACGATTCATCTTTGGTAGATGATAACATCATAACCGTAACAGTCTTCAAATACTCTTATAGCATTTGCTATACATTAGAGTTTCTGAATTCATTGCATTCATTATAATCACCACCATCCATCACTTTTTTCACTAATCATCAATCCCATGGATTAGCGAAAAACCTACTTACATCAACCTTTAGTCATCCATTAAGTTATCATTCACTAGTAAACTAACACCAACACTAGCTTCACTCAATTTAATTCCTCTTCATATCCTACTCATAGGCATTGTTTTGTAGGAATATATTCTTGTAAATGTAATTCTTATTAGAAGATTACACTCTTTATAACATGGTTTACTAGATAATCACGATTGATATCATAATTAGTATGCTGCATCATATTTTTCTTTGATTAGACAATCACAATTGGTAATTTGTTTATGATTAGATTATTTGCATATTTTTTTTTTCCTTGAGATAAAATATATTGCACTAACTATTTCATTGTAGGTTCATCATCATATACGCTCGAACGTATATAGCATACTCATCATAGGATGAAGTTTGCATCGATTATTTTTCTTCTTTTATAGGTGCTACTTAACGCTATCAAATCAGGAGGATTATCAGTCTAGCATTCACATTGCATCGTCTATACACATTGGTCGTATATGACTTAAGACATAGCTTCTAGTGCACTAATCTTTTGTTTTGTAGGTTCATCTTGACGCCCTAGAGCAAGGGGGAGTTTTCGTCAAAGCATTATTTAGGATGCATCATATATACGCATTGGTATATATTACATACTTGTCCAAGGACAAATATTGTTTTATACTAACCTTTATTTTGTAGGATTCTTCGTCCTTGGATCATATACGTCGGTACCCTAGCAACGGGGAGTATAGATCGAGGGGGAGTATATCATATACTAACTCATCATTTTTAGCATCTCTCATCCTTGAACCGTATACGTTGGTACTCTAGCAATGAGGAGTATACATCAAGGGGGAGCATATCATAGTCTAACTATTTGTTTTGTAGGATCATACATCATATCCTTGTCACTCCATTTAGGGGGAGTACAAATCAAGGGGGAGCTTTAAAGTTCTCAAAATCACATTCCACTACGCATATCTTCTTTTATATTTCGACAAAAAGGAGGAGATAGGTCAACATAGTCCAACATAGCTTACTCACGTGTATCATTGGGTGTTTACTTTTCATTCATCATGCATTTTTCATATATATTCTTTTTATTGCACACCACTAACCTTAATGTAGGTTAAGATTCTTAATTTGATCCATGGATCCGCTTACAACCTAGGAGACGCAACAACCATAGGAGATTGGAGTAGTCTATTTAACTTCACTAGGGATGATGCAAGCTCGCCATTTCGGGGAGAAATTAAGTTAACTCCAAGGACACACCCTTTTTGCTTCGACAAAAGGGGGAGAAAGGTGTAAACGGAGAAAGTGAGTAATTACGGACACAAGGAGAAAAGGGAGAAAGGTGTAAACGGAGAAACGGACACAAGGATAAAGTAAGTCATTACGGACACAAGTAACTTTTTGCATTTTACTTTCTATCACGTTTACATATTTTGTCATCATCAAAAAGGGGGAGATTGTTAGTGCAAGCAGTCTCGTTGGGGAGATTGCTAGTGCAAGCAATCTCGTTTGTTTTGATTGATGACAAACATGTAACTTGATACATAACGTAAAATGTACAAGTTACTTGTAATCTTATCTTGTCTCAACATACATTCAACATCTCTCGAGTCCTCGTATGATACAACACAGGTTCGTACATGTTTGTTATGTGGCATTATGATCAAACCCTTAACAAACCATTTAGAATGTTTAAAATACGGTTAGGTAATTAAGTATTTTAAAAAGGCTAATCATTCTACTTAGAACCTCATTTTATATGATCACTAGGATACACATAAACATTACAAAGTTCACTAGGAATAACATATACAAGTTTACATGTTTATTTCTTAAAATGGAAACTTTATTAGTTAAATAATACCATGACATCATGCCATACATCACATATGATATCTTAGGTAGATTGTGTAATATCTTGTTTAGATTTACAAGTTACAAAGTTGACATTTGTGGATCTTGGAAGATTTGGAAAGATACACAAAGATATCTTAGCTGTCATACCCACGGATCCAAACGTTAACAAGCACGGATCCCTTTTATGGGATCCGCCGGATCCGTGGGATGATTTTCTTGTTTTCCTATAATTAGTAACACATGGTTTTACACACATGGTTTTAGTTGTACACATGGTTTTAGTCTTACACATGGTTTTAGTTTTACACATGGTTTTAGTTGTACACATGGTTTTAGTTTTACTATAAATACTTGCCCATTGTTACCCATTGGTTTCATCCAACTAGAACATACATTCCCTCACTCATTACACACATTTGGATCAGTAGCAAACTATGTAGATTCATACATTAATCACCCATTACATAATGATCATAATGTTACTAACTTTCATTATGTTGTAAGCATACATTGTTAATGATCCTGTGAAGCAAGCTCAAGATCATGAGACATCATCCATAGCATACTTCATGATCCACCAAGAAGATCTTAGTTGCATACATGAAGATTCATCACAACAAATTTAGGGAGCTTGTGATCTTCATACATTGAAGGCTTCCGATCAATGGAAGTTCATATAGTGTAGGCATTCATATCCATGATATACTTATGTCATGGATCATTGTTGTAACCATCATTGTATCATTTAGATCAGTAGAGTGAGGTTAGTATTTTAGTCCTTAAAATACAAAGAGTGTTGGGAGTGGTTGTACCCTTGTAAAGAACTCGACATCTAGCTTAGTGTCGGAAATTGTATAAGCGACGATGGGAGTGGTTGTACCCTTGTAAAGAACCCGGTGTTTAGCTTAGTACCGGAAAAGGAAGTAAGCGACGTGTAAAGGTTTTCTCCGCCTAAGAAAGGGAGCTTGTTGATCTAGTGAAGTAACTCTCGAGTTGGGTACTCGGGGAGTGGAGTAGGGCGGAGAGGAGCTCCGTGACCGAACCACTATAAATCATCGTGTTCGGTTTGCGCTTTCTTTTACTTATCTATTTACTTTTATATTTGCATTATGTGATTGCTTGTGTTGTGATTATGTGATAATACTTGTGTGACAACTTGGTAGACATAAACTACAACAGACAGTGTTCATATTAGAACTAGCCGAATTGGAAATTTGATACAACAAGTTTTAAGTTTTAAAATGGTAAACGTATTCACCCCCCCTCTACGTTTTCACAGTGACTATAATGCCTGGGAGTCCGAACCTACAAACGATATTCTCCCACACGAATTTCTTTACATCTTTGCCGGTGGTTTTAGCAAGGGGTTTTGCCTCTATCCACTTCGTGAAGTAATCTACGGCTACAATGACAAATTTTACTTTCCCTGGGGCTTCCGGTAGGGGACCTAGTACGTCCATTCCCCATTGGTAAAAAGGCCATGGTGCCATGATAGATGTCATGATGGTTTTAGGTAGCTTCGGAACCGGAGCGTGGATCTGACAGGAGTCGCATTTGTTGATTTCTTCTCTGGCGTCTCTGTGCATGGTTGGCCAGTAGTATCCTTGTCGCATTAGCTTGGCTACGACCGACCTTGGACCGGGATGCATCCCGCATGCCCCTTCGTGCACCTCTCGGATGACATAGTTTGCTTGGAGAGGGCCGACACATCTTAGCATCGGGCTGAGGTTTGATTTTTTGAACAACACATCTCCTTCCATCGTATATTGAGGGATTTTCATCCGTAGTGCCCTTGCTTCATTGGGGTCATTAGGCCACACACCTTCTTTCAAACATCGGATGATCGGGGTCATCCAGTTATCCTCCTCTTCTTCTACGATTGCTCCGACCTGTTTCTCTTCGGTTGACGGCTTTTCCAAAACTTCGACCATAATTTCTTTGGTCAGATGGTTAAAAGCTACCGAGGCTAGTTTGCTCAAAACGTCCGCCTTTTGATTCTGTGTTCTCGGTATGTTACAGATTTTGAATTTTTTGAAACCGCCGATGTATTCTTTTGCCTTTGCCATGTATCGGATCATACTTTCTTTGGTCGCTACAAAGTCCCCATTGATCTGACTCGCTACCAGCTTTGAGTCCACTCGGACCTCAAGGCATTTCACCATCATCTTTGTGGCGAGTCGCAGACCGGCAAGGAGCGCCTCATACTCCGCTTCGTTATTGGTACTTTTGAAGTTTAAACGGAGAGCGTAAGTGTGTTCGGTCTGGCAGGGTCCGATCAACACGAGGCCCGCTCCGGAACCCTTACTGCTCGACGCACCATCTGTGTAGAGTATCCAGTTCTCCGGATTAGAGATGTCATGGACTCCTTTTTCTTGTTTTTTCGGACGCGACTCCTCCATTCCGACAGGAATTTCCGATATGAAGTCCGCAAGGACTTGCCCCTTAATTGCGTTCCTTGGCATGTAGGTGATGTTGTAGGCTCCTAACTCTATGGAAAATTTTGTCAACCTTCCGGAGGCCTCAGGCTTACTTAGAACTTGCTTTATTGGTTGATCCGTTATTACTCGGATGGGATGGGCCTCAAAATACCTTCTTAATCTTCTTGATGTGTGTATCAGCGACAACGCCAGTTTTTCGACCGGAGAGTAGTTCTTTTCAGCTTCTTGTAACGTTCGGCTTACATAGTGAATGGGCGTTTGCTTCCCGTCTCTCTCGGTTAGCAGGACTGCACTGATAGCTTCTCTTGCCGCTGACAGGTACACATATAAGGTCTCTTTTGTTTTAGGTGTTGATAGGTATGGGAGATCTAAGATGAGTTTCTTGAGCGATTGGAATGCCTCCTCAGCCTCATCGGTCCACCTATATTCGTCCTTGTTTTCTTTGGTAATGTTTTTCAGAGTTTCAAAGAATGGAAGGGACCTCTCGGCGGATTTTGCCAGAAATCTGTTTAGAGCGGCCAATTTGCCACTTAAACTCTGCATTTCTTTCAAAGTGGAAGGGGATTTCATTTGTGCGATGACTTTTGTTTTGGCCGGGTTTACCCGAATACCTTCGGAAGTTACCATGTAGCCTAGAAATTTTCCTTCTTCCACGCCAAAAGAGCATTTCTTCGGATTTAATTTCATGTTAATTTTTCGCAGGTTGTAGAAAGTTTCGGCGATGTCGGCCAACATCTCCTTTTCTCCTTTGCTCTTGATCACCATATCGTCCACATAAGCTTCCAGATTCCTACCAATCTGACTCCGGAAAGCCGAATCAACGAGACGTTGGTAGGTGGCTCCGGCATTCTTTAAGCCGAATGGCATTTTGGTATAGCAGTATGTCCCTTGCTCCGTATAGAACGCTGTCTTTTCTTCATCTTCTTCGGCCATTTGGACTTGGTGGTAACCCTTGTATGCGTCTAGAAAGCACTTATACTTGAACCCCATAACCGACTCGATCTTCTAATCAATTTCCGGGAGCGGATAGTAATCCTTTGGACACGAGGAGTTTAAGTTTTTGAAATCAATACACATTCGCCAATTTCCATCACTCTTCTTTACTAGTACTGGGTTGGAGATCCACGTGGGGTAGCGAACTGGCTGAACGATTCCCGCTTTCAGCCATTCGTCCACCTCCTTTAGTACCACTTGATTCTTTTCCTCGGATAAGTTACGCTTCTTCTGAGCTACCGGTGTGTCGTCAATGTTAACGTTCAGGTGGTGTTTGATCAGTCGTCGTGGAACTCCGGTCATATCCGAAGGTTGCCACGCGAACACGTCTCTGTTCTTCCTCAACAGCTCGACTAGATGTTTCCGGCATTCTTTCGAAAACCCTGTTCCTATGGTGACCAGTTGTTCCGGATGTGCGGGGTTTATTAGGATTTCCTCAGTACTACCCCCTTCCGATTTGACAATTTTTGCCTCTCGAGGCACTTCCGTTATTTGTTTCTTTTCCAGTTGCCTGCATTCTAGCATCATAGCCGACCGTGCGACCAATGTCGCCACGCCCTTCGGTGTGGGGAACTTGACCATCGAATGAATTGTCGATGGGATTGCCCTTAACTCCTTAAGGCCGGTTCGGCCTAGTATCACATTGTAGGGGGATGGGGACTGTATCACACAAAATTTCATATTTGTTTTTCGTAACATACCGTGGTTGCCGAAACACACATCCAATTCGATTTTGCCCAACGGCCTGCTAATTTCTCCGGAGAATCCTACCAGAGAAGTGCTCGTCTCTTTGAGCCTTTCCCTTATGTCTGAGCTGAGGTTACTGAAACAATGCTCATACATTACGTTCACAGAGGATCCTTCGTCGATGTATATCCTTCGGACTAAATACCCTTCTATGTCACCCTCGACAATGAGTGGTTCATCTGACAGATCACCGGTCGCGACCGGGGGGAAAACTATGGGGACGTTCATCCATTCCTCGTCCTGCCCCCCATACTTTCTCTTTCTATTCTCCGGATGGCTTCTTACCATGCCGATCATTTCGGATTTTTTGAGGAGTTTCGGTTTTTTCGGTTGTTGGTTCTGGTTGTTATCGGTTTCGTTTGGGAAGTGAGAGGAAGGACCAGCCATTTCAACACTCTGGTAGATTGAATAGCGGGTTCCACGGATGGCGCCAATTTGTTGAAGTAAAACCTTGCGGGTAGGTCCTACTTCTATGCTTCGTCCTTCGGATGGGCTCCTTCGGACCTTGCTCACTCCTGCACAAGAAGAATACGCGTTAGGCTCGCCCCGGGTTTGATCCTAGGACCAACCTCCGGCGTGAAAATAAGTATCAGGTAATATGAACAGTGATGCGAGAGTAACAGTAGTAGGTGTAAAAAATATATCCCTATTGCTAATGAGATATGGGTATTTATACTACCCACATCTACTGTACCTGTTTACCTTGGAACTTGTGCGTTGACCTACATCTGACTTAGCAGGTAGATGTCAGGTCACGTGGTAGACATAATCCCGTGATATCTGGGGTGTCAGCGGTTGATGGGACTTGTCACTGTAGATGGCGGCGGTCCGCTTCGTATGTGTATCCGGAGGTGAGATAGTCCGAACGAGATGGGACGTCCGGACACCGTGGAGCATGGTCCGGACGAAGTATGACGTCCGGACACATACACCAACACATGCTTAATTGATACATGCAATATGAATAGATTAAATGTAGTATAAAAAATAGGAGATGATTTGCACACTTTGTTTTTTAATTTGCACACGCCACTGCATAGACTGACAAAGCATGATGTGAATATGGTACAACTGTATAAAGCATAAAATAATGTGTCCCAATAAAAAGAAAAGTTACCAAATCAATTTCTTAAAAAAAATCCATCATAATATGATACTGAATAAACATATTAGAGCACAAGATGCAATGGCAAACGAGGCTCGCCAATCCGAGGTGGCCCTCGCCACTTTGCATGCCACTGCACCGGCCCTCATCTCGCCAAAACTATCGCCAATTATTTGGTGTTCGCCAAATGAGTATTTTGTGTTTTTTTTTTTAATTGATTTTTTGTGTTTTAATTGGGTATTGTGGGTCACAAAAGTGAGATTTTGGCTTAAGTTACTGGGAATGGTGTTTTTGGGTGTGAGTGAGAGGTAAGTGAAAAGGGGAAAAGCTAAGGTGGCGCTTTGACTTATGTTACTGCACCTTGTGCTCTTAGGGACACCTTTTTGTGTGTCAATAAAAATGGAAGTTATATTCGAATTCAAATTTTCATCTACCCTGGTCTCATTTGAAACTACAAGAAAGATGAACAAAATGATATGTCGTTAATTCATTGTCATGTTTAAAGGTCACACATAATATGTATTTGCTAAAAGTTTAAAAGAATACACTTATATACACAGTACCCAACTAAGAATCTAATACAAGTTATTGTAAAAATAAATTTTGATTAATATCAGTAATTAATTTTTGAGTAATAAAGGAAACCATTAAATGAATTATTTCCTGTAGGGGTGTCAGTAGGGTCGGGTTGACCCGAACCGAACCCGATAAACCTTAGCGAGTCGGGTTAAATCGGGTTGAAAAAGCTTATCGGGTTAGTTTCACCCGAACCCGATAACCCGACATTGTTATCGGGTCGGGTTAGGGTTAGAAAATTTTTGTTGTCGGGTTATTGGGTCAACCCGACAAGACCCGAAAATTATTATTTAATTCTATTTAATTTTACTGATAACTTAAAAGGCCAATACCAGTATCTAAAATTTGCATGGGACATTTGGTTTTTCAATTCCACTGCAGCCTACAAGGCTATTGGTTACTAATACTCAGTTCCATTACGTGTTTAATGTGGTTTGAAATGCTGCTATGCAACTGTGCTACTGCCTATTGATGTGTTTTTGTCTTTGGTAATGCTATGGCAAGGTAGCATATTTTTTTTATGAAATGAAATGACACAAGTATTATACTATCCAAAATCAACATCAGTAGTATTATAATGAAATGGTATCTTTGGTTCAAAATGACACAAGTATTTTAATGATCAGTAGTATTATAATGAAATGGTTTCTTTGGTTCAAAATGACACAAGTATTTTAATGAAATGTATGTTTCAGTTAGTTATTTTTTGTTCAAAATGACAAAGTCTCTAAATGACACAAGTATTTTAGTGAAATGTATGTTACAGTTACTTATTTGTAGTATATTCAATTTTCTTTTTGAACTTAAGATATTCAATTTGGGCTTTGCATATTGTTAATCATTTTTAGCTATCAAAAATTAAATGTTAAAGACAAGTGTTTAAGCTCAAATATTTTTTTGTCAAATTTTATAAGCCAACCCGATTAACCCGAATCACCCGACCTGACTACACCCGACCCGATATCAACCCGAACCCGATAACCCGACTCCTTATCGGGTCGGGTTGCGGGTTAGTTTTTTTCTAACTAAAACCCGACTCACCCGACCCGACAAGACCCGATAACACCCCTAATTTCCTGGCGTCGCCTAACTTGGGAAACTACCAATGACTATTCTAAAGTTTAATTTTAACATTAGGAGTAGTTTAGTAATTTTACTATGTTGAATTTTTAATAATTAAACATTAAGTTCATGCTGTATGGGTATGTTTTTTTTTTGACGATGAGCGGTGAGCAATGAGCATTTTGAATTTTAGTGGTCGTTTGGCAAAAGAGCGGTGAGTTTTGGCTAATTTTTAGAAAGGTTAATTTTCCAATGCTTTATGATGAAGCGAAAAGTGTACCGCTTTTAGGGGGTCATTTAAGCCCTAAATCGTATTTATTTGATCAACTATTGCCTTAAATCATTCCTTTTGTCATTTTAGGTACTTTGGAGAAGAAATCTGGAAAATGAAGCATTTTGGACGTTTTTGGAGCATAAAAGTAAAAAAAACGACAGTCTCATAATCGGCTGGAAAAGTACCTTTGACGGCGTCAAGTATTGCTCTTGACGGCGTCATGGCTTGGCAAAAGAGGTGGATATGAAAAATACACATGATAAGCCAGAGAATTTTACAATAGAAAATCTGACGGCGTCACCCTTTAAGGTGATCAAGGCCATCACGGTTTAACTTAAAGCGAGACGGCGTCAAGCCCATTTCTGACGGCGTCAAGCCTTGATAAGCCAGAGCGGATTTTGGAGCACTAAAGAGGGACGGCGTCAAGAAGGCTATCCGGGAACCCTAGACACGGCGAGGTGACGGCGTCAAGATCTACAACGTGACGCCGTCAGCCCTTAAACTCTATATATAGTTTTGCAATTTTTTTGTCATTAGTGTGCAACTTTGTGAGGAGAAACCCTAAGACGAATTTCTGCCATTTTTAAGGGTTTTCATACCCTTGGATCTCCCATGTTTAATTGAAGATAAGTATTCATTTAATCAATCAATATGTCTATGTGTTGTTTGATTACATCTTGTTCTTGTCTTTTAATTAACATGCTAGGCTAGATTTATCTTGTGTTTGCTTAGATCTAATGAAACCTAACTATTGATTATTGGTTATTAGTGTGTTATTTATTGTATTGGATGATTGTTTATCGATGTTAGGCTTAAGAAAACTGGCTAACTTCCTATACGGTAACTTGCTTGAACGTCTTAAGAAACATGAACCAATGCGTACTAGGTTTATATGGTTGTATTTAATGCATGAGCGAATTCTAGTGATCCCATGTTAGGAGCTTCTTAGCCGGCTCGACATAGGAGTGAAGTAGGAGCTTGTAGAGTTGGGGAAGTACGTACGCCACCCCACGATTGGTATTAAGGAATACACCCGTCATCCACGCAATTAATACACACTAATCAACCGGTAAAAGATAGTTAGGGAGTAAGGAAATCTAAGTAAACACATTTCTCTCCATATAAGTTCCACAACCTTTTTATTTTCAGTTATTTTATTTTATTTGCAATTGTAGTTATTTGGGTTAGTTGACTAGCAACTAATTCCGCCCACTCCTTCAAACCCGAGATTTTACTTGCTTTCATAAAAATATAAAAAAACAAAAAAAGAATCTTCCCTCACCCTTAGACCTATTAGAGTAGTTTTTCAATCCTAACGACACTATTCCCCTAGAGAACGATCAATCCCCCGGTACTTGTCACTACACTATACTACATCGGTCAGGTACACTGCCTGGTGGGGATTGCAAGCCTCTTGAGATCCCTCGAGAGGTAAAACCTGTTGTAAGGTCGCAAAACCACGCATCAAGTTTTTGGCGCCGCTGCCGGGGAATAGTTATTGTTTAGGTTGAATTTTTATTTTATTAGGTCTACTCACTAGATTCCTTTCTAGTGAGATTTTTTATTTTATTTTTCTAGGTTTTCTTTAGTCTATCTATTTTCTTCGTGTTTTTGTTCGTATAAGATTTTCATTGACTATTCAGTTTGCCATTATGGAAAACGCGAATCCACCCCTTACACCTGGCGAAGTGGCTTTGTTGCGTAGCCAACTTGAGAATGAGATTAGTGAGCTCAGAGAGCTCAATAGAATGATTGATATAGAGCTTGATTATGCCTTGAACAGCTTAGAGACCGCCATATGCTCAGATAATTACTTAGAACGTAATAATCTTACGGTTGAGAAGTTGATTGAGAAAATTGATGAAGTGAAGGTAGATCCTAGGTTGGATGATTATTTCAATGAATACCCCACTAAGGAGGAGATTGCTTACTATAACAACCTAGTTGATAACCCTCGACCACCTTTTGTTAGAATTGACCCAAAGATTAAGAGGGGTGATCCTGGGAATGTGAAGATACCATGTATGATTGGATACCAATACGTTGAGCATGCTTACATTGACTGTGAATCCCCAACCAACGTGATGTCATCAGGCCTTTATAGCCAAATCATAAACACACCACTTGAGCCTAGGAATGACCCCAAGTGCCCCGGCGGAGTTTGCAACTTCGTTGGAAGGATTAAGGACATGCATATCCTTGTTGGGAATTTTACCTTTGTCACCAACTTCATGATCTTTGAAGATTTGGCAAGTGTTGTTGACTGCCGCCTATCTCACGTGGTGTTAGGTAAGCCGTTTATTGAAGCATCCAATTTAAAGTATGATCGTTTAAGAGGCACGATTCAGTTTTCTAATCACATAGATAGGATCACATATAGGATGCCTTATCGGGTAAATGAATTTCGTTTTGTGCCTCGATTTGACAAGGACAACATTGGTGCGATTGAGGACATCAATGATGAGGATAAAGAGAAAGGCATGGAGGTTGTTAGAATGATTAGAGGGGCAATTGATATGGAGGTTGTTAGAATGAACCTAGGACATAAATACAAAGTTGATATGGAGGTTGTTAGAATGATTAGAGGGGCAATTGAGAAGCAAAACGGAAAAACGTAGAACCCGCGACTTTGAGTCTAGCTACAAGACTCGTTAATAAAGAAAAGTGCTTCTTGGGAGGCAACCCAAGCTTTATTTGCTTTGTGTGTTTATTTATTTGTTTGTTTAATTTTATTTGTTTCCGTATGTATGTTTAATTTTTATTATTATTGATTCATGTTCAAAACTAAATTGTGAAAATGCTTTATCTTGTTTTTAACTTCGTCTTAACTACATATAAAGGTATTTTACAAAAGTTAAGTGTAAGGGAAATCCAAATCGGTTTATTAGAACACAAATGAACATGAATCGTAATAATATTAAATTAACATACATATTAGTATTTGTTTGAGTCAAATGCTTGTATCGAGTCATAATGATATTTTGCAAGATTTCCAGGAAGTAAGGTATAGGTTTTTCCAGAAATTTTCCGGAAACTTAACATGAAAAATCTGTCAGATCATTTCTGACGGCATCAGGATTTACAACCTGACGGCGTCAGGTTTTAATTTTCTGAAATTTTTGAAAGTTTTGTTTTCATAAAAAGTTTTTATTAAATCTCTAACTTATAATCTCCAGGAATCTGCAAAATTATCATTCCACAAGCATTATATCCTTATATATAGATTTATCCCGCCGATGTTATGCAGGTTGTCGTGTTTGTTTTCTCAGGTTTAACAGGTTATTTTGGACAAGGAGATGTATGTGGAATCAAGCTTTTGGCGATGCATTAGTCTTGGAGCTTCTACATTCACTTGGAAGAAGATCTAACCATGTTACTTCTTTATCCACCGAGCGAATCAGGGGAGTATTTGATTTCATTCGTTTACCTTATTTACTTTTACATCTTGTTATTTGAACATTGGGGACAATGTTCATCTTAAGTGTAAGGGGGGGGGGGGGGGGGGTAAAATACGATACTTTAGAGAATGCTATTACGCTTGATTTTTGTTTGTTTAATATTAGATGTGTAATAAAACTGAGAGAAATACCTGTTAGGGTAATTTTAGTGCCAAATTTAAATTTTTTTTACAACATTTAGGAGTGAAACTTTGATTTTAATGAGCGTCTCACGGATAGGAGTTATATGACTAGCACAAAAACCGTACCACTAAAAAAATTTTCCACCCCCAAATATGTGAGGTTCGCCCCTAGAATTGGTAGGAAAAACATTTATGCTATGATGTGTGTACCGGTAGCACTTAGATTCTAGAACTTGCGTTAGGACCATTCCGAGGCCACAAGTGAGACTACATTCGTGTAGTTAGATTTACTACATGATAAGAGGCATTAGGATTAACCCATTGTTTTACACCTGTGTTTTTGTTATAATTACTTTGGCTACATTGGTCAAGTAATTCTCCCACACCCTTTGCGTTGTACCCATTTTTGGTACTCGATACCCCTAGTACACCCCTCAGAGCCTATCTTTTCATTTCTAACTTTAAGCATTTTACTTAAAGTAAGAATTTGTTTACACCCCACTTAAATGTACACCCAAATCGCCTTAACCTACCTTGTATGCACTCATTTTTAGTGCATTATTGTGACAACATTTGTTTAAACCCTAAGTTAATTATCTAATTGATTACATGGTTGCTAAGTCGAGTCATATCCTTGTACATATTGTTTTGGGACGATTGGGACTCATGGGTAAAGTACTAGTGTAACGGAGTAATGGGGAAGAACAACATTATTACCCCCATATGTGCTAAATATTTTAAAAGTACTCCAAGTTTTTCGATTATCTTAATTCGAGTCATTAGAATAGTAATTGTAAAGTTATGTAAAAGTTCAAGTGTAAGGGGAATGCAACGCCCCTATGATGTATTATTTTGGATGGTAGGGAAAGAGTGTATGAAAAAAAAAAAAAAAATCGAAAAAATCAAGAAAAATACAAAAAAAATGAGAAAAAGAAAAATAGAAAAAACATACGGACTACCATCCCGTTTCATTTTATGTTTATTTTATGTTTTTGTTATTTTGTCTTTAGCTTAAGTCGAGTCTAGTCTTGGCTTAGCAACGCCATATTGTACATGTAATTAATCAAGATCTTTAACTCGCCACCAGTAAAATATCCTTTATCCAACAAAACCGTGTTTATCATATCCCTACACCTCACGTTATAACCCATGTAAAAGCCCTCTCTGATAGTTTGTCTTAGGTGCTTACGCCTAGTGGAGAAGGTTTTCAATCCTTTCCCAAGACTATGGTAATCTATTTGCTATGGCAGGTAGTGAGAGATATTATCCGTTTTCATTTATGAGATTTATTTTGATGACACCTGAGAGATGTGAGTATCTAAACACTACTTGTGAGGTGCTAGTTTGTAATCTCCGTGCTTATTATGATTAAAGTGGAACGACTATTTGTTGTAATTACTTTTATATTAGCGTTAAATGACCCCTAACTTGTATTTTGATTAGAATAAAAGCGCATTTGCTTGAGGACAAGCAAATCTCAAGTGTAAGGGTATTTGATGAAGCGAAAAGTGTACCGCTTTTAGGGGGTCATTTAAGCCCTAAATCGTATTTATTTGATCAAATATTGCCTTAAATCGTTCCTTTTGTCATTTTAGGTACTTTGGAGAAGAAATCTGGAAAATGAAGCATTTTGGACGTTTTTGGAGCATAAAAGTAAAAAAAACGACAAAGTCTCATAATCGGCTGGAAAAGTACCTTTGACGGCGTCAAGTATTGCTCTTGACGGCGTCATGGCTTGGCAAAAGAGGTGGATATGAAAAATACACATGATAAGCCAGAGAATTTTACAATAGAAAATCTGACGGCGTCACCCTTTAAGGTGATCAAGGCCATCACGGTTTAACTTAAAGCGAGACGGCGTCAAGCCCATTTCTGACGGCGTCAAGCCTTGATAAGCCAGAGCGGATTTTGGAGCACTAAAGAGGGACGGCGTCAAGAAGGCCATCCGGGAACCCTAGACACGGCGAGGTGACGGCGTCAAGATCTACAACGTGACGCCGTCAGCCCTTAAACTCTATATATAGTTTTGCAATTTTTTTGTCATTAGTGTGCAACTTTGTGAGGAGAAACCCTAAGACGAATTTCTGCCATTTTTAAGGGTTTTCATACCCTTGGATCTCCCATGTTTAATTGAAGATAAGTATTCATTTAATCAATCAATATGTCTATGTGTTGTTTGATTACATCTTGTTCTTGTCTTTTAATTAACATGCTAGGCTAGATTTATCTTGTGTTTGCTTAGATCTAATGAAACCTAACTATTGATTATTGGTTATTAGTGTGTTATTTATTGTATTGGATGATTGTTTATCGATGTTAGGCTTAAGAAAACTGGCTAACTTCCTATACGGTAACTTGCTTGAACGTCTTAAGAAACATGAACCAATGCGTACTAGGTTTATATGGTTGTATTTAATGCATGAGCGAATTCTAGTGATCCCATGTTAGGAGCTTCTTAGCCGGCTCGACATAGGAGTGAAGTAGGAGCTTGTAGAGTTGGGGAAGTACGTACGCCACCCCACGATTGGTATTAAGGAATACACCCGTCATCCACGCAATTAATACACACTAATCAACCGGTAAAAGATAGTTAGGGAGTAAGGAAATCTAAGTAAACACATTTCTCTCCACATAAGTTTCACAACTCTTTTCATTTTCAGTTATTTTATTTTATTTGCATTTGTAGTTATTTGGGTTAGTTGATTAGCAACTAATTCCGCCCACTCCTTCAAAACCCGAGATTTTACTTGCTTTCATAAAAATATAAAAATACAAAAAAGAATCTTCTCTCACCCTTAGACCTATTAAAGTAGTTTTTCAATCCTAACGACACTATTCCCTGTGGAGAACGATCAATCCCCCGTACTTACCACTACACTATACTACATCGGTCAGGTACACTGCCTGGTGGGGTTGTAAGCCTCTAGAGATCCCTCGAGAGGTAAAACCTGTTGTAAGGTCGCAAAACCACGCATCACTTTTAAAAAAAAAGGGTGAGCTGTGTGTAACACCGCCAAAATTTGGTATAGCGGAAGACTTAACAAAGCTTCGGGGTGCTACGTAGATTGGTACACAACATAAGCATAAGAAAACGGAAATACATCATCCATTTTAAATAAAACATTTCAACCAAATATTTAATGTTTACATTTATTCAAAAGTGCGAAAGTAAGCCAAAAAACATAAGGATAGGTCTCAATTAGATTATTAGAGTCTGAAATTGATCCAAGAACCGTGCCACTTGCCAAGCCTCCAAATCTTAAACAGTCAACCTCAGATGCATCAATTACCTGAGAAAACATGAAAAGGTCAGCTAACGCTGGTAAGTTCATAGGTTTAATCAATAAGCATTAACAGTTGGACCAATATAAGTTATTTGCTACACTTGACTAAGCTAAATATCAGTCACATATTACCATACAACAAGCAGGACACAGGAGCCCTCATATAATAGGCAGGACACATGAGCCCTCATGTAACAAGCAGGACACTGGAGCGCTCATATAATATCTAACCTTAGCCAGTTAACGAGTTATAGCAAATCATAAAACAACAGTTAGGTCCATTCAAAACAGTTTTGCATGTTTTCTCACCCCAAGATTTCAATAAATAATATATGATTAAAAGTGGGGCTATGAAACTCACTTCAATCAAGCAATGCACAAATACAACAGTCTCAAGCGTAGCCTAGCACAACAGCAACTAGAATCTCACGGCACGACCTAATAATATAAAGACTAGTCTTAACATATATCCCATAAGATAACTAAAGCGCAAAAGTTTCCAAAAGTTAACTATTCTCATTCCCAAATTCATTTCCAAATTAATTTTATTTTATCCTTTTATTAGAGTTTGGTATCATCGTTTCTGCAACGGTAAGAAGACAAGGACTTATGAGTACACACACCAAAAGAAAGACAATAACGAAATCGTCGCGGAGAAAATGACGAGGAGTCAAGAAAAGATGACGAAGAGGAGACCAAAGATATCAAGTAACAAACACAACAAGTAGATGGAATGATTGGCAATCGTCGATAATTTCCCATAATCCCATATAATTTCATAAACATACTTGTTTTATATTTTTAAACAAAATTCGCCATGACTCGTCCATTTATAGAACGTGTCCGTTTATAGAAAACGAGATAAAGTATGACGGTGGTGGCGCGTAGGGTAGAATCAACGCGCGTGAACTGTGGATTCGTCTTCAAAATGATGAAATAAGGGTGGGTTTGGTGGTGTTTTGACTGTGGGAGTAGCGGTGGTGATCGGTGGTGGTGGTTATAGGTGATGGCGGCGACAGCTTATGAGAGAGAGAAAGAGTGTTTTAATTTAGGTTTAGGGTTTGCAAAAATGAGTGTGATGAGATATTTATTAATGAGTTGGGCCGAAAATGTAAATTAGCAAAGATAGAGGGGGCGCGGGTAAACTTAACGCGAGGGGCCAACTTGTAAACTTTGCTATTCTTTTAGTATGTTGACTTTCGGGCTCGTTTAGGTTAGCAAAAATTTCCGTGAGACTTTCTAACTTGCGCCATTAATTTTAGAATCAATTTTTCGTTAAAAATGACTATTTATACGCCTATCTTTGTTCAAAACGTCTTAAATCAATTATTTAACATATTATTAGGTTTAGACTCGTGCTGATTCGCGTTGTTCGCAATCTCATATACTACGGGGAAACTTCTCATATCTCATAAAAATATTCCTAAACAAAATCTCATATATTCCAAAGGTGGTTTCTCGGGTCTTAAATATTCTACTTTTACGTAACGCAGTATATAATTAATCGCAAAAATTACTGGTTGTCACACTGTGGCTACTGCTTGCAGCTCACATCCACTGTTCACTGCTACTGCTGACTGCTACTTTTAACAAACACACCCTATATGTAGTATAGATATACTTATTTTCTATATGAAGAAAAAGATAATTGAAGTGTTTTGAATGTCAAAACTATTTTTTTTCCTGGAAAAAACATGTAAGCAGAAATCCTAGAAAATAACACAAACACCGAGGCCTAAAGTATATTTTCTTTATCGTTCTTTGAGATGTTGACGCTAATATAAAAACGCTAATAATGTTGATTAGAGCACAAGGTGTAGTGAGGAGGTGAAACTCCTCATTTGGGGCTCACGGGGTGCCACATCACTTTAACAAACCTCCCCAACTAACTCTCCTCACTAACAACTAACCTCAACTTACTCATTTGGGGCCCACCACTTACAACTTTATTTTTTTATTCAAATTTCTAAATAAACTAATTTCATTTCATTAAAAATAAAAATACATTACATTCAAATAATACAAATAATATTTTTTAGTAAAATCTAGAACTAGTTTTATTTTAGTTTTAGTACTTTAATTTTTTGTTTATGGCCCAATAGAGACTTTGAAAACCCAAGTTTAAATTATTATATTAACACCCACACATCCTTCTCTATTTCTCACCCCCTATTACTCACACATCAATTCTCTCATCTCCTTCACCTGTTTCTTCATCTTAATTAATTTCTTCACCACTATCAGTACCCATCAAACATCATACATAATTTAAACCGATTACAAAACTATAAACTTTGAAATATATTTTATTATATACACCTCAAACCTTCAAAACCCAAAAAAAAAAAGAAAAAAAAAAAAAAGAAAAAGCCACTGACAATGGACTGACAAAAGGACGAATTTTACCCTCGTCGTGCAGACGACGAGGGTTCAAGTGGCGAAAAAAGAAATGGGGGGTGGTGTGGTGGCGAGGCACAACGAAGTGCCACCGTGGCACGGCGAGCCACAACGACGAGCTGCACCTTGTGCTCTTAGTTATTTCATGAAGTATCAAAAGGGTAATTGTTTCTTTATTTTTGGACTTTTTGAATCATGTTTGCAAACCGGAAAATTTCTGTTATTCATTATTGATGTATCATTACCCTATATATAATTTAGCGTCGAGTTTTGCTACAGTTGTTGTAGCAGTGTTGGGCTCGGCTTTGGGCTGTGGGCTCCCGCTTTTCCCCTTTCGTTTATTCCCTCGCTTCTTTACCTATCAATCCGGGTACCTAACACTTCACTTATTCTTGCACGTTCTACTGCCTTCTACCGAAACCCTAATTGGCTGCCGGTGGTGTTTACTTGCGGATCGGTTATGGTCTTTTAGATTTCTTTTGCTTATGTGCCTCTTCTTTGTGGTGGTTACTTTTTTTTTTTTGTGGTAGGTTATTTGTTCACCTGTTTGGTTATGTGCGCTTGCCTGCCTTCGTTGTTTACTTGCGGATCGGTTATGATCTTTTAGATTTCTTTTGCTTATGTAGATGTTCTTTGTGGTGGTTACTGTTTTTTTTGTGGTACCTTATTTGTTCATCGTTTTACTTGCGGATCGGTTATGGTCTTTTAGATTTCTTTTGCTTATGTGCCTGTTCTTTCTGGTGGTTGGTGTTTTTCTATGTGGTACCTTATTTGTTCACCGTTTGGTTATGTGCGCTTGCCGGATCGGTTATGGTCTTTTACATTTCTTTTCCTTACGTAGCTGTTCTTTGTGGTGGTTAGCGTTTTTTTTTGTTGTACCTTATTTGTTCATCGTTTGGTTATCTACACTTGCCTGACGGTATTGTTTTCTTGCGGATCGGTTATCGTCACTGTGGCTGTTCTTTGTGGTAGTTACTGTTTTTTTTTGTAATAGGTTATCTGTTCATCGTTCTGTTATGTGTGCTTGGTTGCCAGTGTTGTTTACTTGCGGACCGGTTATGGTCTTTTAGATTTCTTTTGCTTATGTAGCTCTCCTTTGTGGTGGTTGGTGTTTTTTTTGTTGTACGTTATTTGTTCATTGTTTCGGTCACGGTGTTTTTTTTGTGCTTCTTGCGTGCGCGCCCGTTATGATACCTGCTGTTTTACATGTCTTTTGGTTATGTTCATCTTTTACTTATGTGTCTACTGCTTTTGCCGTAATCTACCGGTATTTTCTTTCTTTAAGGTCTATGTAGCTGCCTTTTCGATGTTTTGTATGGCTAAAAAATATTATCTTCATGTTTGTGATGCGTTTGTTAGTTCACTTGATATGTTACCTATACCTGTTATTACCTGAAATGGCAGATATGAGTGCCATATCAAGTGGTGTAACCGATGTCTCAGATTTTTTCCCCGCGATTCAGTTTACTTACTTGCCTTTTTCTTCTGTGTTGCTGTTACAGTTACCTTGCAAAGCTATTCGCGGCACAATTCTTGAATGTCATAGTATGAATGCTAACTATGTGACTGGACCTGTTTCATATACAAGTTTACCTTGCTTCGGCTATTATATAATTACCTGGTGGCAAGGCAATCAGCAGCTTACTTCGGCTATTATATAATCAGGTGGTGGCAAGGCAATTACCGGGCGGCATGGTCTAAACAATAGCTAAGCAACCGGTCTTATTTTGCAGCCACCACCTCTTTTCAGCTGTCTCTGTGCAGCAGCTGGGATAATTTTGTCACCTTACATTCTCTGAACACATGTTGCTTGGCAAGGTAACTAAGATTGCGGTTGCAGCCATGCTGTGTGTTTAGTGTTCCTTGCAAAGGTTTTGGCAATACAGTTCTTAAATATCATGGTATGACTACTGCCTATCTAACCGGATCCGTTTTGCAACTGCCCTCGATTTAGAGTGGCTGGTGTTGCTACCAAATGAGAGAATGCAGTGGAGAGTGTGATGACCACCTCCTTTGCTCTTGCACTCTCCTATATATAATGGACCGTGGAGTTTTGTTACAGTTGTTGTACCAGTGTTGGCCTCGATTTTGGGTTATGAGCTCCCACTTTTTCCCTTTCATTTGTTCCATCACTTCTTTTAGCCTTTTTCCGATCGCTAACAAATGATAGAATTCGCTGAAGATTTATACATGTCTCTTCCCTGTGATTTTCTTGGTAGTTGTGCACATGTTCTTTGTGAACTTTTGTTGCCTGCTGTCGAAATGTTGTCATTTTCATATGAAATAATTAACATCCATGAATGTCTGCGCAATAGGCTGTGATGAGTTTGTGAGTCTGATTTAAGAAGTGAATCTCTGGCACTTGGCAGGGCAAACTTTCAGATTTGCAGCCGTGCCACGTGTATTTATTTCTGATGATGTAAAACTCATAATTTCTTCACAGATCTGAGCTAGATTGTTTGAGTTTTTCACTTATTGGTTGTAAACTTTTGACACCTGCTGTAGAAATGTTGTCATTTTCAGATGAGATAATTAGCATGCATGGATGTTTGCACAATAGGCTGTGATGAGTCTGTGACCCTGATTTAAGAAATGAATCCCTGGCACTTGGCAGGGCAAACTTTCAGATTTGCAGCCGTGCCAGGTATATTTATTTCTTCTGATCGCTTATTAATATCAGTCCAATGATATGAAATTCATAACTTCTTCACAGATCTGAGCTAAAATGTTTCAGTTTGTCGCTTATTGGTTGTAAACTTTTTATGCCTGCTGTACAAATGTTGTAATTTTCATATCAAATGATGAATGCACGTACATGTTTGCACAATAGCCTCTGATGAGTTCTGCCACTTGGCAGGGCAAACTTTTAGATTTGCAACCGTGGCAGGTGTGTTTATTTCTTGCAATCGCTTATTAATATCAATCCAATGATATTAAACTGATACCTTCTTCGCACACCTCAGCTAAAATGTTTAACTTTGTTACTTATTGGTTGTCATAGCCTGTCATGAACCTGTTACTCTGCTTAAAGAAGTTAATATGTAGCTTTTGGTAACCCAATCTCTTAGATTTGCACCTGTGCCAGGTATATTTATTTCTTGCAATCAGTTTTTAATATCAATCCAATGATATCGATTTCTGAATTTATCTACAGGTCGAACTCAGATAATGTAAAACTAAAGATTGTAAAAAAAACAGACAGAATATCAGTGATGGATGTATGGCAACCAGTCACGGTTACTGCACATATGCAGCTATACCCAGTTTCATATGGTGTATACATCCATCATTGATACTTTGTTGTTGTTTTTTGTACCGAACATTTTTCTTACACTGAACTGTCTCGCTGCATATAATTGCCTCCTTTCACCTGCCACTATATTTACATGGTATTTACACTCAACATTCATACTTTTTAAATCTTTGCGTAGTCATTGTCTTCGTATACATAATTTATTTATATTTTTTTATTCTTCAGGTTTCTGTTCTTGCATATGGCGATGACCAGAAGTTAAGGGCAAGTTATATTTCACAACCTGTTTTTATGTTTACTGTATTCATGTACATATTTTGACCAGTTTTTTCTATTCTTCAGGTTACTATATATATAACATGTAAAATACATAAATACATACACACTTTTTTTTGGGTGCATATCTTTGTTATTCATTATTCTATTAAAAGGTTTACACTAACACTATATATATATATATATATATATATATATATATATATATATATATATATATATATATATATATATATATATATATATATATATATGTATATATATATATACTTTTTACTAGAAGAATTAATAACAAAGATATGTGCCAAAAAAAAAGTTTGCATCTATTTAATACATGTTATATATAACAAAAGACGTTCACTGATAATTGACTACAATTATCAAAGATCAATGCGAAGCAAAATAGTATAGTCTTAGAAATGATTTGGTGCAGATTACTTCTTCACACTATGCTATTTTGCTTCTCACTGATCTTCTAAAATTCGTCCATATTATTAGCCATCAATTTTGATCAGAGGAATGCATATCTCGCGCAGAGTAAAAAAAAACCCAAAACACAAGTAACGGGTAAAAAACAAACCTGCAGCCCAACACTGACTCCAACACTGTACGTTCCCTCCTATGTCTTGCTTCGAGCAATAATTTTTCTTCGATAGAAGCTATTCCTTTTTCTGTCTTTCTAAAATGCCTTTTTTGTCAATGGTTTGCAGCCACAGTATTTAGGCGATGATGATAGTTTTGCACGTTCCCATTTTTTCACCTATGCATTCGTTGGCAGGGCAACCATGATATCAGTTGCAGCCACAATGCACAATTCATGCTGATCACAAACGTGCATATCTGAGCCTGTCAAAATGTCTAGCTCCTCCTCACTCAACTGCGGCCCCTGATCTGAGGTATGTTGGATTGATTTATCTGACGGTAACCATTTACTATCCATCAATTGATTGCTAATATCCTTTATTAAGTTAAGAAAAAAACAACAGTTAATATTCATTATGGTTTACCATCAATTTGCGCTTCAGGAATACTACCACCTATTAATATGGCGTCTTTTTCTATTTCCAGATATTAACAATTGAACTTACGCAGCAACCATACATTGTTCTTTTTTGCATACTCATAACTGTAGTGACATAAATGCTTCTGGTCAAAAATATACTTCAATTTGGAAAGAAGGATGAGAAGCGGAAGAGAATGGTGTGATAAGCAGTTTGATCCAAATTGCTTCTTCGCAACATTCTCTTCCGTTTCCCATCTTTCTTTCAGACTTGAAACATATTCTTGGCCAGAACCAGTTCTGTCACTACACGTCTGCCTATGCAAAAAAAAAATGTTACCTTTTACTGGCACATAACATAAACCTTTTGTATCCGTCCTTTACCAGGTAAAGAAAATGTTTCCTCCTATCTCTTGCTTCGAACACTAATTTTTCCTCAATACAGCTTATTGCTTTTTGTCCCTTTCTAAAATGCCTTTTTCTGAATGGTATGCAGCCGCAGTGTTTAGGTGATGATGATAACTTTGTCCATTCCCATTTTTCCAGCTGTGCGTTCGTTGGCAGGGCAACTACGGTATCAGTTGCAGCCACAGCGTACATTACAAGCTGATCACAAACGTACATATCTGAGCCTTGCTAACATTGAAACATGTGGCACTTCGCTCGACTACGGCTCCTGATCTGAGGTATATTGAATTTATTTATCTAAAAGTAACCATTTGCTGTCCATCAATCGTAACTTTATATACATTTTACCCAGATTTTTTCATCTATGAATATCTGTAACAGGTCATGTATTCAGCAGCACCGCTACGCACACCAGATTAATACAATCAGGATTATTAATCTGACCTTCACCTCGAATTCCTTTTGCTATTTTAATCGTCTATCAATATGTCTGGTGCAGACTATTGTCTCAAGACTATTTCAATAACAAAAGGGGTTTGAGGTGGAGATCAGATTTTCCACCTATATGTCGATTAAAATAAAATAAAAAAAAAACATAAGAAACAAAGACTATTTGGTACTTTTTTTTTTTTGCTGATAGTAACAATAAATGTCATATGTTTACAATTCTTGAAGAAAGGTGGGAAACCGGAGAGGATAGTGTGCCATATACTTTGGCACAAATTACTTCTATACACTATCCTCTTTTGTTTCCCATCTTTCTTCGATAATTGACCCATACTGCTGATCACCATCTTTTCACATGACATCGGCTTTTACTATCACCAAAAAAAAGAACTAATAGATGCCCTTTGTTTCTTATGGTAAAATTCTGAACTTAAACATAGTTACTCATTCTAAATTCCCATACAGTTCCTTTTGTTCTTTCAACAACCTAGCAGCTCGCTTGGTGCAAGCAGTTGCACAAAGGAAGGTGAAACAACAAATGGAACTGTAAGGGGATTTAGAAAATTTAACTAAATTTTTGAATGAAAAAAATTAGCTGTGTGCCACATGATTAGCGGTCTGGTAAAAGGCTAAAACAAGAGATGGAACAAACAAAAGGCACAAAACAAGAGCCTGCAACCCAAATGCGGGCCCAACACTGCTACAAAAACTGTAGCAAAACTCGACGCTACATTATATATAAGAGAATATTGTCACCCGATGAACTTGATGATTCCTGTTCTTCAGGTTCGCATACCCATTCCCATTATTGCATTCATCTATTTTACGTTCTTCTTTTTTCTGACTTTCTAAAATCCCTTTTTCTCAATGGTTTACATCCGCATTCTATAGGCAATGATGATAACTTTGTACGCCTCCATTTTCCCAGCTGCATGTTCGTTGGCAGGGCAACCACACTTTTAGTTGCAGCCACAACATGCATTTAATGCTGATTATATATGTACATATCTGAGCCTTACTAAGATCAGAACATATAGCCCGTCGCTCAACTACGCTTGCTGATCCAAGGTATATTGCATTTGTACCATTTCATGATCCAATGTATATTTACTAATTATATGCTCCTATAGTAAAAACTGTCTATTCATTTCAGCATAGACGCTTATTCTAAGATCCTGTGGTACACCCAATTGTGCAAAGACACTCGAAACGACAAAACAGCCTGTGCAGATTCTCAAACCAGCTGCCTGCATTCCTTTTTTACTTCTATTCAAGCTACATCCTCATAAAAAGAAGCTGAAAATCAAAAATATACAGAATATCAGTGATGGATGTACCGACACCGAACATAGCTGCTGCCGCATTTGCATGGTGTCTGCATCCATCATTGATATTTTGTTGCCATTTTTGTCCTGTCAAAGAATCGATACTCACATTCTCAGTATATTTTATTGCCTACGACCAACAGATAAGTGTTACTTATATCACTATGGTAAATTTAAAATGCAATTGCTGTTCGCATAGATAATCTCCTTAAACATTCTAACCATTACTGCTATCGCGCTTAACTTATTTTCCTTTTTTTTTATACCAGCGAATTATGCACAGTTATCTACTACAGCTGCCATTTGTCAAACAGTTACAAATCCTGTAACGAATGCTAGCCACCCACTCAGAACACACAGACCTCATGTTAACTGCCAACACACAGGTAGTATTAATTATGCTTTCTTGCTATATGAGACTTTTAACTGTAACTAATGTTTGTTGCTCTTTTCATTATTCAAACTGACCCTGCTCCTACTGCATCTTCTAACTATAATCCTGTATCTCAACCGTTTGCAGCTACATTCTTTAGGCAATGATGATAAGTTTGTACATCTCCATTTTCCCAGCTGCATGTTCGTTGGCAGGGCAACCGCACTTTAAGTTGCAGCCACAGCTTCCACTTAATGCTGATTACATATGTACATATCTGAGCCTTACTAAGACCAGAACATATAGCCACATGATCAACTGTACCTGCTGATCAAAGATATGTTGCATCTGCACCATCTGGTACTACACATTCACTTGCTTTTCATAATATGTTATATATTTTAATGCTCAGGGAATTTATGCATTCCACGAAATTACAAATTGTATGGATTCCTGTGTTCTTCCCAACCTATTTGGATTAAAAACAAAAACGTAAGTACCACACTATAACTTGACTTAAATTCTTAATTTTATTTAGTGAAATATCTTACAATCAACATAAATTTGCTTCACATAGAAACTAGCCTTTATTGAAAAACATATCTTACAATCGACTACCATTAACCATAAAACATCCTCCAATTGCATCCACACAATTAGAAACGCATTGCACCTTGAAGTTTCATAATAAACACATCATTGTTACGTGCATTTAACCCAAATTCAGCTGCTATCAAGCGCATCTGCATGACTTTCTGTTCATCTTTTGCTATCACTTCTCTTAGATACTCTGCTGTTTTCTGAGCATGACTATTTCCAACACCTTCAAGCTCTTCAATAAAAGAAAGCCTGTCACGGTTAACACTAGCCAACCTATCACAAATCACACTCAGTTGCTGTGCCATATGAACATCCTCGATACTAGCTTGGCGACAATACAAAACTAATATGTCAGACCAACTATTAGAATTGGCCTCAACTCTCAGCTGATCACACTTAGGATGCCTAGACATTTTCTTTTCTTTGTTTTCCTACACACTTATCAAATGAGTTATGAAAACAAATGTCCATTTCAGCTATCTTAAATAGGAAAACCAGATCCAAGACAGACAGTCACGAGATTCTCTTCTAAAAACAAAAAAAACAAAATGCCCAGATCTATAATGCACACTGCCGACATCTACTCACCCATAATTGGACATTACTGTTTTGCAGGTTTCGTACTTATGCTCACAGACTTTTTTACAAATGCAAGATTCTTGACAGGTATCCAAACTTTCCAGCCACATACTATAGACTAATTTATTCTACCTTGCCTTTTTCAAAGCATTAAACATTATTGAACTGAAAATCTTAAAAGTGGCCACAAATAAACAAACAAATGCTAACAATATATCTTATCTATCATTTCTTTATTCCTTGCTAATAAACCTCTCGCTTGGTTTCATTGGTTTTAGTGATTAAGTAAGTTATTGCAATGAATTAGTGCATGGGAGCTGCTAATCTTATTAGTTACTGCAAACTTAAGTATTTCACATTGATTATCTAATGATATTTCCATTCGTTTGTTAATTTGCAGAAGCACTGCTTTCACTGCTTTCCTTGTATGCTACTCATACCTGTTCTAATTAGATGCTAAAGCACTGTGTTGTAAGTTTCTTTCTAATTATCTATCTTTAAGCGTTTAGTGTTTATAATGTTTTCTGATATGTATTCTGTACATGTTTTTACACCTGCTACAGAACCTTCTATTTGTTTTCCTAATGGTGGCCGTTCGCAGTTACAGACATCGTGTTACTTTCGGTTAAATCAGGCAATCAATTTTTTTTTTGTTGGGTACTCATGCCTGTTCTAATTATACAATTGCCATTTACAGATTACTCCACCACCTCACAATAGCACCCTCCGATGAAAGACTCCATCTCGCAAGCACTACAAAGGATGGCAGGGACAAGGAGGAAGATGAAGTGAAGATTTCATTGATTGCAGTATTTCAAAAAGAGGTAGGGTGCAGCCTCCAACAGACAAAGGCCGTTAAGGTGGCTGTGGCTAATGGAGATTTACAGGAAGTCAATGGTTGGTGCAAAGGGTTGTGTTGGACAGCACTAGGTTTAGAATCCACCACTGATTTCATGGTAATGGCTTTGGGACTTTGCTCCAAAGCAGGCCCGAAATTCCGATTACTTCCATTTGTATATGTTGTTTAACTTAGAACAAGATTCGTTGTATAACTGTATAACACAGCAGAACAACCGACAAACATAGCAAACACTTTGTCGCCCCGCCGCAATGCGGCGGTTCGACGCACATCTCGTTATTAATAAACTTACGACTCAATATCTAACATATTATTTGAATTCTTTATACGTGATTTGCTAACGATAACCATATGAATTTTATTTAAACATCTTTTAATTAACAATGTTTCCAAAATAAAACTAATCATTTTTATAAATACATTATTCAAGACATATAACTAAAGTAAGTAGGTTTTAATAAGGTATATATTAATATCAAGTGAGTTTATATTTGAAAATGTAGATAATTAAAGTAAGCTTATGGATACCCCTAAGTTATTGTTAGCAAATCCCTATATATATTTAGACATAGGTTATCTGATGGGGGCCAAGTGTTGATGAACGGGCCATTGTGTTTCTGGAGGCCCAAGATCGCGTGAAAAAAAAGGTCTCACTAAAATGGGCATAACTTGGGCTACGGGGCCCCGTTTCAAGCCTATGACCAGTCGATTTGAAGCTTCGAACAAGGAGCACGTTGTGGTAAACTAACTAACTTTCGGGCCCCAAAAGCTCTATTTTAGGAGTTATTTTCACTTTTATGGTTTTTATCGGTTTTTTTGACTTTTGTTTTTGTAATAGTTTTCGGCCCGTTTGTCCTTTAGGGCCCATTTTGACTTTGTATCTCTATTTAATAAGTGTACTGCCTTTGTGGCTAATCAATTCAAAGAAATATCAAAAGTCTATTTTTGGCAGTTTTCTTGCTAAGAATCCAAATAGTTGGTATTCTATTGAATCAACGATTATTGGTAGAATCGTTCCTGGTATACGTGTGAATCAACAAGTCTGATTTGTGTTATCTCGTTATTTAGTGTACAACAGTTGGCATCAGAGCTAAAGTTCCTGATCATTATGCCTCCAAGGAGGAATATGAATATTAATGACGTCTATGAACAAGAATTTGAGTAGCGTCTTATGGCAAGAATGGAGGAGCGAATGGGTCAGTTCTGTTAATACAAATAATGTCAAAAACGTCATTTGCATTATTCGGTCTCTATACGTTTTGATAATCACAAAATATAAAAACACGATACGTAAAACTACATTTGATAAGTTTTTAATCGAGAAAAATCGTTTCAACAACGTACCGACTACAACATCACTTCAGCTATGAACAAACACAATACCGACATTACTAAAGTGATGAAAGAATTTATTTTCTCAAAACTTTACATTTTTATGTGACAAAATGTTTTTACAAAAGTATTTTTGTAATTAAAAAGAAATGTTTTATTAAAGAAAATAAATTTGAATTTCAAATCTCCCAACAACTAGTTTTCCCGCTCAAATCAGATAAGTTTTTCACCAGATAAACTTTCACCACATCAGGAAAAAAATGGGAGCGTATGTCTGGACGGTCCCGTAAACATGGCGACGGTCTCTTATATATACGGGACCGTCCAACTTTAAGGGACCGTCCCCCGCTCCTCCTGGTGCCTATAAATACTACACTATTTTCTCAGAAAAACCAAGCCACTTTGCACAAAAACATTCTGTTCTTTCTTCCTCCTTTTTTTGATCACTACAACGTGTCGTTATGTGTTTATAAGTGATCCCGTTACCCTCTATATCAAAGTGCAAGAGAAGAACACTCGTATTCGTCAACAAAGTGTTAGAGTCATCACACATAAATGTAACTTGTGTTACGATTCTCTTCTCCCTCCAAACTCCCTCATTGCATATATTGTAATTTGTAGATCCGACTTGTGTGTAAGTCGTGATTAGGTGTGTTAGGATAATTACGGACAAAGTGTAAGTCCGTGAAGTGGTGTATCTAGATTAGGACTTTGTGTAAGTTGTTGTGTCGGTGTGTGAAGACTTGGACTTGGTGTGAGTCCGTGAAGTGAAGACTAGGACCGAGTGAAGGTTCGTGAAGACTTGGATCGGGTGAAGATTCAAGTGGACGGGGTGATCGTCCGTGTCAAGATTTGGACGCGGTGATTGTCCGTGTGAAGACTTGGATTGTGTGTAAATCCAAGTGGACAAGAGTGCTTGTTCGCGTAGCCATGTGGGCTTTATGTAGATTGGTTCTAGCTAGGATTAGGACTTGACATTCCGCTTAGTGTCGTTAAACTTGGTGTAAGCTTTGGTGTAAGGTTTGCTCTGCCTGAAGGGAGTGTGTTAACATAGTGATTGTGAACTCTCGAGTGTGGTACTCGGGGAGTGCAGTAGGGCGAAGAGTGAGCTTCGTGCCGAACCACTATAAATCTTTGCGTCTCGGGTTGGTTGTGTTCTTCATTTATCTCTTGTCTTTACTTTCCTTATTTTATGCATTATTATTGTGTTCATAGATATCACATAACTTTGAATCAAACGGTTTTTCAAAAAGAACATAAAGGAATTAAAAGTTGTTAAAACGTAATTCTAAACGGTGAAACTATTCAACCCCCCCTCTTCTAGTTTCTACAAGTTCGTTGATCAATTGACTGGTCAGATGACTGACTTAATGAATCAAAGAAGGCCTCGTAATCGTAACATTCGGGAAAGTGAAGATGAACAATCAGAAAATCCGTTCGGTGAGGGTGACGGTTCATCTTCTGATGAACAACAAGAAAGGGGACCAAGGGAAAATGAAAGGGAAGATAATAGGCGTTGGGAATCTGGAATGAGAGTCAATATTCCTGAGTTTGATGGGGATACTTTGAATCCCGAGGGTTTCATTGATTGGCTTGTTGTGGTTGAAGAAGTGTTTGAATTCAAAGAGATTCCTGGAAACAAGAAGGTTTCATTGATCACTACCAGGCTACGGTGTAGGGCATCCACATGGTAGCAGCAATTTAAACTGATACGGGAGAGAGTTGGAAAGCCAAGAGTCACGACTCGGAGGAAGATGATAAAATTAACTCCAATGCTTACCGTTTGAAGTTACCGAGCCATATCCGATGTTTAGACGTGTCTAATGTGAAACACTTGTTGCCTTACCATGGTGATTCTTCTGATGATGATGTTGCTGCGAATTCGAGGACGAATTTTGTCTACCAAAGGGGGAATGATGGGGGCCCAAGTGTTGATGAAGAGGCCATTGTGTTTCTGGAGGCCCAAGATCACGTGACAAAAGGGGCCTCACTAAAATGGGTATAACTTGGGCCACGGGGCTCCATTTCCGGCCTATGACCAGTCGATTCGAAGCTTGGAATAAGGAGCACGTTGTGGTAAACCGACTACGAAACTTTCGGACCCAAAAGCCCTATTTTAGGAGTTATTTGCACTTTTATGGTTTTTATCAGTTTTTTGGACTTCTGATTTTGTAATAGTTTTCGGCCCGTTTGTCCTTTTGGGTCCATTTCGACTTTGTATCTCTATTTAATAAGTGTATTGCCTTTGTGGCTAATCAGTTCAAAGAAATATCAAAAGTCTATTTTTGGCAGTTTTCTTGCTAAGAATCCTTGTTGTAGCTTGAAATCACTCTTTATCACACATATGTATGGCGTTTAAACACAAGAGGATGGGACAATGTGTCTGTATGTTGGATCGTATGATATGGAGAGAATGAGAGATGTTAAAACTTTTCTATTAATCACACAACTTACACATAGTGAACCACCTCTAAAATGAGGCATTGTGAGCTTTAAATACTACAAGAGATAAGACTCTTGTGGGCTTTGTGTGAGCTCTTGGGCTTGAGTCCATTGGATTGGACTTTTACAAATAATACTAATTCTAACATAAGCTCAAATTATACAAAGTTCTTACAAAGGTGAATGACCATCACTTTAAACTAAAATTAAAGCTAACAATCTCCCCCTAAGGGATGGTCATTCAAAAGATGCACCACGTGTTTAGGTCTTTAGACTTCTGGGTCTTGAACTTTGTGAATCTTTGTTCCTTCATGCATTGTGATCTTCATCGTATCGTCTTTTGGATTGTTCTTTGCCTTGATCAACATCTTCGTGTATTCACAGCGTTTATTCTTCCAATGTAGATGTTGAGACATACGATGATCGATGGACTTTCTTCAGTACCTGCATAAAACAGTTTGCAATAAATCGTCCATCTCTTCCAGGTTCAGATCTCGTTATGACTCTTACAACTTATGTCCTTTTTGGTGAACACAAGTGTATTTTATTGGAAGTGTTCCTAAGAGATCTTTGATGAATCTCATGTCTCTAGACTCAATAATGTGCGTTTTGGTTTTAGTGATCGGAGGCGAGGAGCAGAGTGCCACCCTTTCAATATCAACTCATCTCGGAGTGAGAGGTCGATAGATTATGCATTGATCTCCGTGAGAAATAAAACAAATATCTTTTAAGAGATATCTGAGTGGCTAGGAAGGGTTTGTGCAACGCGTCACTGGGTCCATGACGTCTTGTCTTAAATATCAGTATCATCTTTGTGATAACAGATAGCAGATGTATTGACCCGGTTTTTGCCCTAAGTTTACATGGAGGGCTATTTATTTTCACCCTTTCATTAAACTTTTCTTTTTCATTCTTCAACCCCTTCTTTCTCCTTTCTCATTTTGCTCCTTTTTCAATCATACCTAAGGACTTCTAATTCTAATCTATTGGAATTGTCCTTGGGTAGATCCCTCCGGTTCTGGCGGATCATTAGACATTACCTAACCATAATCACCTTATTACTCCATGATTATCCTAGATTTGTTGATCACTTGCCATAAAACCATTTTGTGAAAATCTCTCAAAGCGTTTATGTATAAAACACATTTTGGTTAACACTTCAAGAGTTTTTCATTTTCTAAAATACTCCCCCTTCACATATGCTCATGCATTTTTGAAATAAATTGCACATGTTGGGTAGAGTTCGCACATTTGAAATGATCGATTTTCAATGAACATGACCTTCGCGAGACACACTTACATCACTAGTTAGACTAGCTTGAAATTATTACCCGTCCCGGTCATATTCAATGATCATATCTCGAATTGGTACATTCTACTCAGACAAGTCCTTTGCGAGACACACTTACATCACTGGTAAACCAGCTTGAAATTATTACCCGTCCCGGACAAGTCTTTTCAATAACAAATAGTTGATTTCATCAATTCGAGGGTTAAAACTGAGTCTGTCTTTGAGATTCGAACCATGATAACATTTTAATCACATTTCTCCCCCTCAAAAATAGCATTTCAATGGTATTTTTGATACCGTTTGATTAAAATCATTGTTTTTGGAAAGCTAATAGGGAGAAACGGTTTTGCATGAACTTTTTGGAACAAATTTCTTTTTGGAATACTCCCCCTCAAAACTTGCATTGGTTTTGACATTTTTTGAAAACTTTGGAGCAAGTGGGGAGTAAAGGTTTGAAAATCTTAAGCAAAATTTTTGAAAAGTTTTGAAAAACCTTTTAAGAAATTTTGAGTAAAATTTTGCTTAAGATGAAGAAGTTTGGTTTGAGAAACTTTGCATGAAAACTTCTTATCATTTAGGATTGTAGCAATAAAACGTACAATAGGGTCCTTTCTTTGAAAAACGGGTTATACACTGTTATGTGTGCATAAGCCAAAATGTTGAAGCCCGGGTTGTAAGCTGAAATACTTACAAACCATTGATTTTTAGGATAAGTGCTCGAATTTTTTTGATGAAACACTTTCCTTTCTTTGAAGCTCGGGTCCTGAACTGATGTGTCCAGAAGCCATTGGGTTAAGCGCGGGTCCTAATTCGATATGATTAGAAGCCATAGAGACCAGATTAGACAACAACCTTTGGAACCCATTTGAGCACTGCACCAACGGGTTTAGCATGTTTTGCAATCCATTTGTAAGTTGTGTCAATCTGATTCAGAGAAGTTGAATTCCAACAAGGACTGAAAACCTGTTTTTCATTTTGAAATAACGCTCGTGGAATCAATGGAGATTTAAAATCCTTTTTCAAAGCAGAGTCATTTTTGTTTTGTAGTGGAAGCATTTCAGAGTTTGGAGGACTTTGCTTTGGTTTCCACACTTGCTTTACCCGTGTAAAGCGAGAGTGTGGAGTTTGAAAACTTGGAGTCTCTTCATGAGACATGTTTGACCTTGAAAGCTTTTAAGGAGTGAGCGTTTCAGAAAATCTTGGTTTCTTCGAAAACTTCCTTCCTTTTTGCAAAGAATAGGTTGTAAACTGAGAAACCTTTTTCGAAAATGGTTTTGAAGATTCACCCGTGTAAACCTTCTTTGAAACACTCACTTTTGGTGTTGAAAGATTTGAAACAGGAGATTTGCCTTTTGATCGATGGAGAACATCAAACTTTGCTTTTAAGGCATTGTATGACATTCGCAAATCATTGTATTCTTTTTGAAGAAGATCTTGAGATGCCAATTTAGATTCCAAGGAAGCAATTTGTTTCAAAATTTGATCTTTTTCAGCTTTTGAATAATCCATTTTGCGTGCCAATTTCCGTTCGAAAACAATATTTTCTTTTTCAAGCCTTTCAAAATATGTTTCGAATTTGTTTGTTTTGTTGAAAAGATCAGTTTTGGCATCCTCAAGATCGTTTGTGCGTTGAGCTAAAAGCGTTTCAAGCTCAAGCACTTTTGTTTGCAGCACATGATTTGCATTTTCCTTTTCAAAATCAGGAGAATCAGAATCAAACAGGGGATTTGGATAGGAAACTTTTGTGATTAGAGACTCATCGTTTTTCTTCTTCATTGACTCAGTCTTTTCCAAAACCTTTTCAAACTTTTCATCAGCGGATTCAGACATTTGAGACTTCAAAACTTCAGTCTCTTTTTGTTTCATGATTGATTTTTGAGTCTAAACTCGTGAACATTTGATTGAATCAAACAAGGTTTTGTAAGTCTGTTTCAAATGCTCATTTTCTTTTTGTAATGATGCCACAACATGTTCCAATTCAATATTTTTTGTATCAAGTTCATCCAAATCAAACTTGATATTGGCATCATCACAATTTTCTTCAAAAATCTTTTCCTTTTCTTTTAGCACTGTTGTCAAAGGATTTTCAGAATAAGCAATTCTTTTTGACAATTCTTCTTTGACTTCAGTTACTTCTTTTGAAAGTTCAGAGATTTTCCTTTTGAGACAAAGATTTTCATATTTCAAAGAAGATGTTTGTTCAAAATCCACATTCTCATACTCTAGACTGACAGACACCGATTTGAATGACTCAATTTGATTTGTGAAAAATTCTTTTTGAATATCAAGATTTAAGCATTTTCCATCAAATTCATCTTCAAGTGAATGAACGTACTTTAAATCTTCTCTCATTTCCGTGACAAGAAATTTTTCAAAGTATTCAAAACTTAAATTGATATTTTTCACAAGAGGTTCAATCTCATCTTTTAAAAACTTACAGACTTCCCTTTTTAGCCAAGCGTCTGATGACATGAGTCTATTGTAGTCACTAATGGTGTATTTTTGTTTCGACCAAATGACCTTTAACGTGTGCTCAATGTGATTTTTAAGATTACAAAACTGTTTCCTTGCTTTATTTTGCCATAAATTAGCATCATAAGTAGCAAGTTGAGCTTCTTTGAAAAATCTTTTCACATTTGTTTCTTTTCTTTTTAAAGGTGCCTTTGGTATTTTTGACAATTGTGTACAAGCATACACAAAGCCTTGGTACGAGAGTGGGCTTTTTCTTTGTTTAACTTTTAAGCGTTTTTCCTTTTCTAAATTTTCATCCTCTTCTGACAAGAAGAGAGCATCAGGCGACAAGAATTTATTTTCCACATGACCTGTATTTTCAAAACCAAGTCCGGATTTTCCTTTATGAGTGTTCTCATCTTTAGGAAGAATCATTTGAAGAGTTTGAACACTTTGACCTGTTTTTCGAAGTTTTTCTTCAAGATTGTTTGCACGTTTCAAAATCTGTTGATTCTCATTTTCAAGTTTTGAGTTAACAATCTTAAAATTTGAAGTGGTTTCCTGAAGTGCTGAGTATTTAACTTTTAATTCAACGTTCTCATTTAAAAGCTCTTGGATCCTTGTGTTAGCGGGGCCCATATTTGTATCCAGTTTTTTAATGGAAAGTTTTTCACGTGACAGGGCATCGCTACACTCAACTTGAAGTTCTTTATTTCGTTTTAAAATTGGTGTGAGAACTTCTTCATTTAATTTCCGAGCTTGAGATTTAAGGTTTGAGATTTCAATGTCTTTGCTTTTTGTTATTTTTTCAAAATCTTGTTCCATTACTTTAAATTCCTCAAGCTCTTTGGACAATAAGACGTTTGTTTGCTTAGCTTTGCGATTGTCCTCTTTGCACTTTTCAAGTTCATGTTTGAAATTATCGATTAAAGAAGCAAATATGGCATGATCTTGATCATGAGAAGATCCATCCTGGGCAGGCTCACCTCCATTAGGATCCATATCTGGAGTTGTAGGAGTGATATTACTATCAAACCGATTCACCACATATGTGTCGCTGATGGACTCAGGATGCGCAGGATGTGTCTTGTCATAAGCAAACACATTATCGAACAAAACAACATTATCATTATTGTGTGAATGTTGTACCGTAGCCAATATTGCTATGTCAGATGAAGATCTGATATGGTCAGCTTCAGTATCCCAAACAGCTTCATTCCTGTGTGTACTATCAGCATCCGAATCATTCCTTGGAGTGCTGCATTCAACATGCTGTTCTGAAGATGTGTCTGTCTCCGTGAAAACCAAGTTAGCATCAGATGTCGTACCCTCATTGACCGTCTCTTCATCTTTGTTTGTCTCTTTCTCATTCACCACTGTTTCCTTTAATAGCACTTCTTTTTCAATCTGTTCTTTTTCCCTTTTCTGCTTCTCCATTTCAACTCTTTCCCATTCAATCACTTTCTTCTCTTCCCGCATCTCTCTTAGATGCAGAGATCTTCTAGTGAGCACCAATTCCAGTGTGCTCATTCGACTAAACAACTGATTTCTAAACGTTTCCACGTCCAGGTATCTGCTGACGCATTCACTCCATATTTCTCTTGTTGATTCAAAATCTGGAGAATTTCTGAAATCAAAGTCAAGAAACCATTTAAGCTGCGTCTGGAGCGCTTGATAGGCTTCTATGCAGTCACATCCTTGTACAATTTGATTCTCTATTTGAGATATGTTGTGCAAGAGTTTCCCTCTGAAGGTTGAAAAATCCATTCCAGATCCGAAGAGTCTTCCAAAAATTCGATGGAATAAATATGGTTTTAACATTGGTGACCTTGCTTCAGAGAGTGTTACACATTGACTCTTAACACCTTTAAAGTGTATTAGACAACGTTCCTTCGTATGAATAACGTTTTGCACAACTGGAGACATCTGTCCCGCTTGAGAATTCGATTCCATTTACTTGCGGTGTGTGATAAAGTTGATTCAGGATCGTTGCAACGAAATAGGAGGTGTTGTTGTTGAAGGTTAAGATTGGTTTGTGTTGCGAAGTCTTGTTGATGTATGGTTGAAGTTGCAGTTTATATAAACGAAACAAATTTAAATAAAGTTACAAAATTTGATTAGAGTATAATTAAGACAAAGTCAAAAGTTTACAATTTCGACAAAGGTTATGTAAATTACAATTTAGATAAAAATGACAATTTCTATAGAAATTTCAATTTGACCAAAATTTATACAAATTATGGCAAAATATCAATTTAGATAGAAATATATCTAATTTATATAAATTGGTAATTTATATAAAAGATCTAATACTCTTATACAAGAGGGTAGATATCCGTTTGTCGAAGTATTTTACACACTTATACAAGCGCGAAAATACCGAGTACACTTTTGAGTTGACAAAATTACGTTCGAATCAAATCCTTAAAAGTTATTTAATTTTGAAATCGTTTCACACAAGTACGAGGGCCAAAACTGTCAATTCTGAAACTTCCAAAAAACCAGCTGAGATTGCGAAATTCAGCCCCAATTTTGAAACTTTGCTCCAATTGCGAAACTTTGCTCCAATTTCGAAACTTTGCTCTAGTTTCGAAATTCTGCCCCAATTGCGAAATGCCCTTGTAATTGCGAGAGTAGCTTGAATTGCGAAATCAGCTCAATTCCGAAAAAAGCTTGCAATTCCGATAGTAATTCTGAATTCCGAGAGAAGTGTTTGCAATTCCGAAAACTTGACTGAATTTCGACAAAGTGTTTGAATTCCGATAAAACGACTGCAGAATGTAATTTCGATAAATTTAAGCTTTTCACCAACTTCTTGTCCTTTTGTGTCACATGCCCACTTGATGCCTTATCTTTGAAGATTTTTCCTAACAACTTTCACCAACTTGAAGGACTTTCTTCTACTAACTCCTTTCAATCACATCAATCATTATCTTATCCACAAAACACAAATCTTATACAAGATTTTGTATAAAATTCGATCTAGGAGCCAAGAACAACAAACATTTATTCTTCCAAACCAAGTGATAAACTATTAAACCTTCATGACCAAGTTGATAGGACATAAAACAAACACAACTTTTCGTGATTTTTTTTTTGTGTAGATCGAAATAGAAGAAAACACAAAGTGTAATTTTTCTAGTGAAAGAAAGATAACAATGGGTGTTTTAATCTTTAGGAACAAACACAAAAATACTACCTTTGGTCTTGGATGTTGCGTACAGTAGCCACATAAAACACAAGGGGCCATGTTTTCCAAAAAATAAAACGCAACACAAATGTATTGTTCAACAAGATTCAAACACAAAGAACTCCTACCTCGAAGCTAGTCTCTGATACCACTTGTTGTAGCTAGAAATCACTCTTTATCACACATATGTATGGCGTTTAAACACAAGAGGATGGGACAATGTGTATGTATGTTGGATCGTATGATATGGAGAGAATGAGAGATGTTAAAACTTTTCTATTAATCACACAACTTACACATAGTGAACCACCTCTAAAATGAGGCATTGTGAGCTTTAAATACTACAAGAGATAAGACTCTTGTGGGCTTTGTGTGAGCTCTTGGGCTTGAGTCCATTGGATTGGACTTTTACAAATAATACTAATTCTAACACAAGCCCAAATTATACAAAGTTCTTACAAAGGTGAATGACCATCACTTTAAACTAAAATTAAAGCTAACAATCCTAATAGTCGATATTCTATTGAATCAACGATTATTAGTAGAATTGTTCCTGGTATTCGTGTGAATCAACATGTCCGATTTGTGTTATCTCGTTATTTAGTCTACATCATTATCCATACCCGCCTTAAGTGGATATTGACATCTCCTCTCATTTTTTTTTATCTTTTTTAATTTTTATAATTTTGTTTTTATTATAAAACTAAAAAATTAAAAGTGCGAAACATAAAATATAAAGTTTGATAAGTTAAAACTAGTAAAAGATAGAAAATACATAATAGAAAACAGTAAAAAACTGTATTTTCCGGTCAACATAGTAAATAAATGAGAGTGAAAAGTATATAAGGGGGGAGGGAGTGCCAATCGGTTAAGCATCGGCAAACGTCGGCGATGTTCGGCAACACCGCCGCCTCTATTCGGCAAACTTCGGCAATGGTGATTTTCGGCAACTTTTGCCGATTGAAAAGGTGGACCATGTTTGCAAGATTCAAGGAGTAACGGTCAAATTTTAGTCTCTTGTTCAACGCGGCTTAGTTGAGCTTGAACTCTCTCCTTGACCTCCATCTTCTACTTTATGATCTCTTCTTCTTTAGCCCGAAAAGCAAACAAAGCCGATCTTGAAAGCTCATCATCACAATCAATCAACGGGCTTGCATTTGTAGGATTTTTTAGTCCAGATAAGCTCTTCATGCGAATCATCTTTTTCGATGATTGTTGTTGTTGGTCCAATGTTGTAGATAAGCATGCCATCTGAACACCTTTTTCTTGGCAGAAATATTGGCTTTGAAATTTTGCTTTGTCTTAGAATTGAAATGTTCAATATATGTTGAGTTTTAAATGGGCACAAGTACTAGCCTTTTTTGACAACACAACTCTTGAAATGAGGTGGAAAGTTCAAAATGCCCAACTCACCATGTACATTTATTTTTTTAAGTATTATATAATGTTTTTTTTTTTTTTTTTTTTTTTTTTTATTAATAAAATGTTGTGTTTTAATTTTATATATTTTTTGTTGGATTATATGTATTAAAAAAAATGTGATGTGGAAAATGTGAATTTGGTAAACTTTGGTGACTGCCGCCACCATTTTGGTAAAATTTGGTAAACTTTGAGTTGGAATGTTGTGATTAGTAGAAGATGATGTGACAATTTGACAAAATTTGGTAAACTGTGGACCACTCCCTCCCCCTAAAGGATACCCCTAACAACACCCATATATTTATGTAGTTCAAAATGAGTTTCAATATGTCCAACATTTTAAAAATCAATGCCGTGACCTTTTGTGATTCTCTAAGCTTTTTCCAATTCTTATTTAATGTAAGTAACAATATTTAATGTAGATTTTGGTCATCTTGAATGATGTCATGATTAATTAATCATGTTAATATCAATCTTAGGTGTATTTTTTCTAGAGTATACTAGGTTAAAATAATTGCCTACTAGAAAATGCGTCATCATCTAATTTACATATGCATTGCGTTAGCAGATTTTCTATTCTAGTCAATGCTATAAATATCATGAGGTGTGCCGTTGCAGCATAATCAAGTATCACGCATTAAAAGCCATGACAAAGTCATGACATTTTCTAAAGCGTAATTTAAAATGTCACAAAATATTTATAGATTTATATATTTATATTATATTTCATATATATCGAGTTTACAAAAAATGTTATACATAAGTAATAAAGTCAATAAACTATACTTGCATGTAATCTTTTTCATTTCTTTCAGAAAACTCAAATGCCAAGCGCAAATCGCGATTACCCGGCCCATATACGTGGTCAGCATAACATTGTAATCAGATTCCTTAAAAACGCCTAAAAAAAGGCACCACGCCTCGCACCACGCCTAGGTCTATTTTGTAACATAGAGGTCACTCATCGCGTCTTAGCGGTACCATGACACGCCTTTTAGAACCCTGATTCTGCTATAGGTGTGAAAAGTGAAAATCTTTAATTTTGTAAATAATATTCTTTTTCCATAATGAAAATAAATTTATCTGTTACATATACTCCTAGGGTTGAGCAACGGGTCAAACCCGACCCAAAACGACAAAAACCGACCCCCGAAAACCAACAAAGGAAAAAACGCGAATCGAGAACCGAACCGAGAAATAGCTATCGAAACCGAAACCGAACCGAATAAGGTCGGTTCGGTTAGGTTCGGGTCAATTTAGCTATTTCGAACCGAAAAAATGTGTTTTAACCTGAACCGAACTGAAACCGATCCGAACCGACAAACACCGAAATAATTATACTTAACCAAAACCGAACCGAATAAGGTCGATTTGGTTCGGTTCGGCCTGATTTCGGTCGATTTGTCAGATTTGGATCGGTTTTCGGTTGATTTTGCTCATCACCATATACTCCTCCTTTTTGTCCTATTTTAAATGTTTGACATTTTTATTTGTAGTTGTTTTAAATAAATATTTAATTTTCTATTACTAGCATCAAAATAGGTTTTTGGAATATAAAATAATTTTTTTAAACAGTATGATGATTAGATATTTATACTTTCTAGACTTTTTGCATATATACTATTTTGAGACGAAGTAAGTGATAACATTGTTGTGGGAACTTTTTAAATTAGTGAAATTAGCGTCTATATAATTTGTTGTGTCATTTTAAAATTAGTGAAATTGTCGGCGTCTATATAATTTGTTGTGTCATTTTGATCATGTTTATATATAATAAATAAAAAGATTTTTGAATGCCAATAGCCCTTATTCTGACGTCATATATACACCTGGCAATTTGACTTTTTTCTTTTCTTTTTGCTACCCTCTCTCATCTCTCACTTGAAGCTAAACAAATATTTACCTCAAGATCGGTAACAAAACCCGATGATCTTTCATCAAAAATCCATCAGAATCCATGGTTTATGCAACTCCGATGATCTTAAAATACATAATCATTAACTGAAAACAAAACCCATCAGCACCCTGTTGTAGCTTATTTCAAGATTCATCAAGATCTGTAACAAAACCCATCAGAATCCATGGTTTATGCAACTCCGATGATCTTTCAGGCGTAATGAAGCTTCTAAGAGATAACCCATCACCGATTAACGATCAGAACCCTGTTGTAAGCAATTATCTTTTTATTTTTATTTTTATGAATGCGTGTGATTTTTATGTGGTTTTGGAGGAATTTGTGATATGGTTTTTTGTGTAAATTGAAGTCGGTATGTGTTTGATTGGGTTTGGATTTTTGTTTATTGGCTGTAATTTGGGTTTTTGGTAGGGATGTATGTAAGGTGTTTGATGAAATGTATGTAGAGGCACTCTTGGTAGATTTTGGAACGGAAGACATAATAGCCTTATATATATTGTCAAAGTTTGTATTTTTGCTTCAAACCAAGCTAACATGTATGTTTAGAAATTAGCACTTATTAGGACATGTTAATGTTTTTAGTATGTTGATATGTTAATCATTCACAAATGTGTAAATAAACATTCAGCGGTTGTAAGCCAAAAAGCACTTGGATGACTCTAATTTAGATGGTTCATGGTTGATACTTGGTATTTTTAGACCACTTATTTTGGTTGAAATTTAGCACCTTGATCTGCTTATTTGAAGCGGTTTTAGGATGATACAAGTTTAGTGCCGGAAAAGTGGCCCAACGGCTAAAACAGTGAAAGAAAAATACGTGCTTTTAGTATTAGTTTCAACTTTATGGGGTGTTTGGAATTGCATATCTTGTATTGTTTTTATAAAGCATACATATAGTAAGAAAAGAATAACTATCCCAGGTCGACAACATCACTTGAAAGTTACCCACTTTGACCATTTGTACACCCGCGTAACCCACCTGTCCTATTTTAATGGCTCCTAAAATGTTAACACTCTCCATGTGTTGTTTCAGATTTAGTATACAGAATAACAATTATGCATTCCTTATACAGCTTGCTACAAGGGCATGGGACATTTTGGAAGAATGACAAGGATTGGTGCATTTTGCAATGTCTTATGTAAGCTAAGATCAGCCCATCCACACCCACTTTGATGGTGCTAAGAAGATCATCAACTCTCCTCCAAACCAGGAAGTGCCTCAGGTAAGGAAATAAAATAGAAAGTTTAATCCAACCAACAAAACTATCTGCAGTAACTTCCTAAAAGATCATCATTGAATATATATTGTGTTTAGTGACAAGCCCGGATTGCTTTCAGTTTGAAAATATTTAGTGGTCTATACTAATTTTATATCCTTTTTCCCGTCATTTGGACTGTTTGTGTAGGTGAGATAGCGAGGTTGAATTTATTAATCTTAGGAGTGCAACAAGTGGGATAGCAAGGTAATCACACGTTGAAAGATGTTTGTCTTAACATAATAGTAGGCGTCCACACATGCTTAGTAACTGAGTTAGTTTCATTTTCTTATCCTACTTTTTTTGTTCATTTAATCAAATGCTTTTCAATGACCGAGATTTTTAATGTTCAACCATAGTTATCGCCTATTATAATTTTATTGATAATAACTATTTGATGGTTGTATAGTTTATTTAAGATCAAGTTTCTACATGTAGAACCTGGATTTATATGGAAACGTTAACTAAAGTTACTTATATAGTTGTTCGAGAATAGTCCTGTTTAATATAAGTATTATAGTGATCTTACAATTATTGAATTTGGCTTTGTTCTTTATTGTATTATTTAATAAGCCAAAAAAGATTTTTTGCATTACAAATAATTGGGGATGCTATTTTTAGGAGAATAGTGTTTGATTTAGGTTTCATAAATTGTAATGGGTATTTGAAAATGGGATTAAATGACTTAAATCAGTTTTAGTGTTTGAGTGAACTGATTGTAGGGGCGTTTGTCGTAGTCGTTGCCACTGTGACTACTATGAGGCAAATGCATGTCATATGAGTTATTGCATCCATTTAAGGTGCAAGTATTTTGTACAATCGAACTCTGTTTTAGATCTATTTCGGATTATTTCGTTCTCACTTTTGAGTTTCAATTAATTGCATAGTATATTACCAATCTGGAGAAAAAGTTGTGCATTCAGCTACTACATATTCATGTTACCAACAAATTAGCACCTATTGAGCTTTGATTTGTAATAGTTTTTTTTAACCACATTTTGAGACCATTTATTCTTTTTTATTATAGGTATCTTTGTCATTGCCACTGTGACCACCGTGGGTTTGAATGACGATAAGGAAAATGAATCATCTGAATATGTTGAAACAATGGCAATTCTTGGTAAAAAAATTTCTCATGGTCTAAGATCGATGGCTAATCTCGGTTGTGCCAGATGTAGCCATGTAGCCCGATGGTCATCGGATGTGACAGTGCTCTTATGATTATTAAGCATTAGTTAAATCCTTTGTTCAGTACTTGCTGGCTGCTCTTGATGTTTTCCCTATAGAACCACTACCAAATGCTCCAGTGGTGAGAAAATAGTATGACCTTTTATTCTTGTGCACATAAGCCAAATTAGTACTTTCAGCAAATATGCAGTCCTTTAAACTTTCTGGCTTCAAAAAAGAAAACATCTGTCTTGTAAATCTTTGTTATAACTTTATAGTGACGTATTTCATTTTGATGTTATGGCCTTCGTTGCAGGTACTTACAGAACTGAAACCGTATGTTACACTCGCTGAAAAACTCCATAAGTTAGTTGTACAATTGGTGGCAGATGGAAGTGGTGTAGGATTAGTAAAGATGACATACACATCCTCAAGAGCAACAGATGATCTCGACACCCAATTAGTCTGCGCTATAGTTGCCAAAGGTATCCGTATAAATAAAGAATGAGTCATTTTAGACGGGTCATCTGAGAAGTTGCTCCAAACCATCAAAGTGCAATTGCAGTATCCGAGTCTGGTGAAATTAAACTGGAAGGGAGAGTAAGAGATGGGGTCCCACATTTGACGAAAGTAGGTGCTTTTGAGGTGGATGTGAGTTTGGAAGGAAATATTATGCTTTGTAGACAACATGATGAGCCTAATGTCATTAGAAACATTGTAAATATATTGTGTGAAGAAGTTGTGAATATCAATTCTATGAGTGTCGGCAGGACTGCAGAAAGAAAACAAGTGGTCATGGCTATGGGTGGTGATGAGAAACCGAGCAACGAGGCTTTGAAGAAGATTGATGAGAAACACATATTTCTATTTATATACATGTTGGCTTTCCGATTTAACAAATGCACATTATTTAAAAGAACACAAACATTTGAAAATGGCATTGTTTTTAAGTTTTAGGCTTTATCTAAACTTTCAATACATTTTCTTTTGCCACCCGCGAAACTCGCGGGTCTATAGTCTAGTCTTACTATATTATAAAGCATTAAGGCCTACTAATAATGGAAACTCTTAAAATTAAGTAATTCAAGTTGTAAAGCTAAAAGTACAAGTAATTAAAACACATTTTTCAACATTTACAAGTTCTTAAGCTCAAAGTACAACTAATTAAAATAGAAATACTAACATTAAATACAATAAATAAATCATTATGTACATTAAATACAATTAATTAACGGGTCAATAAATACAATTAATGCAGTTATTAAAACACCCCTTACATAAGAAATACAAATTATCAAGCATATTGTACAACCAACTTAAACACAATTCCTGCATTAAATGTCACTAATACAAATAATAAAGCACATTATACAAATATTCAAGCCCGAACGGGCAACGGGCCAAATGGGCTTGAGCCCAAACGGGCACGGGCCAAACGGGCTCGAGCCCGAACGGACACGAGCCAACGGGCTCGAGCCCGAACGGGCACGAGCTAAACGAAATTCTTGATATCCGTAAATTTATTGTCAAAAAGAACATAATAAACTAAAATACATGATTCACCAAAAAATTCTATTTTAGGGTACCCGCCGCCGCAACGCGCGGGTACCCTGCTAGTGTTTCTAATACAAGTCCATTGCCACATTTCTTGGGTGTTAAGATCTCCAATTTTAACGCAAGGGGTCATATGATTTTATCATATGGTTTTTTCAAATGTTAGACAAAATACAACTTTAACTCTTATTCAAAAGACAACAATGATAAATGGACAACCTTGCCTTATTTAAATCACATCGCTATCAAAGCCGAAACCTTAAACCTATTCTTAATAATAAAGAAAATACATCAATCATGATTGCGTACTCTATTCCCTTACACCTTATTTCTGTGACTTCACTATAAACGTGTTTGCCAGTATTTCTTATCACTTGTCTTAGATAGTTGATATACATACGGTTTGTTAACTTTGTTTAAGTGATAAAATATTTTTCATTTGAGCATAAAGATCCAAAACCTAAATTTTACGCGTACGTATTACTTAAGCATGACTAACACTGAGATTAGATTTGGTTCCTCAGTCTTGCAACTCTTTTTACATCAGTTTTGTTTGTTGTTTCTTCCTCTTCAACCAAAACAATATTTTCATTACTATTATCATTATTAACTGCTAGTATTATAAAAAACACCGAGGGCATATATTTTTTTTTATTTTGAATTAAGTTATGTCTAGGTACGGCCTATGTGTGTAAATATGAGTCGAATTATTTTAGAGACTCTTAAAAACTTGCATACTAAAGGGTGAATCCTCATCATTCATCTAGTTAGTATTAGATGATATTTGTATATGTTTATGTATTGTTTATATTATGGCCCTTTTGTATTGTATAAGGCCTAGCCCATTCTTAATCTCTAGAATAATCCGATGTAATCTTTATATTTGGTTTTGGTGATCAATGCAAATCAACGATTCTACCTTTCCAATATGGTATCACAGCCATAACTATCTTTCCTTTCTTTCTCCACATAATCCGGATCTCATAACTGGCTTTCTCCCTCCCTCCCTCTTTTCTCAACATTCTGTAACTCTTAACCCAATAACCACCAATCGAAACCTATGGCTGGTGATGAAGTTATCAATCCCACACCCACCACTAACACCAAAATTCTACCCTTTAACGTACCCATCAAGCTAAGCCTTGACAAACACAACTACAACTCATGGAGTTCCTTCTTAAAAATTCATCTTGGGAGTCTTGGATTAAAACCACATATTGAAGGAACCACCACAAGCACCACCGACCCCGAATGGGACAAACAAGACGACTTGGTGAAAGTTTGGATACTAGGTACGCTCGAAGAATCACTCCAAGACCAAGTCGTGACTACACCTGGGAATGCAAAAGCCCTATGGGACCACATCAAGGATCTTTTTCACGATAATAAAGATGCTCGCGCAATAACCCTTGATAGTGAACTCCGTTCCATCAAACTCGGTAGTCTCACTATTAATGCGTATTGCACCAAGATACGTACAATGGCGGATCGTTTGCAAAATCTGGGTGAAAAAGTAAGTGACAAAAACCTAGTTATGTATGCTATTAATGGACTTGACGAACGGTTTAAGGGCATTGCTCGTCTCATACGACATAAGGAGCCTTTACCGACCTTCGAGACGGCCAGGAACATGCTTCTCCTTGAGGAGTCAACGTTGAATGAATCAAACAATTCAGCCACCATATTCGACAGTAGTTCGTCATCTCCATCTGTTCTTTTGGCCACTAACACGACTGGACAAAAAGGTACTACTAAGCCTCAATCTCTACCACAACTTTGTAATCATTTTAATAAGGGATCGTGCAAGTTCGGTGATCGATGTAAATTCATACACGATCACCGCAATAGAATCGGTATTAAAAATAATTCGGGACAAACTAGTATTGGCAGAGGGTCTGGCAATTCATTCGCTTCACAACAATTGACTACTTGGGCCCCTGGTTCGTACAACACCCGCCAAGCCCACCAACAGATTCCACCTTTGGGCCGACAGTCCAACAACAGACCCACACCAACCTTATACCCCCAACAGGCTTACGGCCCAACACTAGCCCAATCCCCTTATAACTCCCAACAACAGTACGCACCTCCCACCATTCCCCAACAGCCTAACTATCCAAACCATTACCCACTGCCCGCACCCTCCAACAGTATACTCGGTCCCGCTCCCGGCTCGTACCCGTCCCAAGCCACATCTCTTCCAAGTGCTTTTAGCACTATGACCCTGCAAGACCCGACATGGAATATGGATACAGGTGCGTCCTCACATTTAAATTCTAATGCAAGTAATTTAAGTACACTTTTTAATAAACGCTTATACCCATCTGTTCATGTTGGTGACGGTAATTCCATTCCCGTCACTAACACTGGCCATAGCATTATCTCTTCCCTCCATCGCCCCTTACACCTCCATAATGTCCTTGTCACACCTAATACAATTAAAAATCTTATTTCTGTTCGCCAGTTTACCAGTGATAATAATTGTACTATTGAGTTTGACGCATTTGGTTTTTCTGTGAAGGATTTCTTGACTCGCCATATCCTCCTACGATGTGACAGTTCAGGTGATCTATATCCTGTTACCAAGCCATCCGTTATCCCTGCTGCTTTTGTCTTCACCAACTCCACCACGTGGCATCAACGTCTCGGTCACCCCGTTGACGATGTGCTACGCACCCTTACATCTCGTCATTTCATTTCATGTAATAAAGACAAGTCTCCACATGTTTGTCACGCTTGTCAACTTGGCAAAAATGTGAAGCTCCCTTTTCATAGCTCAGATTCTATTGTTGAACATTGTTTTGATATTATCCATGCTGATTTATGGACTTCTCCTGTTATTAGTTCCAGTGGTTTTAAATATTATGTTCTTTTTCTAGATCATTTCTCTCATTATTTGTGGATATACCCTCTTCGTTCTAAATCTGACATGTTCAATAAGTTTTTACATTTTCGCAACTATGTTAAAAATCAATTCAAATGTGAAATCAAGAGTTTCCAATGTGATCATGGTGGTGAGTTCGACAACAATCAACTACACACACTTTTTGCCAAACACGGTATTCAATTTAGATTTTCTTGCCCGAAAACCTCTCAACAAAATGGCAAGGCAGAACGAATGATACGTACCATCAATAATGTCATTCGCACACTTCTCTTTCAAGCACACTTACCCCCCTCATTCTGGGTCGAGGCTCTTCACATGGCTACTTACCTCCTTAACCTTCTACCTTCCACCGCTATTAACAACGACATCCCCTACTCAAGACTCTTCCACAAAGAGCCTGACTATTCCCGACTGCGTATTTTCGGATGCCTTTGCTACCCTCACCTTCACTCACCCCATATGCTTGCTCCCCGTGCCACCCCATGCATTTTCTTGGGTTTCCCTGCCTATCACCGTGGTTTCCGTTGCCTAGACCTTGAAACAAACAAAATAATTATTTCCCGACATGTCACATTCGATGAAACACAATTCCCTTATCGATCAATGACCCCAAACACCCCACCCTCATACACATTTTTGGAACCCACACATCCTCCTATCCTAAGTCATGTTTTAAATGACCCTGCACCAACTACGCCCCCAACGACACGGGCCAACCCAAATGACAACACACCTAACCCGGTCCAGCATATACCGCAACCCAACAACCAATCTCCTTCGCCCACCCATGCCTCAACCACATTCTCACCTACTTCGGACTCCCCTCCAAGCCCAACAACTAGTGCCCCACATCACATTAACCAATCTCCCCCATCACCGATCCACAATACCAGTAACTCCCCACTCAACACCACCTCGGCCTCCTCCCCACAACCCACCAATGAACCCCCCCGAACTCACCGCATGGTCACTAGGTCTCAATTGGGCATTGTCAAACCGATTGAACGTTTATCTCTCCATACTTCGTCTATATCTCCTTTACCCACATCTCCCTTCCTCGCTTTAAAAGATCCTCAGTGGTGTAATGCTATGTATGATGAGTATAATGCGTTAGTTAAAAATGGTACTTGGGTTCTTGTACCAAGGCCCTCTGGTGTTAATTTGGTTCGCCCGATGTGGTTATTTAAGCATAAGTTTCATGCTGACGGGACTTTGAGCCGTTATAAGGCTCGTTTGGTTGCTAATGGTAGTAGTCAGCAACTTGGTATTGATTGTGATGAGACATTTAGTCCGGTTGTGAAACCGGCCACCATTTGCACTGTTCTTAGCCTAGCTGTCTCTCGTCAGTGGCCCATTCATCAGCTGGACGTTAAGAATGCTTTCCTTAACGGTGATTTATCTGAGACGGTCTATATGCACCAGCCACCGGGGTTTGTTGATTCTCGCTACCCTCACCATGTTTGCCTTTTGCATAGATCCCTATATGGACTGAAACAAGCACCACGTGCCTGGTTTCAGCGGTTTGCAGGTTTTGCCACCAGGGTTGGATTTTACCATAGTCGATGTGATTCCTCACTTTTTATTTATCGACACGGGTCTGAGGTTTCTTATTTACTTATCTATGTGGATGACATTCTTCTTACAGCATCCTCTACTACTCTCCTTCAGCAGATTATTGGTTCCTTACACAGTGAGTTTGACATGACTGATCTCGGGGCTCTTAATTATTTTCTTGGTATCTCTGCTGTTCGTCATTCTACAGGGTTGTTTTTGTCTCAGAAGAAGTATGCTCTCCAGCTTCTTGAGCGTGCTCACATGACTAACTGTAACCCTTCTCGGACTCCCGTTGACACAGAACCAAAATTGGGTCCAGAAGGTGTTCCGGTTCAGGATCCTACTTTATATCGTAGTCTTGCAGGTGGACTTCAGTATCTCACCTTTACGCGCTCGGATATATCATATGCAGTACAGCAGATCTGTCTTTATATGCACGATCCGAGGGAGCCTCACTTTGCTGCTCTCAAGCGTATCTTGCGATACGTTCAGGGGACTCTGGATTTTGGTCTTCATTTACACTCCTCATCTACCACTTCTCTTGTTGGTTATACAGATGCTGATTGGGCAGGTTGTCCTTCCACACGGCGGTCTACTTCAGGTTACTGTGTTTTTCTTGGTGATAATCTACTGTCTTGGTCATCCAAGCGACAGCACACTCTCTCCCGCTCCAGTGCCGAGGCTGAATATAGAGGTGTTGCTAATGTTGTTGCTGAGACTGCATGGATTCGTAATTTGCTTCGAGAGCTACATTCTCCATTATCATCTGCTACACTTGTCTATTGTGATAACGTCAGTGCCATTTATATGTCTACTAACCCGGTTCAACATCAGCGCACGAAGCATATTGAGATAGACATACATTTTGTTCGTGACATGGTTACTGCCGGTCAGGTGCGCGTTTTACATGTTCCTTCCCGCTATCAGTACGCCGATATCTTCACCAAGGGTCTTCCCTCAGCTTTGTTTGAAGACTTCAGATCCAGTTTGTGCGTCTGGCCTCCTCCCGCTCCAACTGCGGGGGTGTATTAGATGATATTTGTATACGTTTATGTATTGTTTATATTATGGCCCTTTTGTATTGTATAAGGCCTAGCCCATTCTTAATCTCTAGAATAATCCGATGTAATCTTTATATTCGGTTTTGGTGATCAATGCAAATCAACGATTCTACCTTTCCAATAGTTAGATCTAATGGCCTAGATTAATAATATGATTAAACAATAATAAAATTGAAGGGGCGTAGTCGTCATTCAACCTTCCAATTAAAACCTCCGGCATCCGCAAACAATCTCAAATTATCTCTTTGATCAAACACACACAAAAACACCACAAAACACTCTCTCACATTAAAAAACATAACCCTAAAACGAAAATCAACCGTCAAAATTCGTTTAATCAAAATAAAATTGAAGCATATAACGTTAGGAAGTCGACTCTAGCAAGGTTTATGACTCAAGATGAATCGACTGAACCTTCGATTGAAGGTAAGGTTTATAATCCATCCCATATTAAGTGTCCATTATGACTTTTTTAAGTTTTTTTTTTATTCAACTCTGATCTTAAATATATTTGTTTGTGTTATATAATACTGAATAAAAATTATACAAATGAAAATACATTTAAAGTCATAGTGGACACTTAATGTGGGATAATGGAAGTAAAATTTTGTTGTTATTTCGGCTGTTTTTTTGCCAATTGTAACAAAATATTGATTTTAACTATTGGTTTAAGATTATAGAGAAGATACTTGTGGTTATTTGTTAGGTTTTATTGTTAGTGAACCATTATTAGTGTGATTCTTTGATTAGTTTAGCAAAAAAATAAAAATAATAATAAAATAAAAAAAATGATAATGATTGTTGATTGAAGATTAGATTTTTGTGAATATATGAGTGATTAGGGGTTAGGTTTCACTGTTATGTCTCGTCGTTCTTTTCTGTGAAATATCACAAGTGATATACATTAACATGGTGTTTGTTATGTTGTAAAATCGCTAGTTGTTGGTTATGCATAAAATCTCATGTGATGAACTGAATAATTGATTTGTTCGTGCAAACGTTACGACATTTAATCTATACAGTCTCTTTGTATTTTAACGATGATAAACATGCAACTTGTAATACATAACGTAATGTGCACAAGTTACTCGTAAACAAAAATCATCAATGCATGCACGCATCAACATCTCGTCTCAAGTCTGAATCACTCAAGGTATGAACAAAGAAGTTACCAAACTAGTTAAGTGATCAAACAATTATTTTTGTCCTTAAACATCACATTTTTATAAATGTGACAAAACTTTTTTGCAAAAATAAATTATACAAATTATTTTTGTATTTATAAGAAATGTTTTATTAAAGAAAAATATTCAAAATCTGGTTTTTCCCGCCCAAAAAGATAGCACCTTCACCAGATAAACATTTCACCACAATAGGACAAAATCAGGAGCGTCCTATGGACGATCCCTTATAGGGGGACGGTCCCTTATATATAAGGGACAATCCATGTTTAAGAGACCGTCCCCCGCTCCTCGAGCTGGCTATAAATACTGGACCATTTTAACTGATTTCTAAACCTCCAGCACAGACAAACTTTCTTTCTTCTTGTTAGGATTGTTCACACGGTTAAGGTGGTTAAACCTTACGTTCTTTGTGTGTATGATATATTGAGTTAATATGATTAAGTACGCGGAATTTACTTAACCACACTTAGAAGGTGATTTGTATTGTGGAAATGGAATGGTTGTATTAGTTCTATGACAATGAACAATGAAAGATTAACACCAAACGATTCAATATTATTAATGATAATAATACGAGTGATCTTGAAATATCACTAGGGTTACAACCTTGAATCTTAAGTTTTTACAACTTGTGATATTCTTGTGTTTGTTCTATGTTCTAACAGTTATGAGTTCTAAAATAATAACACATGCATGGACACTTAAAACACAAGTCTAAGATCTCTTTTATAGTCCAAGAGATCTATTACAATATTGTATAAAGTCTAGCCGACTTACTTTGTTAACTTATCTCTTGAGTGTGTCAGTACATAAGATACAACATGTATCTGTGTACACAACTTGTTAACTAAGCACATGGGGTAAGATATTATCTACCGTATATTGTTGACCAAAATACAAATAATATCTTTTCAATCTTATCCACTCAGCAGCAGAATGTTCATTAGCAGCAGCAATGAGTCATCGCTAGCAGCAGGAACAAGTATAATAACAGTAGGATCAACAGCAGCAGAATCATTTATCACTAGCAGCAGGATCAAATGTTCTAGCAGCAGGAATAAACATTAGCAGCAGAAACCAAATGCACTAGCAGCAGAATCACACTTAACGTTTTTCTTTGAATAGAATCCGATATTTAACTTCTTGAATATTTAATTCCCAACAATCCTCCCCTAAACATGTGAATCCATTTCAACATGTTTCTGAATTAAATTTATGGATTGTGAATCTTTCAAACACTTCTGTTCTTTAAGACTAAATATCTTCTCAGTAATTCATCTGCTTTGTTCTTTGACTTTAACAATATCAACACATTGGTCCAATCTTGGACTAAAAGATGGTGCAATTTCCTTGGATGGAGGAATTATAAGAGGCAATGATGCTGTGTATCTTGGATGCTTGTTTCAACAAGTGAAATCATCTATCAGCATGCCTTTGCAAGTGAAATTGAAACTTTTCTCCGTTTGACCTAGATAGAACTTTCTCCTTTGGAATGCTTCATCCCTTCTGAATATATATAATACTCCAGAATAAGCTCTATTCTTGTCATTTTCAACCTCCTTGTATGCTCTTGTCTTCTCCTTCCTTTTATTGGATTATCTTCCTTTTCAGGGCTATTATTTCCTCCCCTGAGATTGTTACCTCCCCTGAGATACAAATAACTTTTGTTTCCTCCCCTTGTTTGGAAGATCTCACTATGTACCAAAATATATCTTTCTTTTATCATCTGATCCAGCATCTAGAACTTGTTGTCAGACAATGTTGTACATGAAGCCATCAATTCCTTAAGAGTTTAAGTTACTGCCCTCATCACTTCTAGGTGTGTTAACTCCTATGAGAGGTGAATCAGTGGACATTTGATTAATGATCCATCAATGGATGGTTTTTGTGAATCTCTTGAAAATCCTTGTTTAAGAAATTATTTGACTTAGCAGTATGTTCATGATTTTAGTATTGAAAAATCATACTACTTTCAACCATTTTGAAGGGATCAAGTGTATAACAGACACTTAATCAAAATTTCGGTTTAAAGCAACCTCTGATTGTTTGAGAACCAATGTTTTTCAGTTATAAATAACTGCCTGTGTGCAGATAAACCTATTCAAAAGGCTTTCTTGACAGGGTTTCCAGCTCATAGTAATTGTTGCCTCTAACACAAGTGTTAGATTCACTTTTACTAGCTGTTCTTTCTATCAGATGTCCTTAGACTTGCACATTATACTGTAAAGTATAAAATGATAGAAAGTGAGTTGCATCAGTTACTATCTGATCAACTAAGTCATCAATTCAATGTGAAATATCATAACTAGGTTTCAAGAAAGTAGTTTTAAGGAGTTTTGAATTCCCAAACTCAGTCCATCATAAACCTATTATGGTAGCAGCCAATATCAGCATTGTGTTGCTTCCATTTCACTTGAAATTTCCTTTGTGTTCACATATTCATACCTGAAATTGTTGGTCTAAAACCAAAAGAACAATGTACAAAGTACTTGTCTTGCATTAGAATAAACATAAGACCAACTGTATGAATAACACATTTTAAATTTGTACTAGCGGCACAAACTTTTGTAATAATAGCAGTATTAGATAAATCCATCAGCAGAATCAAAAATTTATTTACAAAAACACATTATATTGAAAATTCAAAGATTAAGCATTACAATACTTGCTACCAAGTACTGAAACCTTGAAACATCAAAAGCTTTTGTTAGTAGATCTGCAAAGTTGTGTTCTGAAGCAACTTTAAGAACTTGAATTAATCTTTTCTCATTGCAGTCTCTTATAAAGTGATGTCTAATTTCAATGTGTTTTGTTTTAGAATGTTGCACTGGATTTCTAATAATACAAATTGTACTACTATTATCAATATGAATAACAGTGTTTAAGAAATTGTACCCATAATCAAGAAGTTGGTTTTGAAGCCATAGAACTTGACTAGAGCAACTTGCAGCAGCTATATATTCAGCTTCAGTTGTTGAATTTGCCACACTTGTTTGCTTCTTACACTGCCATGAGACAAGTCTACACCCAAGGAATTGACATCCTCCAGTTGTTGACTTTCTGTCCAAGCTAGCACCAGCATAATCACTATCCGAATATGCTACCAAGTCAAAAGGAGATTCTCTAGAATACCATATACCCAACCTTGGTTGACCTTTGAGATATCTAAAAATTCTCTTGACTGCAGTTAAATGAGAAACTTTTGGAGTAACTTGAAATCTTGCACAAACATAAACAGGGAACATGATATCAGGTCTGGATGATGTAAGGTACATCAAAGAGCCTATCATTGATCTGTAAGTGTGTACATCTACACTCTCTCCATCTTCATCTTTCAGAAGGTGCTTCTCAGAGTCCATTGGTGTGCTTGCTATTTTTGAATCAGCAAATTGAAATTTTCTAAGTATCTCTGCAACATTTTTGTCTTGACTAATAAATATGCCTTTAGCTGATTGCTTAACTTGCAAACCCAAAAAGAATGTAAGTTCCCCCATGGAACTCATCTGAAACTTATCTTTCATAAGCTTCTCAAATTCTAAACACATCTCTTTCCTAGTAGATCCAAAGATAATGTCATCCACATACACCTGCACTAACAGAAGATCCTTCTTGTGCTGTTTGATGAAAAGTGTTTGATCAATCTTTCCTCTTTGAAATCCATTTTCTAATAAGTAGGAAGCTAGTGTTGCATACCAAGCTCTTGGTGCCTGATGAAGGCCATATAGAGCTTTCACTACTCTGTACACTTTGTTTGGATGTAATGGGTCAATGAAGCCTGGAGGTTGTGAAACATACACCTCTTCTTCAATTGTTCCATATAAAAATGCACTTTTGACATCCATTTGGTAGACTGTGAAGCCTAAAAATGAAGCATAAGCTAAGAAAAGCCTAATTGCCTTAATCCTTGCTATAGGAGCATAAACCTCATCATAGTCTATTCCTTCTTCTTGTGTGTACCCTTGGGCTACTAATCTAGCCTTATTCTTAATCACTATTCCCCTTTCATTCCTTTTGTTCTTAAAAACCCATCTAGTGCCAATTACCTTTGCATTCCTAGGGAAATCAACTAGCACCCATACTTTTTGAATCTTGAACTGAAGAAGCTCTTCTTGCATAGCTTCTACCCAGCTTGAATCATCTATGGCTTTAAGAATGTTCTTTGGTTCATCTTGTGAGAGAAAACATACAAACAAGCAAGAGTTTGAAAGCTCATGTTGTTTTGAAGCATAAAGGGCATCAAGAAGCCCTTGTTGGTCTGAAGACATCAATTGTTGTCTTGTCTTCACACCTGACTGTACATCTCCAATCACATTATCTAGGGAGTGAACTTTGTGAATTCTTGTTTGTGGAGTAGAAGGAACTTGATAATTTGATGAAAGATTGTTGAAATCCACCTCATTATCTGAGAATTCTGCTTCTTTTGTCTCTGAAGGGCCAGCAGCAGAGTCAGTTGGCCGAACAGCAGAATCAGTAAGCTTAGCAGCAGAATCACCAGCAGAAACATATACACTACCAGCAGCAACAGAAATACTACCAGCAAAAATATTTTGTTGTTACTGAGTTCCATCTTCTTTGCTTTCATCTTCAACACCTTCTTTAGCTTTGCTAGAAGAAGATTCATCAGTTGTTGAAGTTGATTCCACACCTGTACTTGACCATATTGGCATCCAAACATGATCTTGGTTTGACTCCTTTTCTAACCTTGCCTCATCTGTTGCTTGTGAACCTGAAAATTCATTAGTTTCTGCAACAACAGGCACATAATTCATTGATTTAGTTAGATATTCAAGATCAAATAGCCTTTTTGGTCCTTGACCTTCTACATTGGATTTATCTTCTAAAAACTCCACATGTAGGTTTTCTTCTACAATCTTAGCTCTTGTGTTGTATACTCTAAATGCTTTGCTATTAAGAGAATAACCAACAAAGAATCCTTCATCTGCTTTACCATCGAATTTTCCTAAATGGTCTAAGGTATTGAGAATGGTCACATGACATCCAAAAGGTCTAAGAAATCCTATTGTAGGAGTTCTACCATTAAAAAGTTCATATGATGTCTTATTGTGAGGCTGCACAACTAAAACTCTATTTTGAACATAGCAAGCAGTGTTGACTGCCTCAGCCCAAAAGGTTATTGGTAGCTTAGAATCAGCTAACATTTTTCTAGCAGCTTCAATTAGTGTTCTATTCTTTCTCTCAACTACACCATTCTGTTGTGGTGTTCTAGCAACACTAAATTCTCTTCTAATACCCTTTTCTTTGCAGAAGTCATCCATAACTCTATTCTTAAACTCTGTCCCATTATCACATCTAATGACCTTCACTTTCTTGTCTACTTGGTTTTCTATCTGTGTAATGAATGTCTTAAGGATGCTTGTAGTCTCATCCTTAGTAGATAGAAAGAAAACCCATGTAAATCTAGTATAGTCATCAATTATAACAAGACAATATCTCTTATGCATTATACTACTTACTGAAACAGGTCCAAATAAGTCCATATGCAGCATAAACAATGATTGATTGATAGAGTTAAAAATCTTGGGCTTACAAGTGGCTTTGTGTTGTTTGCCTTTTAGACAAGCAATGCATGTTTGATCATTTTCAAATCTTTTGTGAGGTAAACCTCTTACCAAACCATTCTTAACAATTTTATTTATGGTTTTGAAGTTAATATGACCAAGCCTTCTATGCCATTTCATTGATTCATCCAATGTGGCCTTTGCAACAAGAAAAGTTAAATTCTTTTTAGGAACAATGTTCTTCATGTCTACACTGTACATATTGCCTTTTCTAGGAATTCTAAGAAGTACTTGATTTTCATCAGGCATCTTAAAATCAGGAGAAAGTACAAGACATTCAGTCTCACAGAAAAGAACATTGTTCTTTTTGTCACACATTTGTGAGACACTAAAAAGATTATAATTTAGCTCTTTTACATAGAACACATCTTTAAAATCTAAATTTCCGGTTTTGATTGTACCTTTACCAAAAATTTTGCCACCAACACCTCCTCCAAAGGTAACATAGCCTCCATCTATTGATTGGAAATCTGAGAGATAAGACTTGTTGCCTATCATGTGCCTTGAACATCCACTATCTGAGTATCCTTGATCCTCTTCCTGATCATTTGAATGTTCCTGCACATAAATAAGAGTGTTAGTTTCTTTTAGGGACCCAAGCCATTACTGACTTGGATCTGCCTCTTGCATCAATGTAATTCAATATTTTAAGGATAGTTGATGCAACATTGGATTTTAAAATCCAACATGCTGAGGCCTTAACAGCATTTGCCCTGTTTCCCTTAGCAGCAGGATGAACTGATTGCTTAGCAGCAGGAACTGCTAACTTTTCAGTTCTACCCTTTGGTTTCCAAACTTGTTTTTGGACCACTGCCTTTGTTTGAATGGGCCTTAGAACAGTCTTTGATGCATGTTTATAAAAAGTTTTTGCACCCTTAGCTGTTGGTTTTGGGTTAACAGTCATAAATGGTCGAGCAGCAGGAATACTTTGTCTAGCAGCAGGAACCATTAGTCTAGCAGCAGGATCTGAGTTTGAGCCAGACTTGTTTTTGACTACTCTGGGGTTTGTTCTCTTAGAACTAGAGTGAAAGTGAGATTTAGGTGTTTGACTTTTGTGATTCACTCTATGGTTTTCATACCCAGATACCCTTTGGTTGCAGAAAGCTGCAAGATGGTCAAAACTACCACATGTGTAACAAGCTTTGTTATAAAAAGCAAAGTAATCACCTAATTGGTTAGACTTGAGGTTGTTCCAATTCCTTTGGTTACCTCTGGGCTTGTTGGTGGTTCTATATTGCTCACAATATCTAACTGGTTTCCTAACATGCTTAATGTTTGATTTAGGCCTATCAGTATTGTGTTTGACTATCTTAGGAACACGGGTTCCTACTTTCTTAACCACTTCAGGTTTAGACATAACCTGTTCTTCATCATCATCACTATCAGTTGTACAATCTTCAACAACTATAGCATCTAAGTTCTTAGCAAAGGACACCTTGTCCTGATAAAGTAAAGTTTTATCTAAACATTTACTTACTTTTTCTTCCTTAAGGCTCTTGCTAGCCTTAGAACCATATTCCATGATTGGTTCTTGAAACTCAGGTAAACCTGAATTTCCTAGGTCAATCCCTGGGGGTTTAGGGATGCCTCTATAAGGAGGTGGGACACTCTTATATCCTACTCCTGACTTAGCTCTATTAATTACTTGACATTCTACTATGTTGTGCACACCTCTAGAAGCATGTTCTAGTGCCTCAGTAGTCAAGTGAATATTTTCATTTTCCTTTTTGACCCTATCAAAAGCTTCTCTTAAAAGCTTAATTTCAGCATCTCTAAAGAATATGTCCTGTCTTAGGAGAGCTTTGTCATCAGAAAAAGCTAATTCATTTTCCTTAAGTATATGATTTGCTTTTCTACCTTTTCTAAACCACACTTATAGTTTATAAAGTTTTGAAAAGTCTTGCTTAGCTCTATCTTTTGATCATCAAATTGTTTCATTAAAACTTGTAGAGCATTAAGAGCAGTGCAAGAATTTGAACAAGTTTTATGATTTTGTACCTCAGTAGCAGAAAAAGCCATAAGTGCCATCTGAGCAGGAGTTTCTTCTTCATCTGCCATGAAGCTCCAATCAAAACCTAAGCCATCAATAGCTACCATAGCTTTTGGCTCAATCACTTCCTCTGTTTTGGATTTGCTTCCAAAACCTCTATTCTTGCTATCTTGCTGTCTTGGTCTTCTGCACTCTCTTGAGAAATGACCCATCATGTGATAGTTAAAGCACTCTATCTTTGACTTATCAAAACCAGCAGCATCAGTGTTGTTGATTATGAGCTTCTTCCCCGTCTTGTGATTGAACTTCTTGGCTCTCATGCTAAGAAGAGAAATTTGCCATTTTAGATCCATTTCCTCAAGATCATCTTCATGGATCTCTTGGAGGTCTTCATAAGAGAGCATGGACCCATTATTCTGACTTGTAAGAAAGGCACAACAAGTCTTTTCATCCAAAATACTTATGGTACTACTTGATGAACTAGCAGCACCAACATCATCAACAATTTTCACCTCTTCACTTGATTTTGAGGTACTAGGAGTTGACATAAATGCCTTGTTCCCAGTATTAGAACTAGTACCTCCATTCTTCTTCAAATCTTACTCCACAATATTGAAGTTGCTATACAAGTCCATCAGTTCCATGATGTCTAAGTCTGGCTTGTTCTTCCAGACAACAACATGCATAGCCCACTCTTCTGGTAAGCTTCTCAAAAACTTTGAGTTCAAATCTTCTTGAGGCATTTCAATCCCAAGAATAGCAAGTTGGGTCACAATATTCTGAAGCCTATTAAACATGTGGTCAAGAGATTCATTGTATATAGAGGAGAAGTTTTCAAACTGCTGCTTGAGCAGTGTCTTGTGGGTTTTCTTGGTGGCTTCATTTCCACCATACCTGGCAATAATAGCTTCAAATAATGACTTGGCATCCTTGAACTTGCTGAAGTTTAGAAGTTGATCATTGGGTGTAATACCCAAAAATCTAAAACATGCAAAATGACTAAAATGCCCCTGAAAATTTAAAAATTCAATTAAAGTATATATAAAGCACCAAATTAATTCCAAACCTTTGGTATTGAGCAAAATATGAAGTAAATTAATTGTTGAGGCTACATATTAATATCTACAATGTACAAAAATTATTTGTCACTACAAAAACCTTACAAATAAAATAATTACACAATTATTTATTCATTTGTATTTGAAATTATTTAAAAATAGGATAAATACCAAATAAATTTGGAAACTCTCTACCAAATCAAAAACTTTGATTTTATTTTCATTATGGGCCGAGTCTTGAGGACCTCTCCCCCCTCATCTCACGGCACTTTCATTGTTTAGCAAATTCCCATTTATTTTTCCTTTATTCTCCAACCAAAACCCTAAGTCGACAAACAAAAATCCCTTTCTCCTTCATCCGATTTTTTGGAAACTCTTGGGCATTTTTCTGGTGTTCTTCATCATCCAAAGAAGCTAGGAAATTGAGGGTTTGCGTTTTATTCCAGCCGAGAAGAACAAATTGCCCACACCTCATCCGATCGTTCTAAATGTTATCTGGTATTTTTATAACACTCTTTGCATCATATATGATCCTAATAAAATGGTTTTTATGATCCATGCAATATATTCTGGTCGTATGAAATAAATCGAGCCATAAAACCCTAAAACGCATAAAAATTGGAATCGACCATATATGAATTTTATAATCTCAAACATATTTTTGTGACCTGTAATATAACATATGTGACCTGTAAAAATTGGATTCGACATTTCTTGAAGCCTAGAACCATGATTTCGTAAATTATTTTGTTATTATTTCTTGCGGCAGAAATTAAAAAGGAAAGAAACAATCGAATTAAATTAGGGTTAGGGTTCTTGGTGATGTAATTGATGTAATAATGTGTTTTTAAGGTTAGATTGATGTTTGGATTGGTTGGAAAATTTTAGGGTTTGATTTCGATAACTTAGAATGTAAAGCGATTAGAAAATAAAAGGTTTAGGGTATGTTTTGTAATTTCTAAAACTTGAGGGTTATTTTTAGAATATACTTTGGACCTGGTATTCGTCGAATAAAATATAATATGAGGGTGTTGTATGTAAATTTTGTAATTTAAAGGTTTAAATTGATTTATTTGTTAATTATATAAATCGAATTGTAATTTTATAAAATAGAGGGACTAAATTTGTAAATTCTGGAAATTTAGGGTTGTTTCGTATAAATAACTATGAAAAGGGTATAATGTGTAATTTTGGATATTTAAGGGCTTAATGTGTAATTATTAATAAATATGATTCGAATTATAGTTTTTGGAAACTAAAGGGACTAGTTTGGTAATTTATGAAATTTGAAGGGGTCTTCGTACCACATATTAATTTAAAGGGTATATTCTGTAATTTGGTAAAATAAAGTGCTTGATGTGTAAATATATATATGGTAAGGGTTAAATTGTGATTTATGTAATTATAGGGTTTATTTTGTAATTTAATTAACTAAAGGGGTATAATCTGTAAATTGTGAAACTTAAAGGTTAAAAGTGTAATTCTGGAAAACTTATGTATTTAAATGGATAATTTGTGATACTTTTGTTTTAAACCTTTAACTTCGGGTTATTTACATTTAAAACCCTAAAATATGGAAAGTTGTTATATTTAAACCTAAACTTTTATGATTGCTAATGAACCCTATTTCCATAATATAATTAATAAATGACTTAACCTAATACTTTGTGGAATTTGTCTAATTATGGAATTTGCTAAATAAAAACTTTTAAAAATGGAAACTTGCTAATTTGGAACTTGCTATAAGGGAAAGTTACTAAAAATGGAAAGTTGACTAAAATGAGAAATCTGATTTGAAGAAGATATTAATAATAAGACGACCATGTATTCGTGTAGATTCCCTGAAGATGGAGTTGTTTTCGATCTATATAATTCTAGATATGTTTGCACTTGCGGTATAAGGTACAGATATTCTACCCTTTTTCAGTAAGGGTGTTTTCCCTCTCATGACTCATTGATCTTGATTCGTTTAAGATTCCCTAAGCCATTGCTACGTTCCCTTACACTTTGGTTCGTTTGTTTGATTCATTTTGACTTTGATGTTCGATATGACCCCTTTTGCCATGAACATCTGATATTTGGACTTTGATTATGATTCGATGACTTAGACTATTTGAACCTTTGCTGTGATTTGGACCTTTGACCTTTGACCCTTCAGTTTGATGCCCGAGCCAAGTTCGTTTCCTAGCCATGAAGGTAACATGGCCGTGTCATTGATGCACCAATGGCATGACTCCAGTGTGGTCGAGTGATGTTCCACACCGTCCCCATTTGCTACTACATGAGCGCTTTATTATTTATTATGGCCAATATTATTGTTCGGGGGGCGTATGGATGCATCCTAGGTTCGTGTTCGTATTAGTGGATTTAACATGATTTGATATTATATTGTTCGGTGACTGATGCTGGGTGCAATCCACGTCTTTCACAAGTTCGGGAGTTAGCTACTCCATTTGAAGAATGAGGACACCCCTCATATTATCTGATTATCTGAGAGGTCTCCCCTCTATATGATTATGAAGATTTGGTTACTATATTTGATTTGTGTTCGGGCTCGTGGTGGATTACTGACCCCTTTCCCTTTCTTACTTTGTACTCTTTGACTATACTTTTGTAAAACCAATGCACCAAATTATACATGTTGGTTATCTTTTGCTTTCGTTTTCGTTTATATATATCTGTTCACTGGGCTTTTTAAGCTCAGCTGCATTTCTTTTCCTGCGGCAGGTTTTAGTAGGAAGCTGGGAATGAGTGGAGAGTACCTTGGACTTAGAAGACTTGATAGTTATTCTGGATTAGGGTTGATTAGAAGTTATTATATTTTAGAATTTGTATTCGCATTTGTAACCTTGTAATTTCAGTATTTCATTTGTAACCTTTGAGAATTCTCGTATTACTATAAATGTATGCTTTGTTTTGATCTGATATGAAACCATTTTTGTGATATCTTTACCCTCGTCGGGTTGGGGTGTTACATTGGGAATGGTCATCATCAGCATGCTTCTTACCTTCAAATCATTTTTCTTCTTTATTCTATCTTCTGCAGATGATGGCTTCGTCTGCAGAGTTGACACAACTTTGCCGTCCACTGTTGATGTAGTGGTGATAGGCTGGTAAGAGTTTCCATCTTCTATGATTTCCCAAAGTGCATAATCTTGCACTTGGAAATATTGCTCTATCCTCAGCCTCCACATCTCAAACTCATTCTGTTTGAGCATGGGAATCTTTGCAGCAACATTTGTCTGAATAGATTCGACGTCCATTTCTTTAGCTTCTTCTTCTAAATCAATAATATCAACCTGAGCTCTGATACCACTTGTTAGGATTGTTCACACGGTTAAGGTGGTTAAACCTTACGTTCTTTGTGTGTATGATATATTGAGTTAATATGATTAAGTACGCGGAATTTACTTAACCACACTTAGAAGGTGATTTGTATTGTGGAAATGGAATGGTTGTATTAGTTCTATGACAATGAACAATGAAAGATTAACACCAAACGATTCAATATTATTAATGATAATAATACGAGTGATCTTGAAATATCACTAGGGTTACAACCTTGAATCTTAAGTTTTTACAACTTGTGATATTCTTGTGTTTGTTCTATGTTCTAACAGTTATGAGTTCTAAAATAATAACACATGCATGGACACTTAAAACACAAGTCTAAGATCTCTTTTATAGTCCAAGAGATCTATTACAATATTGTATAAAGTCTAGCCGACTTACTTTGTTAACTTATCTCTTGAGTGTGTCAGTACATAAGATACAACATGTATCTGTGTACACAACTTGTTAACTAAGCACATGGGGTAAGATATTATCTACCGTATATTGTTGACCAAAATACAAATAATATCTTTTCAATCTTATCCACTCAGCAGCAGAATGTTCATTAGCAGCAGCAATGAGTCATCGCTAGCAGCAGGAAAAAGTATAATAACAGTAGGAAATCAAAGCCCAGCAGCAGAATCATTTATCACTAGCAGCAGGATCAAATGTTCTAGCAGCAGGAATAAACATTAGCAGCAGGAACCAAATGCACTAGCAGCAGAATCACACTTAACGTTTTTCTTTGAATAGAATCCGATATTTAACTTCTTGAATATTTAATTCCCAACACTTCTTAATCCCTTTTCTTTAATCATATTAACTTGTTTAATCTTGTTTAAATGTGATTCATTCTTTCTTTCCTCAAGTGCAAGAGAAGAACTATCGTTATCATACGAAGTTATGTAGTCTAGTTAGTCCATGTGTAACATTCGTTAGATATAGATCGAGTCCATGTCTTTCAATCTTGTGTAATAGTTAGATCCGGCTAGTAGTTAGTCCAGAACATAGGTGTGAGATCCGGTTAGTAGTTTAGTCCTCAAAAAACAAGGGTATGTGGTAGATTGATTATAGCTAAGATTAGAACTCGATATTTAGATTAGTATCGAAAAATAATATAAGCGACGCGGTTTATGTGTTTAGACCTTAAAACACAAGGTTTGTTATGTTGGTCCATAAAACATAATAGGTTTGGTTGTACTCGAAGAAAGACTCGGTATTTAGCTTTGTACCGGAAAAAGTGTAAGCGACGTTGTATGGTTTTCTCCGCCAAAAAGGGAGCTTGTTGATTAGTGAAGTAACTCTCGAGTTGGGTACTCGGGGAGTGGAGTAGGGCGAAGAGGTGATTCGTGCCCGGTTTGCGTTTTCTTCACTTATCTCTTTACGTTTTATTTTTGGCATTTATCGCTTTACATTTATACTTGCATTGCGTTTATGATTATGTGGCTTGTTGATTATATTGTGTTGATTATATTTGTGTCATGACATGGTATTTATATTGTGTCTATGTTTGTGTTATGATGACATGTTTTACTTATTGCATTCTACTATCTCTAGTTTTTGTAAGACTATCGTTGACACTTTTCATATTACGTCACGCTTGATCGGTAATTTGATACAAACATTTTAAGATTTTAAACGAAAACGTATTCACCCCCTCTACGTTTCTACATGATTGTTGAGTCTTTTCTTTGAAATATCACTAAGTAATAATATATTATTAGGTTGTTTGTTCTATCTTTGTAAAATAAAAAGTTGTTATGCATATAATCACATTGATTATACAATATATGACAAGATTGTTGATGTTGCGTTGCAATATCACAAGTGATAAAAATCTGAGTTTGTCTTTTTTTTTTTTGATTTCTCTAATTGAATTGTAAGAATTCTCTCAGAAGATTGAAGCAAAGTTTGGAATCATATCTAGTGAGAAATCCGATTTGGTAGACACGCTTTAAAAAGGTGTGTTGAAGTTTCCAAATGATGAGAAGTTGGTTGAGTTATGTGAGAGGCTGAAGGAGGAGTTCAAGATAACAAGAATGGAAATTAATAAGAATTTGAATGAAGATGAACAACAGCTAGATAACCAGATGACGACGGTGATGGCAGTGTATATGGTGGTGGAAACAAGAGAAATGAAGGAAATGCTGAAGAAGTTGGTTGAAAAGATGGTGGAGGTGTAGTTGGAAATGATAATTTGTTGGTTATATATTGTGTAACTAAATATGAAAGTCGAATCGTATGTCGTTTGATAGTATATGGTTAAACTAGAATCTGATTTGTAACCGAATATTGAAGTCAATTCAAGTCTAGTCGTATGTAGGTATTTTGTGAAACTGCTTGAATATCACAGGCTAACAATCCTTGTTTTGTGATGAAAATGATATTTGTTTTGTTCATTTAATATCTTATCAGTTGTAAAATTCAACTCAAGTGTAATATCACATGTGATAAATCAATAAAGTGTCAATCGTATTTACATTATTGTATTATCAAATGTGTTTTTATTAAACTTCTCATTTTCTATTGAGCAACATCATGCTTCGGCATAAACTGAAGCTTAGAAAAACTTGTTTTCAAAGCATTTGAATTCCTATCAGTATCCAAGGGCTAACGATGTTAAGACAAGGAAGACTTACAAAATCAATCGTATCGCTATATTGTGCAATATCACATGTGATATGTTGGCATATCTGATGTTTTTAATAAAAAAAATCACATGTGATAAATTAAATGTTTAATCTTATGTACAATCTATGCGATTTTTTTTAACAACAATGCATGTGGTTAATACATGTGATTTTATGCTAGTACTGTTTCACATTAAAGCTTACTGTAAAAATAACAAGTGACTAAGAATTGTAAATAACGAGGGATGTAACCCGCGCGTTGCTGCGGGACGTTTCGTTATGTAAGGTATGAATAAGAGAAAAGAATTGTATAAGCTATTAAGAAAAGATGATATAAGATAGCATAAAGTTTTTTAACATACATAAGATTTTTTGTTTAGGAATGCCAATGTTGTACAAAAAATAATAGACAAACCCATATGCAAATGCAACTGCATGGCACATGTGTTACAAAAGATGGCTGGTTTAGCAGCTATAGATGTTTTTAGACGTATTTGCGCAGGTGGTGCACAAATATATCTGAAAACATACTGATGATTACTAAGTGGTGCAATAAGTTTTAGTATTTCCAAAAGGCTGATGTTGGCCGGTCAGATGACTTTTTTTTATCTTCATTTAGACTTCTTTCTTTGAACAGCTCTTGGTTCCAGCTGCTGTTGTGATGATTGTTCTGGTGTTGCTGCAAGAATCAAAATAATCAGTTTATGAGATAACAAAGAGGTGTAATTTAGAGTGAAGGAAAGTAATCATAAGATATTCGAATAATGAAATAGGTTTCTTGTGTTTTTTATATTTTTAAATGGCATTGTGATTTAGAAAAAACAGTTGGTACTCTATTATTTGTGGCAATTTTTCAAGACTGCAGGCTAATTATTTGTGCATATTTTGGATGGTAGCATAGTTGAACAGAAGACACTGCAAGTAGAACAGGCACAGCTAATATGAATGTCTATAATGGATGCAAAAAGGGTGCTGTTCTAATAGCCATCCTATGCTAATAGGTCACGGGATTTTTTTTTTTTTTTTTTTTGAGTTTTGGTGTCTATTTAAGACAGTGGTGCTTAAATTTTTTTTTTGGTAAGGGAGTTTTCTCATTCGGATACAAAAGCAAGAAGGCAGGTTGAGGCAAACTCTAACAACTGGTCTGACATGCTACTTTCTGCTGGCGTTGGCTCACGTTGCCACACAATCTAACGACAGCGAAACTGTCTCCTCTCCTAAGCTTCAGAACCCCCGCAATGTTTCCATGCTTGTAATAAGGATATCTTTATTAAAAAACTTAAGGGTGTTTTAGATTTCTCGGCATAATCTATTTTGTTTTGCTGTATTTTAAATTTTGCTATTGTCTTTAAGTTTAGTGTCAGTTATGGTGTGATAGTGTTTGTGATATGTGTGTAATATATTCTGGAGTCTACATGCTAAATAAATTTTGTAAAATACCTTTGTGTTTCTTCACTGGTGTTGTCTGATCTTGGAATAACTGTTTTTTGACCAGTCTTGATTTGGTTTGTTCTGGTGTATCCTCAGATGGATATGCTTGTTGGTCAGCTTGATTTGTTATAAGCATGGGTGTTGGCGGTGTCCCTAGTTTTATTAAATAAAAAAAAAAAAAAGGGGGGGGGGGGAAATAGGTAATATTTACATTCACAAATGCTTTCTTTAAATAAGATATGCTAATAAAACAAAAGGCGGTACCTGGGTTTTCTTGCACAGGTGTTGATTGCATACCTAGTTTTCATAAAACATAATAGTTAATATTTACATTTGCAAAAAGTATAGTTAAATAAGAGGGGTTGGTCAGATAAATTTGAGAACCTGAGTTTGCATTCATCGGTGGTGTTGTTTTGAGTCGTTTGTTTGTCTTTTTGAAAACCTTATCTAAAGTGAAATCCACTGATCTCCCTGTTTGATTGTAATGAAACTGGAAAATATTGTTTTGTCCTTCTGCTACAAAGATTTCTGCTGGTATTTGTTGAAGGTCTGCCACTGTGTGCATCGAAATCAACTCTGAGCATGATAATCCTACTATGTCGTCAGCAGCAGGGGTGAAGAAAGTCATTGGAGCAGTTGCAGATTGGTCTGTGATAAAACCTTTGAAATTATACCTGTGTATAATGAAGAAAGTAAAAGGATCATTTAACGTTTGCTATTTTCTTTAGGTTGTGTAAATGTGAGTTACAGCATTATTTACCTATAGCATGGCTGCTGTTGCTTTCCATGATCTAAGCAGCGATAGATTCCATCTTCTTCCCTAACTTTTAAAAGGCATTTATTGCAAGATATGTAGAACCAGTCTCTGTTGATGTTGATGCTGCTTATTGTTGCTTCAGCAGTGAATCTAACGGTTGATGTTGATGCTGCTTATTGTTGCTTCAGCAGTGAATCTAACGGCCTAAGAAATATTGCATGTAGTGTGATGTACTGGGGAAAATTTAATTAAAAATTTGCTGTAAATTTCAGTAAATATACCTTGCATGCTTCTGGATTTTGATCCAAAAGTGTTTTCAATGGAAATCGGTTTCTCAACATTTCTTTCTGAGCATCTTCATATGGTGTTATGCAAATGCGTAGCGGTGGAGCTGCATGGTGTTTGTCTCTGTACCTGGCATAATTTAGAAAGTTGCAATGAATTTGTTTTAAGCAGTTGGTATGTCAATATGCAGGAATTTAGTTTTTTTTGTTAATAGATTCTTACTGTTGTCGTGCTTCTTCAGCCTCTGGTATGTTTGGGTTTAGGTAAAAGTGTGTTGCTGACGTCGCTGTTAACTGATAATCTGCGACACAAATATTTGCAAATGCATGAGTAATTAACTATTAATATAGATGTGTAAGGTAAGGTATGAATACAACACCTCTAAAGCGTGTGACACGGCAAGAGCTGACTGCAATTATAACAGGTTGTTCCATCTCTTCAAGTCTAGTTTGCTCAAAATTTTGGGCCACCGCATCCCATAGTGTCAACTCAATAACATTACCGCTGTTAACATAAGTAAAGTGCTATTGAATAATGAATAGATTCTTCACAAAAAAATGATTAATTTCTTTAATGTCACATGCCTTAGGTTTTCGATGCTAAGTTTTCTGTACACGGTCTCATCTTGGTTGGCATTTTGTTTATGCTTTAATGGTCCGACTGATCTTAGGCACCCAATATAATCTGCAATGAAATAAGTATCATGCTTTGTAAATTTTGCTTTGTGCAGAAAAATTAAGGTTCAGAGCATGACCTGTGAGCATTGGGTATTGGATTTTCCTTGTCGCATCTTCTGTTGGCACTTTGGATTGAAGGTTGTTGTATGACACAAATTTAAAATAGTGGTGTGGAATGTTTGGTGCTGTTATAGGGGTGAACTTCGTGATTCTCCCAAAGCGCAGAGCTGTTCTGTTATCAACTATCTGCTGGTATGCACTGGCGGGTTCACACATGAAATCTGAAATTCTGTAGGTGGATCCAAGTTTAATTTTTGGGTCAAAATAATCAATTTCTTTGACATTCATGTTTGCCTGTATAGCATTGCCCTGTTTATATAAATGCGTCGGTATTAAAAGTGAAGGAACTAATATGTATTGTTTACATAACATGAAGGTTGACATACCTCTTCATCTATCAATATGCAGCAGAACGCAATTTCATTTTTTTTTGGGGAGAATTCAGCTCCAGCTTTCTTTGAATAGGTCACCGAAATCCATTTTCTATATACCCTAATTTCAATGACCTTGTCATAAGAGTTGGGGTGTAACTCAGCAATTACTGCAATCTCTGTGGGACAGCTGGTTTCAATGATTGCCTGTTCAAACACATGCTCGACCTCAGATACTGTACCGCTGCTATTTGCAACCATTTTTTGAACCGATGTATGCTGTTTGTCACTGCTTGCAGGGTCTGCCATTTAACTGTAAGTATATAATAAATGATAGTGAGTTATAATGGAAAAACGGTAAGAAACGAAGATGGTAAGATCAATAAGGTAAAAAATAATGCAATGGCACATGCTATATAAGATAGGCTTGTAGAAAATGTACCTGTATTTCTAAGTTGCATTATAAACAAAAAAACGGTAACAAAAGAAGATGGCAAGACCAATCAACTAAAAAAGAATGGAACAGCAAGTGGTATATAAGACAGGCTTTTACAAAATGTATTTGTATTTTGCTATTTTTGTGATACCTTTATAAAGTAATGAATAATTGACATGTAATTGTGAGACCATATTTAACAATGTTAATAATAAAATAAAAAATAAAAATTGGAAAAAAAAAAAAAAAAAAAAAAGACAGAAAGAAAAATATATGAGTATGACTCTGCGATGCAAAAATGACTATGAACGTCCTATATTTGTCAAAAAGTCTTTGTAAACTATATTTTTAGTTTCGTTTGGTCTTCTATTGTCTTGCTGTTTCATGAGAATTTTCAAACCATGAGGAGATGTAGCTCTAGAAAGAGCAACATATAACTGCCCATGCCCAAAAACTGGCTGCGGAAGGTAAACACCAATTTTGCTAAGAGATTGCCCTTGACTTTTGTTGATTGTCATAACAGAGTTTTATTGGGAATTGGTTGCGCTTGAAAGAGAAAGGAAGATTTGGATCTTTATGAATCAAAGGTATCCTGTGTATGAAGACCTTTTCACCGACTCTTGTGCCTGTGATGATTTGCACTTCAATAAGCCTTGACATAAGTTGTGTGACTATCATGCGTGTCCCATTGCATAAACCGCCTGCTAAACTAACATTTCTTAAAAGCATCACAGGTGCTCCAACTTTAAGATGGAGTTGATGTGGCGGAAATCCTGATAAGTTAAATGTGTTTAGATATTCAGCAGGATACAACATCTCAGTTTCAGCAGTAGAACTGTTGATTGGAATAGCCATATCATGGCTTGCATAACTTGTAACTTCACCTTCAAACATTGATAAAACCTGTGTGTTAATAATGTCTGCAGTCTCATTTTTTGGACAAACAATAGCTTTTTGCTGCAGAGTGATTGCTGAAGGTGTTCGGAGTGTGGGTTGGTCATAGATAAAATCTATCAGCTTTGACAAACCTTCTGTGCTGTCTTCTATACAATACCTATCTGGAATTTCAACCCATGATGTATTTTTGCTATCTTGTTCGTCAGGTTCTCCGAGCTTCCCATCACCAATATCACGAAGCTAAGCTGCAAAAGAGTGGGCCAAGTTCTGTTCTTCTAAGCTAATTCCTGATCGAAATAGCCTCATGTTCTCCTTCAATGTCATTAGCTTAAAATGTGGCCAGAGGTGAGAGCTTGCAAAAGAAGACAGAACTATTTCCATTTTTGGAGCACCCTTCTTGACAGGCAGCGTTTGCCGAAAATCACCTCCTAAAATAACTGTTTTCCCACCAAAAAGAACGTCTGGTGCATCTAGTATATCTTTAAGCGTCCTATCTAATGCATCAAAGCAGCGCCGATCATTCATAGGTGCCTCATCCCAAATGATCAAATTTGTTTTAGCTAACAGGTTTCCGATATGAGTATTTCTTTTAACTCTACAAAGTGACTCATCTGTGTGTTCTAGAGGTAGTTTAAATCTTGAATGCGCGGTCCTTCCTGATGGAAGGAGTAGGGAAGCAATACCAGAAGAAGCGACTGCAAGCACAATGTTACCTTCAGATCGTAAAGCACTAATAATAACTTTCCACAAAAAGGTTTTACCAGTTCCTCCATGGCCATACACAAATATCAATTCCTGCCTACCTCTTGCAAACGCATTTAGAATGAGCTCATAAATTCTTCTTTGGTCAGCATTTAACTTAGGGACTGAATCGGCCTTTTCTTGTGCCAACAATGCTCTATTGTAATTCTTTTCTTCCATCAGCAACCGATTCTTCAATTGATCAAGCATGTATTTTGGAGGTGGCTGCAAACCATAATCCTTGACTGACTTACCACAGCTGCTTAGCAGTATCGGTAGCTCATATAATATGTAACCTTGTAATTCATCATCATTCACATAGTAGTTAGGATTCCTAACAGATTGTGAAACAATGGTGGGAATATCATGGCCCATTTGATGCCAATATTTATTCCAAAGGTGGACTGGATTTGCTACTTCGCAATGAGTAAGGATTTGAGCAAAAACAAACCTTAGTTCTGGTGAAGTTGCTGAAATACATGCTTCTTCAAGGGCTGTATCCCACTATTTATCATCACCAAGTAAACCCAGAGCGTGACATGCAGCTCGATATGTAGGATAGACAACTCGGTTAACTGTTTGGACATCTGCATAGCTTTTACAGCCTCGCTGATGACATACCAACATTCGAAAGTAAAAAGCTCTCCTAAACTTGGATGCACATATGCAAGACGGCCAATAGAGTACTTGGCAATCTTTCTTTTAGACCAAGATCTACTGTGTGCATACCACACAAACTGTGATGGAAACTCTAGATAAGTCAAATGGCGACCATCTACGTTCTCATTGTTGTAAGCAAACCATTCTGTCAATGTGGTCATCTTCTTATCTGGACGGTTGACAACTGATTCTAAATTTTGATGTGCTTGAAAGGTCATATGTTGCATGTCTTCAAGGTGGAATGAAAGTATTTGGACAGCTGGCTCTCTACTGTGTATTTCAAATTTAAGGATTCTCCACCAGGCTTCATGAGGACATATGAAACGACCGTCAAAATTTTTTTGGATTTCATCAATGCATGATTGTCGTTGGACTGCAGAGGTAGCTGCATCACCTACAGATCTGCTGACGTGTGCAAATATCCGGTCCGTCCCTTTGGATATGTACTTAAACAGGTATTTTATTAGCATGCTCCACCCACAATATTCAACATTTATATGAGCAGAAAATGCTAAGCATAAAGTCCGGTTATATGGAACGACGTAGCTGGTGTCAAGTTTGACCTGGTTTTTAGTAACTGCAGTCTTTGTCTGCCTTCTTCTATAATGCACCCGTCCTTCGGCATCAAAAAAGGTCTCATCGTTGTATTTCTTTGGAAATTTTTTTGTGCAAAGGTCGCCTTGCATACACGGCGCACCCAGATTTGCTTTGCCGCATGGGCCATACATCATCATTTCAGAAACAATTTTGTACCCATGAGGATCGACAGCTGGTCTGACAGCTCGGCTGAAATATATTGGTCAAGGTCTTGAGCATTTTGAATTTTTTGCGATGGAGAGACCCAAACCAGCGTGTGACAATGTGGTAACCCACGCTTCTGGAACTCAACAGTGTACAAAACTGCATATTAAACAATATGGAAATTAAAAATTGGTCAATTGGCCTGTACATTACATGGTATATCTGCTGACAGTGTAAATCTGAACAGAACATAAAGTAAAAAAAACATTAACCACAAAAGATATGCATACCTCCTGTGATATGTCCGAAAGTTTGCTTATCTCTAAGAAACTTGACAAATGCTTTAATCTTTTGTTCAAAAACCCTACACACCACATCTGCTCTATCTGATGCACTCAAATGAGGAAAAAATGCCATGTATCGCTGTATTTCAGGCCAATTCACATTACATGTGAAGGTTATAAAAAACTGTGGATTACCAAGGACACGACAAATCGCCAATGCATCCAGATAATGGCTATACATATATCTAGGACCCCCAGTGAACGAAGATGGCAAAATTATTCGTGAACCGACTTCTGAACCATCACGATCACCTCTTGAAATTGCATCATAAAGTCCTGACAAATATTCTCCTCGGATATCATTTTGATGTGTTCTATAGAAATCCATTCTATTCTGTTCTATACAACAATAAACAGCAACAACATACTGTTGTAAAAGACGCCCTACCCGGAAGATTAAATCATACTGCTCATGTCTTGGGTGCAGCTGGTATGTGTAAAACGCGTTTGCTCCTACCGGTCGGATCTGCAGCTTTTAATCTTAACTGCGTATGAAATCCAGGCTGACCATAAATGAAAATGAGTGGGAACTGTAATGACATGTATGATTGATGAAGCTTATTTATCCTTTGTGGCACCCCACCTCTTAATTCAATTATAACATCATAGTCTGCTTCGGTCGTTGGACCATTGTCAAACACTATGGCTCCTAAAGCATCAGATGTCGGCAACTCATAACGGCGCGCACCTCCACCACCATAGAGCCGAACCTTAAAGTCAGGAACATCAGCCTCAGCACATTTGTCCCGTACAGTTCTGAACAGGCGCACCAGCTCATTGTGATCATCTAAAAAGTGGATGAGTCCTTGAACAACTTGTGGATCTATCGCAGATGTATTAGATCCTTCAAAATGGGCCATTCTGTTTTCCACTTCATTACGTGTATCATAGATATACAACTGTAAGAAGCAGGGCGAATCATTGGCAGCAGGACACAGGGAACCAATCCAATGATATATCTGACCAGAAACTTTAAAAACATACGGACCTCTTCCTTCATTAATTGTATTGTCAATCTTGGCGCCAAATGAAGTCATGGCAAACATTTGATTGTAAGCTCTTATATTCTGCATAAAATTGTTGTCTTCAAGAAGTTCCCTCATATATGCAAGTGGCCGAATCTCGGGATCCATGAAAACTTTACCACCTCTGCAGCACAAATGATATTCAGGCTGACCATTGTTGGAACGACCTTTAGGCCGTTCGTTAAGCCAAAACATGGCTTTGCAATGCCGGCACCGCTGATCACAATCGCCTAAATCTTGATAGGTGACCGGCGTGTCTATACCAACTGAAAGAAAAAGGGTTAATCAAAACACTGAAATCAAGTTAATTGAATGAAAAGGAAGCTGGTGGAAAAGGAATCTTTGATGGTTACCTCTAATTGCATCAGAAGGTGGCTGTTGAACAGGATTATCAACATCATCATTGAAATGAGCACGGGAAGAACATTGCCGAACATTCCTTGAGGTGCTAGCAGATGTTGTTTTACTCTTTTTAGTTTTTTTGTAAAAACCTATCGCCATTAACGCTAGTTGATTTTCGTTTACAATTTATATCAGGACCTATTTTACATATAAAAAGATTCTATTAATATAGCCAAAGGTAATACAAAAAGCTCACATACTATTACAAAAGATAGGAGAGAAACTGACCTCCATTTGCAGAGAAAGACGTTCCGAAGTCTAGACTATCAGATGCAATAGAGGAGTCATGTTGGCCGTTACTTGTCGAAGACTGTAGCCGCAAAGACCGTCTGCGTGATTCATTTTTTTCAACTGAGTTTTTTTCAGCACTCTTGTTACTATTATTGGGAGTTGATTGGTTTATAGCATTTGAGTCCATTCCTATAGGGTTGCCGCATGTTAGGCAGAAGGTCTTAAAATTGCATGCCTAATAAAGTAATTATTACCTTTACTTCCATGAGACGATGACCGTCTGCGTGATTCATTTTTTTCAACTGAGTTTTTTTTCAGCACTCTTGTTACTACTATTAGGAGTTGATTGGTTTATAGCATTTGAGTCCATTCCTACAAGGTTGTCGCATGTTAGGCAGAAGGTCTTAAAATTGCATGCTTAATAAAGTAATTATTACCTTTACTTCCATAAGACGATGATTCAATATGAAGAGCTTCCAACGAAACAGAACACGTACGATCATGTGTGCAAACCCCTGTATGTTATGACAACATGTAACAAACTAATTTGGTAAAAACCGAAGTATCATATAACTGTGAGGCAAACCTTCCTTACCAGCAATTGATTGGCGTAGAGCATCTGGACGGGTGCCTGTTTTGAATAAAAAAAGAAACCCATTAATATAGTAAAATCTGTTAGGAGGAACTCGCATGGTATAACAGAAAACAACACCAGAAGTTACCTCCATTTGCAGGCAAACCTGATCTGGCCTCTGGATGATCAGACGCGATAGACTGGTGACATTGGACATCAGCTGCTGAAGACCGTAGGCGCAAATATCGCCTGCATGATTCATTTCTTTCGGTGGATTTTGGTTGGACACACGCGTCACTATCATTCGAAGGTGATTTTCCAACAGCATGCGGCTGAATGCCTGAAGCAGAAACGGATGTTACCAACAAAGTTCCTAAATGGTCTGTCTAACAAATAAACTGCTCGTGCAGTAGTGGCCTAAGACTATAATAATAAAGTAATTCGTGGTGAAGGAATAAAGCATAAAAGAGTGATTTAATCAACCTTCAAAATCAACATCAACAGGATGATTTGCACCTACACTTGGACAAGCCAATGAAGATCCTGCTAAAGCAGCAACATCAACAGGATCAGTGCAAATGGGAGCCACATCCGCTGGCACGTTTCCCCCCCCCCCTTGTGCGTTAACACACAGGTGTGCCTGCATTTTTTAACACATACATAAAGATGGACGTTAACTTTTGCCACGATAAAAAGGGAAAAAAAGCACCGTAAAGAGCGACCAACCAATCTGGGGATTCGTATTAGAACGTTTCATACGACGGCTGCTGAAGAAAGTGCCGCCACTTAAAATAGCAGTGGGTGGCACATGCGTGGCGGCTTCACGACAACGACGTTCATGACGAAGTTCCCGGGCTGTTAGGCACATACTTCCTACCAAAATAGCATCTGGCCAAAATTGAAAACACAAAAACATGAACATAAACTCTATAAAAATTCTAGCAACTATATGAAACAAACTAACCTTCGGAAGCACCAACACTTAATGTCAAGGGAGGTACGGCATCATGTTCACTCTGACCTTCCCACGCGGAGTTGGCACAACCATCTACAGCCATCTCGTTATTCATTTTTGGGTTTCCCAAAATTGGCTTTCTTATATTTTGGGCATGCCGTGTAGCATTTGATTTTATTGTAGCATTTTTTTTCATACTCACAAACAGGAAGACAAAGATAGAAGAACCAACACAAAAAAGATAACCCAAAAACAATAACAAACACTTTATAAGTAATCACCATGAGTAACAACAACATTTTTAAACAGTGATTCACAAACGTATGAAGCCAATGTCAGGAAAAGAAGACAAAAGAAGTTAGAGATGACTATTAAAAAAAAAAACACACTGATTTAATACAAAACAGGGAACAAACTATCGCAAGAGAACCTAAAATAGCAATTCCTATAATTGGCAGAAAACCCTAAACAAAATAGACTATCATAAATTTGTGACAATAAAAATTAACCAAAAACCATAATAAATACTCTACAGGACCTAAAGAAAGGCAGTTATATCCATTATTAAATGCAAACTCAGGTTAAATGACATGCAGAGGCAGGTTAAATGAGATGATGAAATTAACAACAACAACAACAGAAACAACCAAAAAAACAGAACCTACAATGAATGCCCGAAAACGCTTCTCCCACACAATCAAAGCACCCGTTTTTTTTTTTTTTTTTTTTTTTTTTTTTTTTTTTTTTTTATCAGAAAAAATGGCAGAACACCTAAATCAGATCCAAAAGTGTGATATAAGCAACCTAATGACTGTAGCAACAACAAATGGCGTAAAAAGAACCACAAAATTAAAAAATTAATAAAGATACTATTCATGTAACTGTACACCCCCTCACAGAGCACTGTAGTTGCAAAATAACCCATAAACTCGGATCGGAAAAGACAAAAGAACCGCCGGATAAAGATACCGGGAATAACCATTCCGGATCTCAAGGAAAAGGAAGGTATGTGAGTGAAGGGCAACAGTTGGATGACCCAACAGCAACCCAATGCCTAACCCAAACTCGGGCTCAAACGGGTAGAAACAAAATTTCGGGTGGGTTGCGCCATAAATGTATAATAGATATAATAAAGGAAAAAACATACAATTAAAGCTTCATAATTCCAAATAGAAAAAAGCTAATTCTCAATAATCCAATGTTTGAACATAATCTCACAGCTAGAAAATTAAACGAAAGAAAGTAAACATTGTTTGCATATTTGAAATTTGTAGCTTTGCTTTACTTGGACATCAGCATCTCCGTAAATATTGCAACCCGTTTTTTCCTTCCTACTTTAGAGTTTAGTCGCACAATTTCTCTCGTCCACCTTTAATACACGCCTTTTCACGTCTCTTATTACTTAAGTCGCATGAATTTGTTACTACAATCTTCTCAAGTTTCGTAACACCTATAAAAAAATGATGCAATAAAATTACAATGATATGTCACGTGTGATACATAAAACATGGTTTAGCACGAAACAACATAAATGTGCAGAGGAATACAATATCACATGTGATACACCTAAAATAACACTCAAATACAATATCTACAACTTAAACCACAATCTAAAAAAAAAACAACAACTTCGAAAACTTTGTCCAACACTTGTAAGACCATGTGTAGTGGTGTGTAAGACTATGTTGGGACTTGGTAGAAAAAGTGGTGTAGTGGTAGTAGGGGCGTTTTGGGCCATGTGGCACTTTTTTTTTTTTTTTTTTTTTTAATCACTAAAACTAATTAATTAAACTAAGTAATAATAATAAAAAATAAACAATTTCATTAAAATAAAACATAAAACTATTACATAATTAAAATAAATAAATAAATAAAAAAATAACAAATACCAACAAAAGCCACCAACAACTTCCACTTTTATAGATTGTTTCCATTTCTTCTTTCTCTTTCTTCTCCATTTCTTCTTCACCATTCCAACAAATACCAAAAACAAGCTTGTTTCCATCGATCTTCCCCAACTCATCTCTTCACCATTTCAACTTCTTTTTTTCCTTCTTCTGAATCAAATAGATTTGTATCCTCATTTTGAGCTAAATCAAATACCACAACCAATTAGAAGCAAGGGCGCGGGCGTGGTGTTCTCAACGCCTCTCGTTTTTTTTTTCCAACCACGCCCGGTCGTTTCGGTGTTTGGGGCGTTTTCGGACGTTTTGGGGCAAAAATAAGGGGCTTCCACGCCCCATTACAGTAGGTCTAACACGTTAACAAAAACTTTCACCCAATAAACTAATCCACATATTCATGTACGATTTAGGTGTTATCGGGTAGTTAAAACTTGGAAAACTAAAACATACAGTACATCTGATATAAGCATGAATGATGTTACAAACTAATAATAATGAAATTGGCCAATTCTACAAATAGCCCGGTCGCTTAAGGTGTGGGGCTTTTTTAGCCCTAAAAAAGTCACTTTTTCAAAATAGCCCAAGAAATAAGCGACCAAATGTGGGAGCGACATTTGGCGTGTACTTTTTGGCCCCTAGCGAAAAGTCACTTAAAATCTAGCAAAAGTTGCTTAAAAAAGTAACTTTTTGGCTGCAAAAAGACACAAATAGTAAGTCGCTTAATTGACAAAAAAGTCGCTTTAAGCGACTTTTTGAAAGTCACTTATTTCTTGGGCTATTTTGAGAAAGCGACTTTTTTTGGGCTAAAAAAACCCAACACCTTAATAGACCGGGCTACTTGTATATTTGGCCCTAATGAAATATCACATGTGATCTAAGACAACTTAATTAAGTAGCGGTTTACACTATCAACATATTTATATCACATGTCATATAACACATATGATCCAAAACATAAACAACAAAATTATGAAGCATTCACATCTAAAATAGCACAAAAATACAAACAACTTAAAACATATGTGATCTAAAATGCATTAATTAAACAACACTTTGCACTACCAACAGGTTAATATCACATGTGATGCAGACCAGATGTTAAACAATCTATATGTGGCAAAACTTCAATAGAATTATACATCATTGAGATCTACAACATCTAAAGTGTAACACCCCGCTGAAGGCGGAAACACGAGGTGCAACATAATCAATATACATCACAACAGAGATATAGAACAATATCATAATTAACATTAAATGAAAAAGTACATTATTACAATATTTTTTTATCCGACATTGGCAATTTGAAACATAAGTTATGTTTTCCAAAGATAACGTCTTGTTACATAACGACTAAACATGTCACATGAAGACTTCTTTATGCAAAATTTTCATGTAATACACTTATAGATGATCACCTGAAATGCATGAGAAAACGTGTCAACTGTGAACATAGTTGGTGAGTACACATTTTTTTACATAACACTATAAATCTTTTAAAGAATGTCCTCATGGCAGTCATCCTATAAATCTACGATGTTACAAGTCCCGCCCATACAAGACTTGTAACACTTTGGATTTACATATGATTCCGTAATAATAAAATTTAAGTCCAAAAGCCTTGAGAAAACATGTCCACATAGCAAAGGCGATGTCAACCCATTCAGTTACAAGTCTCGCCCATACAAGACTTGTAACCTATGGGTTCACAACCCATTGCATAGAATGTAGTTCATTTTATAGTCAAGCACGCATGTAGTTATAATAGTTCACAATAATAGCACCTAGTATATAATAAAGTATGCGGCAATGCCCCACAAATAAATAATATGTGTTCCGTAACATAGTGAACGAGAGGTTGACCGACCTCTAATAGCGCTATCCATACTACCTACCAATAGGAGACTAACAATCCGAATGTATGGATAGTACATCATAACAACTATTATATACATTTAAATCACGACTGCTTCGTAACATGGGGAGACTTTGCACTGGTTCAATCAAGGAAGACTAAAATTTGACTACTCCGAACAAGGGAGACTTTGCATTGCTTCAATCAAGGAAGACGAAGATTTGACTGCTCTGAACATGGGAGACTTTAAAATTGGACTGCTCCAAACAAGGTAGACTTTATAATTTAGTACATATGGTACATTATAAGTTCAAAACGTACTAAATGGTCCAGAACAAGTCATAAGTTCATAATAAGTCAAAAGGGTTCAAAATATGTCAAATGGTTCAAATCAAGTCAAAAGAGTTCAAAATATGTCAAAGGGTTCAAAAAAAGTCAAAAGAGTTCAAAATAGTCAAAGGGTTCAATAAATTCATAAAATAGTAATCAATTTAGTTCAAGTATAATTCATGCATTCCACCCCAAAATGATTAAAACAGTTAAAAAGGGGACCCGTGAATACTCACCGGAATGATAAGCGATAGGTCACGACGATATATAGTGTATCAAGAAATCGCGAATTTTAACGATGACCTAGAAAATATAGTAAGTGCGTCTTAGGTTTATATATATAGTGAGAACGTACGAAGTATCTTTTATAAAAGTATTTATATACTTTTGATATTGTACACATTTTTGTAAGTTTACAAAAATGTAAAAGTTTTTAGTTTTTATTAAGTCTTGAAAACAATAACAAGCCCTATTTATAAGTCGTTTATGGTTCGGGTCTTATGTCGTTTTTATTAATTCACCTATTCCGGAAATCATTATTCCTAAGTCATAATTAATCTTATAGAAAGGTAAGTGAGTCGTATTTCTGATAGTGAGTCCTACCACTTTGGTTTTTATATAAAAACGGCCAATTTTTTTTAAACACTACTAATCGTTAACGTTAAGTTTTTATATAAATCTAGTTATCTCGTTTTAATGTCCACGTTATTCCTAAACCGTAAATCATTATGAATTGGTTTTTATATCCTTGGAAAAGTATCTAAATGTATTTATCAATTTTAAGTGTTTTATAATCCTAATTAACTCATAACGTAAGTCAATATTACAAATTTAAGCTTATAAATTGATGTTGTTGTTGACAGCCCACTGCAGTCCTGCGGAAACGTCGATAAGTTGAGTTCTACAAGTCCGTTGGAATCGGGGTTTTCGGCTACGTTTAAGTTTATGTCTTAGCTACATTTCATAAAACTGGGCCGAGTGCCAGAAATGACCAGAACTATAAGATTTTTCCAAATGAAGTCTGATGTGTTTTAACACCCAACCCGAAAAGGGCTAAAATGCTACATTATGGTGACAAATCAGAACATAAACGCAAAGCGGAAGTCTTAAATAAATAATCCAAGTCATGAAAACACATGAAAACAAAAGTCATAACAAAGATCCAACAAAGTCTACAAATGAAGTAAATCAAAAATACTAAGTCTGAAAGCATAAATCCAGTTAAAGAGAATAGTCTAATCATGGTAGGTCTTCTAAGCTCCTACTCTCACACTCTGTCCCCAAGAATCCCTGCTTAACCTGTCGCAAGAAAAGAAAAGCGGCTGAGCTAACGCTCAGTGAACAGATATAAACAAATAACTGATAATAAAATAATCGAAACGAATACGGATCACATTATGTCAAATCAAAGAAAGGGAAAGAGCCTGCTGAGAAAATGTCAGATGAAATACAATACGAAACGAATATGAATCAGATACTAAATCAAAGTGCATAACAAATATTAATCAATATAGGATCGGAGTGCATTGCCCAACTACCTAAGCATGATACATGAATAGGCCAAATAATCATATCGCAATCATATCACAAATCATATATTGTAACACCCCCAAAATCTACTTTGCGGAAGCATTGGAGTCATGGGGTGCTACTGAAATGGAAATCATAACACAGGGTAACGAAGAACCAATTACACACTTTATAAAAATATATTAAATTTGATTAATCCAATTATAACAAACTTTATATTTCAAGTTTGTTTACAAGTTTAATGGTCCTTCCAAAAACAAGTCTTCAACATTTGTTAAAACACTTTGGCCAACAGTATAATTCCACCGCCTTGCCAAGCCTTGCCACACTTGCATAAATTTAGATACCTGAGAAAACATGCTAAAAGTCAGCAAAAAAGCTGGTGAGTTCATAGGTTTAAGTTATAACAAATTTGGACCAATAGTTTAGTTTGTGAACATTGAAATGTCACATTAATAATTTATTTGCGCTAGCACTAAGTTCATGCAACCGAAGCTCGACTATTCAGTGTGCTATAACCTAGCACATCAATAATCACAATGGGCCCTTAGCGAGTGCTTAACCCAAATCACTCGCAATCCGACTTAATATACGCTCGCATTGACCCTTCTGGCCAACTGAACGGGGGAGTCACCCCAATAGGTCTATTTATATTAATCGCGCTTCCTAACCGGAATTAACAGTGCATGAAGGCGGGCATAGTAATGGGGTCTAGAGTCTTAGGCTAACTGCGCAATAATTTAGTAAGATAGCATCAATGGTCCATAAAATTGGTTTTGCATGTTTCTCACCCCATTCATATAAAACAAGTATAAGTAAAAAGGGGCTATAAACTCACATTTAATGGCCTGAACAGTGAAAGCTGTGAAATCAAAGAGTGCACGACACCAACACGCAACCTAGATTAAATAACCATGTCTTAGTTTCAAGTATTAAGTTAACTCTTTTCAGAATTTTAGTCACAATATTTCAGAGTGCTTATGTTGTTGTTGTTGCTTGTGTGGCAGTGAGGGAGGTTACGAAGGGTTTTCCTAGAAAATGGTAAGGTTTGGCTCTACGAATGACTTAAATGTATTGTGTGGGGAAACGAGGGGGTATTATAGAAACATAAGTGTCGGAGTTTGGAAAGGAATAAAGGAACAATTTATGGAGCGAGTGGATTAAATCGGGATGTGATATATATATATATTAAGATCGTGTGGTTTGGTCGTTATATCCAATTATATAGGTTTTAGAAGCTAGACTTAACGTAAGTGGAGTTTATCATTTACTAGTTTTAGTGTTTTGAGGAAATGTAATACAAGTTATATTTTAACAAAAACTTGGTTGCTTAGAATGTGAACTAAGTTTACAGTGTTACTAATAATTTATCACGACTCATTTTTATAGTTTATTAGTTTAGAACAATATATATCGTCAACTTTGTTTAAGTAAGGTCCAAGTGTAACATTTCATTTTCTAGTTTCCCGTTTATGACCTTATCTAGCTTTAAAATGAGGAGTATAGGGCCAATTTTGTACATGCTCGAATGTGCATTATAGACTATGCCTATTATGTATTTAGTTGGTTATTAGTCTCTCAAGTTTTTAGATTGTAATGACAAGTGTGTATATGTACAATTATTGTATCCTTTTTCGTCAATGTTTATAATTGTAAAACGAGCACGAACAGTTTCGTTGGTAGCACCGTAAAGAGCGACCAACCAATCTGGGGATTCGTATTAGAACGTTTCATACGACGGCTGCTGAAGAAAGTGTCGCCACTTAAAATAGCGGTGGGTGGCACATGCACGGCGGCTTCACGACAACGACGTTCATGACGAAGTGCCCGGGCTGTTAGGCACATACTTCCTACCAAAATAGCATCTGGCCAAAATTGAAAACACAAAAAACATGAACATAAACTCTATAAAAATTCTAGCAACTATATGAAACAAACTAACCTTCGGAAGCACCAACACTTAATGTCAAGGGAGGTACGACATCATGTTCACTCTGACCTTCCCTCGCGGAGTTGGCACAACCATCTACAGCCATCTCGTTATTCATTTTTGGGTTTCCCAAAATTGGCTTTCTTATATTTTGGGCATGCCGTGTAGCATTTGGTTTTATTGTAGCATTTTTTTTCATACTCACAAACAGCAAGACAAAGATAGAAGAACCAACACAAAAAAGATAACCCAAAAACAATAACAAACACTTTATAAGTAATCACCATGATAATAAAATAATCGAAACGAATACGGATCACATTATGTCAAATCAAAGAAACGGAAAGAGCCTGCTGAGAAAATGTCAGATGAAATAAAATACAAAACGAATATGAATCAGATACTAAATCAGAGTGCATAACAAATATCAATCAATATAGGATCGGAGTGCATTGCCCAACTGCCTAAGCATGATACATGAATAGGCCAAATAATCATATCACAATCATATATTGTAACACCCCCAAAATCTACTTTGCGGAAGCATTGGAGTCATGGGGTGCTACTGAAATGGAAATCATAACACAGGGTAACGAAGAACCAATTACACACTTTATAAAAATATATTAAATTTGATTAATCCAATTATAACAAACTTTATATTTCAAGTTTGTTTACAAGTTTAATGGTCCCTCCAAAAACAAGTCTTCAACATTTGTTAAAACACTTTGGCCAACAGTATAATTCCACCGCCTTGCCAAGCCTTGCCACACTTGCATAAATTTAGATACCTGAGAAAACATGCTAAAAGTCAGCAAAAAAGCTGGTGAGTTCATAGGTTTAAGTTATAACAAATTTGGACCAATAGTTTAGTTTGTGAACATTGAAATGTCACATTAATATTTTATTTACGCTAGCACTAAGTTCATACAACCGAAGCTCGACTGTTCAGTGTGCTATAACCTAGCACATCAATAATCACAATGGGCCCTTAGCGAGTGCTTAACCCAAATCACTCGCAATCCGACTTAATATACGCTTGCATTGACCCTTCTGGCCAACTGAACGGGGGAGTCACCCCAATAGATCTATTTATATTAATCGCGCTTCCTAACCGGAATTAACAGTGCATGAAGGCGGGCATACTAATGGGTTCTAGAGTCTTAGGCTAACTGCGCAATAATTTAGTAAGATAGCATCAATGGTCCATAAAATTGGTTTTGCATGTTTCTCGCCCCATTCATATAAAACAAGTATAAGTAAAAAGGGGCTATAAACTCACATTTAATGGCCTGAACAGTGAAAGCTGTGAAATCAAAGAGTGCACGACACCAACACGCAACCTAGATTAAATAACCATGTCTTAGTTTCAAGTATTATCATTTACTAGTTTTAGTGTTCTGAGGAAATGTAATACAAGTTATATTTTAACAAAAACTTGGTTGCTTAGAATGTGAACTAAGTTTACAGTGTTACTAATAATTTATCACGACTAATTTTTATAGTTTATTAGTTTAGAACAATATATATCGTCAACTTTGTTTAAGTAAGGTCCAAGTGTAACATTTCATTTTCTAGTTTCCCGTTTATGACCTTATCTAGCTTTAAAATGAGGAGTATAGGGCCAATTTTGTACATGCTCGAATGTGCATTATAGACTATGCCTATTATGTATTTAGTTGGTTATTAGTCTCTCAAGGTTTTAGATTGTAATGACAAGTGTGTATATGCACAATTATTGTATACTTTTTCGTCAATGTTTATAATTGTAAAACGATCTCTAAATGACAAGTATAAGTTAAATGCTTCCATTTTATAGTAGTCGAGTTCTTTATGTTACGGCAATACAGGTTTAATATATTAGTCTCAATACAAATCATTTGAATGGTCGGTATATTAATTTTTAGTTTGCGACTAATATATATATATATATATATATATATATATATATATATATATAATATATATATATATATATATTATATATATATATATATATAATATATATATATATATATATCTATATATATGTTAGTCCAATTTAAGAGTTTTTGGCGTGATTGGCTATTGCAGCTTTTATTTTGCGACTAATATACTTATAGGTATTAACAGGTTTTGATATCATTAACATTTGTTAGGTTGGGTCGATTTCTAGTGACTACAATGGGCCTGGTGGGCCGAACTAACTCCTCACAGTAACACATGGGCTAGGATGGGGAGAACTTTGGTTGGGCTTGGGATTTAGTCCTAAGTGGGCTGTCAGATTATAATAGGATTAAATGAATTTGGGCTGAACCTAGGTCTAGTTAAATGGGCTGAGTAGATTTGAATTTGTTAGGCGCACTTGTGTTATACACGATGCGTACTCATGTCTAAAGATCTTGTGCAAGTTTTTCTGGGGCTTCGAATAGGTGTATCGGACATTAAATGATTCGTGCTCCTAGATGTATTTCACGACTAGGTTTAGTACTACTTGTCCTTTTTGTCTTAACGATCTAGAGGACTACCTAAAGGCTATTTGTTTGTCTCCACAACTCCCTTATTCTCAACGTATTTGGTCTCCTTTGATGTACGATTCGGTGTTGGATAAAAGGGGGATAGTTCATTTCATTTCAAGTTGGCTTCCCAACTGAACAAGGAGGATACTCTTTTTGGAGTGTGGGTTAGGACTTGGGTTGGACAACTATGGTGGGATTATGTTCGGCCTGAGCAAGGTTCACCCCATTGGGGTTAAGCTGGCATTGACCAAGGTGTCCTAGTCGTAGGAATTTGGCCTATCTTTCACAAGATGGTTCGACTAAGGCTTAGGTTTGTAAGGGAGGCGAGAGCCAATTGGCTAGGCTCGTCCGGGACCAATCTAAGACTCGCACACCCCCATGGGTGGCTGCTTGATTTGACCCATTCTCTATATACTCTTGTGGTTGGGTTTTTATCCGACCTACACTAGTCTAAAACTACCTCAACCGAGAACAACCTCAACGCAAAGTCTTTTCTTACACCTTCATTCCTGGTTACAACTCGTGACCTTCTAATTGAGACCTCAAGGACTATTATTGAGCTAGTGGCTCGTGTTTCCAGTAACTACCTCAACAATGTTACTAAATCAAAAGGGTGAGTTATTTGCACGGTTTTAAACACAATCTCTTCACCCAACATCATTCGGCTTAGTTGCCGTATCAATCCTAAGGGTTGTTTGGCTTATTCGACCTAAAAATGAAATGTTCAACAATCTTACTCAATAATCTCTTGGTTTACAGAACCTATGTCATACCAAAGCAACAACAACATATAAAATCTTACAACGACAATAATTTAACTCCTGGATAATAATTAATAATCGAAGCTTAATAAAATCCACAACCTAAATTATTACCTTATTCGATCTAAAATTTAACAGAAACATGTGATATTGCTAGATTTGAAAGAATTCCAAATACAAGGTCTATATTCTTACAATAATTCGAGCGAGAGATAATGGACCCAAGAAGCTTTGAACAAGATCCAACCCGATCCTCTGGCTTCTTCCAAATCAATCCCATTCAATCCACTCGACTTAACCTCCGCCCTTTAATTCCCTCTGATTCTCAGAAATCTTTGGGTGCTTGAATGGTTTTTGGTGTGGATTGACCTGATTTGGTTCGTCCATTTAAGGGAGAATACTTAGAATGGGTTGAAAGCTTCTTTCTTGGCTTCGATTCTAGGAGTGCCTGAAACTAGTACACATCATTTTCTTATCGGTAACATCAAGACTCTCTCGTGACTGCTCTCGGGGAAGGGGTAAAGGGGAAAGTGATGGGGTTTGACCAAGTTCTGATGTAAGGATTTGATGGTGAAGTTTGCGTGGTTTTGTGGTTTGAAGACAAGGGAAAAGAGAAAAGCAGACATGATTTTGGGGATAAGTGTGAGTGGGGATGGGGCGTTTTTATTTTAAGTTTAGGATTAGGTGTTTTATTTTTATTATAGAGTTAAATTGAATTAAAGAGTGAGTAATATTATATCTGTGTCTCGCTGTACTGAGTTAACTCGGGTCCTTCCCGAAACCGTCAAAATTATGGGACAGTAGGTTTTTCAGGGACGTTTATTTAATACTTGAATGTATTTTGAGTTTTATGAATTCACAAAAAAAATCTGAGTTTTATATTTATTTATGTTTAGACTCTGGTACGCGTGTGGTGTCATTCTGAGTAAAACTAGGATAACCTCCCGTTTTTACTACAATTACAGTGGGTAAAATGTGAAATGGGGTAATTTCACAGTTCTTGGTGAGATTTTCGGGTTTCACAATGTGCAGGTCTGTTTCCCGTGATAATCATATAAATGCCTAATCTGGTAATTTAGGCATACTAAATGAACAGTTATGAATTAAATATTAGGGCAATTTACCATTTGTCACATATACCGTCAATTCCAAAGTTGTACATGGAGTAGCTAGCTCACAATGTACCAGAATGTGATGGGGTGTAGGAACACACACCAACCAATCACCAGATACAGATACAGATTCCCTAGGATGCATCCATATGCTCCCTGCAAAATAATGTAGTACATACACTAGCTCAAGGCTAGCATACATACTCAGATAATTGTTGGATCTAGGCCTCCTTGATAGATCTTTGAGCCTTTGTGGGTCGGTAGAATGCCTATGTAATCACAAGCACGCTACAAGAGAATCTCTCAATATAAACAAATAAAGAAGAAGAATAACTATAAAGACTTTGATCCTCTATGGATCTTTTATTCACTAAAGATATTAAGAATTCGATTACAAAACTCATAGCCGCATGTTTCTTTTATACTACAAGAAACCCTAATGAAGCATTACTAAGAAAACGTGTAAAGAGATATACACTATCTCTTCCTAAATTAACTCTAACAAACTTTCTAAACATACGGTATTACCCGCAGCAATGACAACTAACAACAGAAACAAACTAACACTACCAGCAGGAACCATACTAGCAGGAACTACATACCTGCCAACAGGAACCAATACTACTACCAGTAGCAATGAAATAAATATTATTCTAATAATTCCTAACAATCCTCCCCTAAACTTGAATTTTACTTGGTTAACTTCAAGTTTCTTGATAGAGCTTTGACGTCCTGGAATAGAGGATTGAATCAGCAGCAACATCAGAAAGTAACCAGCAGCAACATCATCTTTAAGCACAAACTTCCAGCAGCAAGCTCTATGGATCAGCAGCAACAGGAAAACACATCATCTTAAGCTGGTCACCATCTGAAAGGCAATGTACTTGATCTTCACAGCAACCATGACTTATTGTACATCAAATCTTGTAAGTTTCATACTATTCTCATCACTTCCAGGTGTGTTAACTCCTGTGAGAGGTGAATCATTGAAAATTAATGGATTTGATGTCTCTTTACCAATAGCCATTACTACTGGAGTAGCCAATGTTTAGGTGTGCAAGACCATGGTACATTGATAACCATATGATTTTGAGTAAATCATAAACTATAAACGGATTTGAGGTTGTGTTTACCTGTAGCCGTTTGCTCAGGACTAGCCAATTCTTTGGGTTAAGATAACCTTGGTGAATTGATTACCAAATATGGTTTTCCACTGCCTTTACCACAAGCCATACACTTGTGGGCTAGCCAATTCTTTGGAACCCCAAAGGGTAAGATCCATGGTGAATTGAGAACCATTCAACTCTCAGTAATGAAACATGGGTGAGTTGAAGACCCTATAGTTTTGAGCAAACTATTACAGCTGTCAACGGATTTGATAATCACACCAGAGCCGTACCCTCATGGTGAGTCAACTCTTTCTTGTCTGTGAGACATGGTGAGTTGATTACCATTTGTGGTGTGGTTAAAAACCAACACTGTACCTGCATACAAAGTTAGTATACAATCTAAACGATTTTTTTTTTTTTTTTTTTTTTTTTTTTTTTTTTTTTTTTTTTTTTTAACTAAGAAGAAAACAAAAGAAAATAAACATAAGGAAAATAAAGATTACAAATGTACAACAATAAGCATAAAGAGTACCATGATCAAGCATAAGATGCTTTGGCAGCAGCAAGTTGATTCCGGATAAACTTGACCAATTGCCCAGCTGTGGTCAAGTCATTTCCCACTGCCATTTTGCCAATCTTCAACTTATGCTTAAGCATCCTTTCCATAAGCTCTACTGATAAAGGATATGGAACATCCACAAACATACAGAACACCTGCCCAGAAATAGTCTCCAAGACATGAACATTTGAAGAAGTATATAACCTCCAACTGTGTACTCTCCATGACTGTTGATTAGCCCACACATTATAAGAATCTCCTCCCTCGAAAGAATCCATCAACACTTTCAAATCCCCCCAGAGAATAAGACCAATCCCAGTAGCCTTATGAGTTTCATAATACTTCACCACCATACCATATAGGTTTATCAAGTCTTGCTTGTCCACCCGATTCAAAATCTCCCTAAGAAATGTAAAATATTTGGTTTTTCCCATCAAGTGTGTACAAGGCATGGATTTCTCCTTGAGGAATAGGAAGAACCTCCCAAGAAGCAATATGAGACCAAGGGTGAGGAGAATCATCTTCAGAGTCACTTTCAGAATCAAACTGAAGTAATTCCTGATCATCCATGTCTGCAAGAGGCTTTGATGAAGACTTCTTAGCGTGACTCTTCTTCCTGATTCTTGGAGTTGAAGAAGATGAGTGAACTGTAGAAGGTGTCACCTCAGGAATAGAAATCTCTTTTGGTACACCAGGAGCAACAACAGTAGAGGTTGGAGAAGGTGGAACTTCAGTAGAAATGGATGTTGTTCCCTGATCAGCTTCAGAAGGAATGGAAGTTGGTGGATCAGCAGGAATAGAGGACTCCTTGGGTGATTGTGGGGAAGTCTCAAGAGCAGAGGCATCACCAATATGCTCAGCAGAATCAGTAAGCTTAACCCTCTTAGAAGAAGGTTCTTCCAATGCAGGTTTAGTTCGGGCTAAAATTTGTTTCATGATCCGGTCATAGTGCATCTGGAGTTCTTCATCTGACAATTTCTTCACTTGAGCCATGCTCCACCCAATAGTATAGAGTGCAGAACTCTAGTTCTTGACAACATTCATCATATAATTTCTTTGTTGTACCTGTGTAGGAGGTTTATCTCTGTTCTCCTTTGCTTTCTTTTCTGCAGCAGCCTGACTCTTCTTTCTCACCAAAGACATAAAATCCCCCAAAGTGTCTTCATTTCTTCTAGCATTTAAGAATTCTAATAGTTGGTCTGCTCTCTCTGCTGCAGTCAAACCTGGAATGGTCTTAATTTCCTCAAACTTTGCTCTCAGCTCAGAATCAGCATTAATAAATGACATAACTGGATCATCAGACTCATCTGCTAAGCCCCTTGCATACAGCTCATCTTGTCGTTCCTGTTCTTCTTCCCTTTCTTTCTCAGCCTTTTCCTTTGCTTGTATCCTTGCTATCTCAGCCAAGGATGCTTCCTCTTGTCTTTGTTGTTTCTTTGACTTCTTTGATTGAGGAGTTTCAATGAGAATCTCCTTTCCTTGTGTCTTTACAGAAGGAATACCAGCAAGATTAGAAACAGCAGGAACAGCTGTACTAGCGGAGGGAACAGATGGAGTAGCACCATCTTGATTTGCAGATATATCAACACTAGAAGAAATGCCAGTAGTATAATGTTCAGCAGGAACTTCTTGAATAGTTGCAGTAGCATCCATCATATCAGCAGGAATGGAGTCACTAGCAGCAGCATTCACAGAACTACCAGCAGCAACATTGACACTTGGAGAGGCTTCAGGCATAGAAGATGCAGGTTTCCCAGTTTGTACACCAGCCAAGGTTGCATTGGCCAACACATAAAGTGCATCCAAATTCACATCAGTCTGATCATCCTCAGAATCAGAAAGCACAACCTTGCTTTTCTTTTTCCCCAGTTGAGCTTCCAAATATTTGACTCTGTCAAGTAGCTGAAGTATGGCTCCACTAAGAGTCTCTTTTGTTTCTTTGAGCTCAGTCTCCAATGAATTCACCTTTTTACCAAGATTCCTTTTGGTGTCCTTTAGTTCAGACTCCAATGCTTCAACTTTCTTCATATACCTGTCAAGTAAAGTGGACATAGGAGTGAGAGCATCAGAATCCTCAGCTCCACCAACAGGAATACCTGAGGTGTTAGGAGCCTCTTTGGATCTGGGTGGTGAGACAGAGAAATCTCCACCAACGGTTGTGTCATCATCAACAGGCTGCCTAGTAGGACTAGGAGAGGGTTGCCTTGGAGAAATTGGATGGTCAACATTTTGCTCAATACTGGTGGTTTGGTCAACACTAGGTTCAACATTGCTTACTGGCTCACTACTAGGGGCAATTGGGGTATTAGGCCTAGGAAAGGGTGGTTGTTGGGCATCAGCAGCAACTGATGCACTTGACCAGCAGCATTAGAAGTTCCAACACCAGCAGCAAAAGGTGGTATGTTACCACCAGCAGCATCAGCTGTACCAGCAGAAACATTGCCCCTTGGCAACATAACTGGCAATAGAGGTTGATGGTCCCCCTCAAATCTAAACTTCATGGTAGCAAACAGTTTACCAGTCAACCTAGCCATGATCCTAGGTGTGGGGTCAGTGGTCTGAATACGTAAGATAATTTGCAAGAATCTAGGGTACAAAAAGGAATTTGTATTTAGCATGTACTATGTTCCCAACCATCCCTCAAAAAATATATTAGACCAGTTATACACCCCCCCATCAGACAAAAAAATAAACCAAGGCAAGGGATTAAAAATTATCCCAAAACCCCCTATTTTAACTAAAAATTGTAAAAAGGTGGGGAAAATGGAAACCCCACTGGGAGAAGCTTTTTCTTTTTAAAAAAGGAAAAGCCGGGGAAGGATTCCAATGGCCCCTTTTCCCATCCAGAATTTCTTCCGTTAATTATCTCCCTTTTCCTCAAAACAGTTAAAATATGAAAAGGACCCTCGGGGTTTGTTTTTTCCCTCAATTGTTGCTCACTCCTAGGTTCCCCAAACTTTGTACACTTACCCAAAATTGTTTACCAACGGTCATACACCCCCGGGAAATTAGTCAGTAAAAAAGAATGGGGGACCCACCAAAGGGAGACTCATTACCCGTACTTCCGTTTAGAGATTTAAGAACCCCTTTTTGGTTGGATACTTTTTTCTTTAATGCCGCCAAAAGTGAAAATCATTGATGAGTTGGGGAATGAAATATAAAAAGTTTTTGAGGAAAAAATGTGATTTGGGGAGTGGTATAACAATTTATCTTTAATGGTTCCAAAAACTTAGCAATTTAAATTAAGTATCTCGCGAACATTTTTGAAAATTTGATTAAATTAAAACCCCAAAATAACTTCCCCAATTATAAAAAAACACAGCAACCACTGCAAACGGGGAACATTTTAACCAAGCAGGAAAAAATTGGGTTTTTGAAAAACCTTAATATGCACAAATTCGGAAAAATCCCAAAAGGCAAAAAAAAATTTTCTTTCCATACAAAATTTAAATTTCCCAAGCCAACTAAATTTTTAATTTCCTTAATTTAAACAGGTCTAAAAAAGGCCAATGAATTACCAAAACGCATTACATACAAAAACCCCCCAAACAACCACCCACCCTTTACTCCTCAAAACCAATAAGGGTAATTTCCTCTGTTTCATATCTAATCTGGTTGGGCAAAATTTTACTTTCCTCCTAACACTCCTCTCGGCCAAAGAGAAAAACCAAAAGGAAAAGGAAAAAACGGGGGGGTTCCTCGAAGCCCTTTTCCCAAATCCCCCATCATCTGAATCCCAGATAGACCCCTTTGGGCAAAAAACCTTTACCCAATAAGGTTTTGGGGGAAACAAATCCACCAACACCACCACCGCTTAACAAGGATGGGGAAGGCTGGGCAGCCATGACCAAATTCCATTTTCCCTTTAAAAAACAACCCCCCACACCCCGGCAAAAGTGCGGGGCTTTGTCAAGAGGATGAAAGGCCCCCTTGAAGGAAGAGGAATCCAAAAAACCTGCCAAAATTAAGGGGCCCGGGAAGGAAAACGGGAGAGGTGGCTGGGTAGGGGGTTCTGAGGAGAAAAGGGGTTAATGTTTTTTTTTTGTTGTTTTGGGTCTAAGGAGTTTTTTTGGTTGCTTATGATTGAATGATATTTTCCCCGAAACTTTCATTTTGTAAAAAGGTTAGAAGACACAATATACAAAAAAATACCTTTTTGCAAGACAAAGTTAGAGAAAGAAAAAATTAATAATACACAATATCAACAAAGCCTCCCCTTGGCTTTGCCCCCCTCAAACCAACAATGTGGGTCCACCATTTCCTGGATCCCTTTTCAAATAAAAAAACCCTTTTTCCCAAGAAAACCTTTTGATACTGAAATCATTTCCCATTTTTTCCCCCTCCCAAAAAATTGGGGGATAAAAAACAGGCCAAAATCATTTTAAAAGGGAAAAACTTTAGGTCTGATGTAGGGGCTTGCAGCTTCCTTTTCCGCCCCAGAATTGGGATGTCCCCGCGGAATGGTTACCACGGAATAGCTTTTAGGTCAAATGCCTACCATTCCTTTTAAAAAAATTTGTTTTTTTTCAAATTTCTTTTTTTTATTACACACAAAAGGGTTTCCCCAACCCAAAAACTTAAGGAGAAAATTTTAATTTTTAAAAAAAAAAGATTATTGTCAAAAAAAGCTGTTTTAGAAATAAGAATTTATCATCCCCCACCCTTTTTGGAAAAAAATATCAGCCCTGTGTTGACAGACTTAAACACTTTTTTTTCACATAGTTTTAGGGCCCTTTAGACTTTGGGTTCAGAGGGTTTTCCCCTGTTTAAAACAAGAGACAAAGCCCCAAAAAATTTTATTTTCTGAAGTAGGGAAGTCATTGGGCTTTTTGCCCTAGTTTATGTGGGGATTTCACTAAGTCAAAGTCAAGGGCTAAGTGGGTAGGGGCAAAAGGGTTTAAAAACCCCCTCTGAAAGGGAAAAGGGCCGCATTTAAATTTCCCCCTTCTTTTTTAAACTTTTCAGGGGTTTTGGTAATTAAACCCCCTTTGGGGGAGGGGTCAAAAACAATTTTGGGTCAAAAGTGTCCCCTCAAATTTTTTTGAATACCCCTCAAACCTTTTTTTGACCTCCCCCAAAAGAGTGTTTCCCCAATTTTTTTTTCTTTTTACATCCCTTTTGATGATTTTTCTCCAGGGAATTAAAACCCTAAGGGGCCCCTTCAAATAACTAAAAATTAAACCCCGGGACAATTTTTATTTTTCAAAAAATTAACCTTGGGAATTTTTTTTCCCTTTTAGAAAAATTTTAGCAAGTTTATTATTTTTTTTCTTTAAATCTCTTTCCAAAAAACCCCAATTTTCCTCTTTAATTTTTCCCATCTTGAATTTTTTCTTTGGTACCCCCAAAAACCTTTAAGGGTTTTTTTTAAAAAAAATTTTTAAACCAAAAATTTTTCATAAGGGGTTGAACTTTAACAAAAAAATTCCCTTTATAAAGAAAGGGGGTCTACCCCCATCAAAACCTTTTCTTAAAAGGGATTAAAAATTTCAAATTTTCCCCCACAGCCAAAAGGAAAATTTTTGGGAACCCGAGATGAAAAATCCCATTAAAAGGCAAATCCCCTTTCCCCTTCAAACCCTTTTCTTTCCCTCAACCATACTGGGGTGGGTTTTATTGAAAACTTTTCTTTTCACTTCATCATGGGCCTTTCCCAATTTTTCCATAGAATCCAAAAAGGTAGCAAGGCTTTAATCTTTATTGGCCCCCCATTTCAATTTATCTTTTTCAAAAATAAACAAATAAAGAAAAAAGAAAAACATAAAGAAATTTTTCCTCTAAGGGTCCCCCCCCCTTTTTCACAAAATAATTAAAAAATTCCGTTTACAAAACTCATAGCCCCCAAAGTTTTTTTTTTACTAAAAAAAGAAACCCCAATGCACATTTTACAAAAAAAACGTGTAAAGAAAAATATAAAACTATCTCTTTTCCAAAAATTTAAAACCCAAAAACTTTCTAAACATACGGTTTTACCCCAAACAATACAACTAACAGCAGAAACCCAAACCCAACACTAAACCCCAGGAACCAAAACAGGAGAACTACATACCGCCCCCGCAGGAAAACCAAAAACTACTTTCCCAAAAACAATGAAATAAATTTTTATTCTAATAATTCCCCAACAATAAACATAATGGCCAAAGTTGCAAAAATTTTGGGATATTTCATATCCCCGGGAACCCGGGGAAAAAAAGGTAAATCAAAAAAACCGCCCCCCAAATGGTCCCCCACCGTGCCTTTAATGAATTTATGGTCCTATACCACAATCCATGGCAAAGGGAAAAACCGATACAAAAAACTTGGGCAATACAAGACAATCATAATTTAAAAAATTGTGAAAAAGTAAAAGGGGGGGTGAATACGTTCCCCCGTTTTTAAAAACCTTTTAAAACCCTTTTTTATAATCAAAAAATTTCCCAAATTTTGGGTTTTTCTTAATATTTAAAGCCGTCTGTTTTTTAATTTTTTGTCTTTCCAAGTTGTCAAAATAAGTTTTAAATTCCCTCTTCCCCTAAAAAAAATGTCCCCCTTTGCCCCTTTTAAAAGATCTTCCTTGTTTTCAACCTTTTGGAAAAATTTTAAAAAAATTTTGTTTGTTTTTGTAAAAAAAAATTTGATGAAAAATAAAACTAATGGGAAAATACAAATTTTAAAAAAAACCAATTTATTAAAAATTTTGGCATCAAGTATTATATAAATACAAACGAAAAAATTTAAGGTCAAAAAAGTTTGAAACAAGAAAAAAACCGAAAAATTCAAAAGTGGAAAATTTAATTTAAGGGAAAGGAGGGAATTAAACCAAAATAATCAAAAACCCCAACCCCAAACACCAAAAAGCCAAAAATAAAAAGGTTAAAGAGAAAAAAGTTAAAAAAAAAAGCCAAACCGAACCACGATTTAAAAAAATTTTTTTTTTTTATAAATGGGTTTGGGTTTTTAACCCTTGGGGGCCCCCCTCACTTTCCCTGCCCCTATCCACCCCCCCGATTAACCCCCCACCGAAGAATTAAAATTTTTACAGATCAACAAGCTCCCTTTTTTCTCGGCCCCGGGGGAAAAACCAAAAAACACTTACGCTTTACCAAATTTTTTCCCCCGGTAAAAAAAGGGTTTAAAAATCCGGGGTTCCCAGTTTGAGGGTAAAAAACCAACCTAACGTTTTGCCCTTAAAACAAAATTTTTGGGCACTAAACTAAAAAGTCGAGTTTCTTTTTTTCATGGGTTTTCAAAAACCCCCCCGCCCGAAGCCTTTAACCTTTTTCCCCCCTTTTTTCCCCGGGGAATAAGCTAAAAAAACCGAGGTTTTTTAAAAAAGGGGGAAAAACCCCCTTCCCCCCCGCTATTTTTTAAAGGGCCCAAAAAAGAAACCTTGTGGTTTTTTTGGCACAGACACCCTAAAAACCAAACTAATCTAATAAGAATTTTAATTTTCAAGGATGGGCCATAAATTAAAAGGGGCCCGGAAATGAAATCCTAATCCCAAAAAGAACTTCCGTTGATAGAAAGCCTTCAATGATGAAGGGTCACAAAGGCCCCCCAAAACTTGTTGGGGATTGGAAACTTAAAAATATGCAATGGAAACTACAGAACTTTCCTGAATAGGAAGTCTCAAAACATTGAAAAGGGGAAAGTCAAGTTGCTCTTTTTAGAAACCAAGATCTACCCGTCCAAAGGGGAAAAAACAATAACAATTAAATTCATACCATGGGAAAACCCCAAAAACCCCCAAAAAAATTTCATTAAAGGGGTTTTGATTTAGGGGAAAACCCACGTTTTTTTTTTTAATTGGGAAAAATAAACCTACTACTACTAACAACATACTAAAACTTTTTACAGAAAAACACAAATTTTTAATCGAACTCCCCCATGTCGGGTCTTTTCATTTTTTCTATCTCTGGAAAAACCCCATTTTGGCCCCCCCCAAAAACCCTTAAAATAGAGGGTTTAAAAAATCAAAACCCCCCCTTACCCCAAAAAAACTAACTAAGAAGATTTAAAAACCCCTTTTTCTAATTTTCTAATTTTTTAAGGGGATAAAAATTTCCCTTTTTTAAAAACTTTTCCCCTATTTTTTAAAAATACCAAAGGGGTAACACATTAAGCCCTTTGGGGGAGTTTTTGGGTTAAAAAAAATCACCAATAATAATTTCCCCAAAAATCTTCCCCCGAGAAATTCCAAAAAACCAAGTATCCCCCCAAATGAACAATTGTTCCCCCATTTATTTTCCCTTTTTTGTAAGCATTTGAAAATAGGGTCTTTTCCAATGCGCTTAAAAAAAAACGCCCTTTCCCCCTTAAAATGGTCATGTAAAAAATGGTTAAACAACTTCCCCTTGGGGAAAAAATAACCCCGCTTTTAAAACACCAAAATCAGTAAAAAAGGGCCCCTTTTGAAATATCACGATGAAATTAAAACCGGAGAAGGGGCCCAACTTGAGGGAAGAAGTTTTAATTTTCCCAAAAGTTTCGTCTTAAATCTTTGCAAATTATCCACCGTGAACCCCCAACCTCATCTTAAAAGTAGGGCCTTACCAGGGAAACCTTTTTGAAAAATCCTCAAATATATTGGAAAACCAAATGAAGGCCCCTACAAACTAACTCCTTAAAATGAAAAGGGCCCAAAAAAGTTTAGGGATTAAACACCCTAAATAAAAGATCTCACACTTTTCTAGATTTAACAAACTTTTTGTTCCCCCCACCGTACAAAACAAAAAAATTTTTAACCCAACCAATTTTAACACCCACCCTTTGGGGATAAAGATTAAGAAAAACCCCAGTGGGAAACTCAAATACAACAACAAAATTAAGTTTATTTAATTTCAATTCCCCACCCCTTCCTTTCCCAAAAAAACCCCTCAAAACGACCATAAAATATTAAAAAAAAAAAACACGTGAAACCCCAAAAAAAGTTCAAGCAAAACCCTAACCAAATTCCCCCCAGCATAAACAGGCCCGAAACCACCCAAAAACAGGGAAAATAACCAGCAAAAAACAAAATTTTGGAGAAAAACCCAAACCAAAAGAAAAACCAAACGCAAACCCGCAGGAAACGGGTCCAGTACTATTTTTTTTTATAAATGAAGGGAGCCCGAATTCGAGGGACAGGGAAAAAATTCAAGGTAGCAGCAAATATCCATGGGAATAGCAGCCAAAAAAAACCGAAAACCAAAAGCAGGAAAAATTAAACTGAAAAAAACCCAAAATTAATTTGAAAACCCGGGGAAAACCCGAAATTTAAACCCGGGTTTTAACGTGCCAGCAGAATTAATTTTTTTATTGACTGACCATCTTTTACGAGATTAAATCCAACCACCATCCTTTTAAATTTCCCAATTTTAATTTAAAACGAGCAAAAACCCAAACCCTAAACAACCAAAACCCAAATTTAAAATCCAATATTTTAAAAAATCACAGACCCCCTTTAATCAAAATAGCAAACTTCACCATTGGCACGTGCCCCCCCCAATTTACAAGCCAAAAATGCCCATTTTTATATCAGCGGGTCAATTTTATTGAAACAACAATCGACAAAACCCAAAAAAATTTTCCAACCACATCAGCCCATCAAGCGTACAAAGAATTAATCCATCCCCCAAAAACTTTAAAAAATTTAAAAGCCAAAAATTTTAAAACCCCAAAGGGGACAAAAAAAAACCCCCCCCCAAACAGCAATTAAATCCACCAAAACCCCCCAATCAAATTAAATATTTGGATTCATTTTATTTCCAATTCCCAAAACAATAAAACCAATTCCAAAAAATTAAAAAAATAAGAAAAGCTTTCTACCAACAAATTAATTTTTAAACCCTTTCGACAACAACCCAAAATTAAAAAGTACAAACAAACCCATTTTAAATTGGCCCGGGCCCAAACCCTTTCCCCTAAACCCCATTTGGGAAAACCCCCGTGGTTACAGTTGGAAAAGGTAAATAAATAAATCAAACCCCTCAAATTCACTTAAAAAACAATCAAATTTAATAACCATTGCGCCAAATTTTTTATATTGAACCCGATTTGTTTAAAAAAAAATGGGGGAATTTCCCCCAAAATAATTTTAAGGGGTTGGGGGGGTGCATACAAACACCCATAATACAAAACTTCCCCAAAAAAGCAAATGCGTTCTTCAAACTACTCCTCTTCGACTTTTAAAAAACCTTTAAATCCCTAAATTTTAAACGAGAGCAACCCCCCTCTGATACCAATTTTAAAACCAAGACAAACCCCCCCTAGGATTTTAAAAAATAACAAGGGGTTCATACGCAGGGATAAACACAAGACAATCATTATCATTTTTAACAAAGGTTTTGAAATTTTGTGAAACGGGGTTTTTTTTAAATTTAAAAAATAAACCACAAATACTAACAACTACTAAAACGGTACAGGGCACACTTTTTTAATCGACTCTCATTGTCGAAACTAACATTTTTCTATCTCTGAAACCTATTTTGGCTAATACCCTTTATAAAAAGGGGTTTTACCCAAACAAAACCCAAACTTAAAAACAAAAAGCAAAATAAGAAGGGTAAAACCAAACCCTTTTTATATCTTCTATCTTTAATAGATTTTTCCAAACTTTTTAATTCTTCCATTTTGTAAAATACCAAATTATCACATTTAAGCCCCCTTGGGATTTTGTAATAATCAAATTATAAATTTTCCCAACACTCTGAATTTTCATATGTTTGGGAAAGCTTTTGAAGGATAAATGACTTTTAAGAACTTCTAAACCCCTTTATGGTGGATCAGGAAGTATTCTTTTGGATAAAACCCCATATCTTGGTTTTTTGCTTCCAAAAGGATCATTAACCCGGTTTTTATGCTTACAACATAATGAAAAGTTTAAATAAAAATTTGATCATTAGTAAAAAGGTTTATTAATTTTTGAAACTACATGGTTTTTTTTAAATGATCTTTAAGGGGTTGAAATGGAAGGGAAAAATTTTTGTTCTAAATTTGGTGAAACTATGGGTAAAAAAAGGACTACTATTTTTAAAAGGGAAAAAATTTTACATGCCCCGGATTTTTGGGGGATCCCAAAAATTGGATCCGCTTTTTAAATTTGGTTTTTGGGTCCTTTGGGGGCAAAGACAGCTTTAAAAATTTTTAAAAAATCTTTCCATAAAACCAAAAACCCAAAACATGTTTTTTGTATTTTCAAGATCTTGCAAAATCCAAAATATGTAAAATTTTTAAAAATCTTTCCAAAATATCACCTAAATTCAAATCTTCATTTAAATCTATCCAAGATCCCTTTTCCCAAAATCTTTCCCTGGGCCCAACCAAATCTACCAAAGTTTTAACTTTTGGGGTTTTCTTTAAGAATCTTTTCCAAAAAATATCTTTCCCCTATCTTCCAAAAATTTTCCCCAATGATGTTTTGGGGAAAGGGGGTCATTTTCCCCAAAATTTCCCTTTTAAATTTTTAAAATGTAAATAAAGTAAAATTTTAAAATATGTATGGGCCTAAAGTAATACTAGGCTTAAATGCTTAACTAATAAATGTTTGCCCCAAAATGTATCATTTATTTTACACCTAAAATGTAAATTTTTTCCCAATTTTTAAAGGGGAAAAAAGACAAATTGAGGGTTTTTAAGTAAAAAGTTAAGGAAAAACCTTTTTTTAAATTTCTTTAAAGACCTGTCTATTTTTTTAAAAAATTCTAAATGGTTTGTTAAGGGGTTTTATCAAAATCCACATCACCCCAAAAATGTACGAAACCTTTTTTTCCTTTTCATAATGAAAGGGTCAAGGTGGGTTTAATGATGTTGAAAAACAATAAAAAAATTTACAAGTAAAAACCCCGTACAATTTTTAAAGTTAAAGTATCAATTTCACCTGTTTTGGCACAATCAAAAAAAAAAGGGGACTGCCTTTTCACTAACCAAAACACCCCCCAACCGAGACTGGGTTTGCACCCAAAACCTCCCCCTTTTTTTGGGTGATGGGCAAAAAAATTTAAAACCCTGATAGGGAAAAAATAAAAATTAAAAATTTCTTGTTTTTCCGAAAACCTTTTAAAATTACCCCCCTCTCCGTTTTTACACCTTTTCCCCCTCCTTTTTTCAAGCAAAAAGGGGGGTCCCCTTTGGGGGTTTAAATTCATTTCTCCCCTGAAAAGGCCCAGCCTTGCATCATCCCCAGTAAAGTTAAATAAAATACAAATCCCAATTTTCCTAAAGGCTTTTTGCGTCCCCCCCAGGGTTTTTTAGCGGATCCTGGAAAAACCAAAAATTGGGCTCTTAACCTGCATAAAGGGGGGGGGTGCAACATAAAAAAAAAATATAATGAAAAAAAAGCAAAGAACGAAAAAGAAAATGGGGAAAAAACAACAAACAAAAGTTTGGGGAAGGGTATGTTTGGGCTATGTTTTACCCCATCTCCTCCCCTTTTTTTCGAAACACAAAAGAGTGTCGAAGAATGAAATTCTTAAAAATGCGAGCAAGCCCCCCTTGACTGGGGCTCCCCCTTAACAAACACTCCCCCCCTTGCTATGGTACCGACGTATATGAACCAAGAGAAAAAATCTACAAAATAAAGTTTTGTAAATTTATATACAACAATGCCCTGTATATGATCATTCAAAAAAAAATTTCTAAAAAAAAGCCCCCCTTGCTCTAGGCGCAAGATGAAAACCCAAAAACAAAAAAATTAGTTTCACTATAACTATGTCTTAAAAAAAATACGACCAAATTGTAAAAACATGCCCAAAATGATGCTAGACGTAATCCCCCCCTGGTTTTGAGAGCGTTAAAAAACACCTAAAAAGAAGAAAAATAAACGGGTGGGAAAACTTCATCCAAAGATGAAAAAACTATATACGATCGAGCGTTTAAAGATGATGAACCTACAAAGAAATGGTTAATGCAGCATATTTTATCACAAAGGGAACCTATTTAAAATCTAAGCACAAAGCAAACCCACCCAAAAGGGGTGAAATTTTCTAATCAAAGAAAAATTTTGAATAAACCAAATTTCCAAATTTAGAAAATTTATTCGTGAAATTTTTCCCAATAAACCATGTTAAAAAAAGTTTGGGAATCTTCTAAAAAAATTACATTTACAAGAATTAAAATAAAAAAAAAAAAATGCCATGAAAGGATAAGAAATGGAGATAAAGGTTTTTGGTTTATTGCTAAAAAGGTTTTGGGGTTAGTTTAAATAGTGAAAAAATCAATTTAAAAAAAGGGGTTTATGCAATTTGGTTTTTCGGGTAATCCCTTGGGGTTTTAAAGCCTTTGTGAAAAAAAGGTGATTTAAAGGGGGTTTGGTTTTTAATGAAAGCAATGAAATTTAGAAAATCTAATGAAAAACAAAAAACCCATAAGAAATTTTTTGAAGACGATGATTTTTAATCATCTAAAAAAAAAATGAAGAAACGAACCATAGTAAAATTTCCGAAAAGAAAAAAAATAAGTGAAGAAAATATTACTTTTGGATAGAAATTTCATAAGCAACCAAATTAAAAAAAACTAAAAACCCCCTTTTTCCGGGAAAAAGATATCATTGAAAAGAGTGTTGGGTTTGGGCCAACGGGTTGAGAAAATGGGTTCCTTTTTTAAAAATTTACAATTGGCCGGGCTTGATATGTAAACCCAAGAATAAAAAAAGGGATGGAAATCCTAAGGGTGGGGGGTTCTAGACAATGGGGAAGAAAAGTTAAAAGGTAAATCCAAAGAAATCATTGGTTTGGAGAGGGGGTTTTTCCAGTTTTTATTGGGTTTTAAAAATGAACCAGGTACCCCCCTGGGAAATTGGGGGGGAAAACCCAAAACTTTGGGTTTCCGTTTCCTTTTCCCTCCTAGGTGCCGGGGAAACCGGGGAAAAGGATTTGGTCACGTTTTCCCTTTTTTGATTAAACAAGGGGTTTAAAGGGAAAAGTATAAATTTTTTTATAACTACTGATTTTGGTTTCACTAATCCTTTCAAAGCTAAGGGGAAAATTAATGCCTTCCCCCTTTTTTGATTAGTTTTTTTTTACTTGACCGGGTATTGAAAGCAAAACTGTGAAGTTTTAGCTGGGGAAGGTTCGAAAAGCATGGGGTTTTTTGAACTAGTTTTTAAATAAATAATGAGAACCTAAAACTTTTGGGGTACTTTGAGGATGTAAGAAACATGAGTACCCTGTTCTTTAATGGGGAAAAAGAAAAGTTATGTTAATGAAATTTTTTCGCCCCCTTTTAAACAGTGGACATCCATCATAATTGGGGTTTTTAAGAAATGGGAAGCAATTAATGAAAAGCAATAAGCTTAGTAAATATTTTTGGGGGATGTTGGTTTCATACCAAAGTACTTCAACCTTCCCAATTAAAGTACTCTTTTTTCTATTAAAGCCAAAATGATCGCACGAAGGGCAATTTGGGTTTTCTCATTGGGAAAGGGGTATTTTTAAAACAAAAAGGGTGAAAGGAGATGTTGTTAGGAAAAAACGAAAACAACCAATACGATTTGGGGAGGAGGGGAGTTTGAAAGATACCCTAACCCCAAATTTCAAACCTCTAAAATTTAAAACCCAAAATTTGCTTTTAAAGCCCCTTTTGCAAGAAAGTTAAAATCCCAATTTAAAACATTAATTTTTTCTATTGGGACAATTAAAAGGGGACAGCCAAATAAGCCAAAAATTTAAAACCCAAACCCAAAAAGGAAAAACAAAAAATTTTGGGGTTTTTCAAATTTTAACCAAAACAACAAAGTCTTAAAAGACAAAAAAATGTGAAACAAAGAAAAACAAACATCTTTAAAAATAAAAAAAAAAACAAATTCCCAAAACTAAATAAGAAAAAAAAGCTACCCCATAACATAAAAGACAAAAAATCCCTATTTCCCCAAAATAGCAACCAAATTGTTTAAGAATTAAATACCTTTTTGAAAATTTTTTTGGGGGAAAGTTTGGGCTTAGGTTTTTTTCCCAAACAAACCCCAAATTATTTAAATTAAAAACAATTAAAAATTGGTGTAAAATAAAATGACTTCTAAATTTCATCATACCAAAAACCCCCTTAGACAAATAGGTGCATCATGGCAAAAAAAAAGTGTTGACATGGCCCCAAAAGTAAAAGAAACAACAAGTTTTATGCCCAAAAAAATTCTTTAAACCATTAGAACAAGCAAACTTTTAACCCTTTTCCAAACCCAAAAGGGAAAATAAATGAATGTCAACCAAAGACAAGAGCTAAAACCCAAACACCCTTTTATTTAAAAAACAAAGGAAAAAGTATTAACAAAAATAATAAATTAAAACTAAAAAAATAGCAAGTAACAAAAGAATGAACAAATCCCTAAAAAAACAAAGTTAACCCTGAAACATATAACCCTGCAGACAAAACCTTTCCCAATTTTACCAAAATTTGACTATCAAAAAAATGATTAAAGTCAAGAAACTAAATCATTTTTTTAAACAATTAAAAATGTAAAAAAACACAGTATTTTTTAATCAAGTAATTTTAAATAAAAATCACACCTACTACTTGTTTTATTAATATTCCCCAAGCCCAAGGGTAAAAAAAAATCCCTTTTAATACTTTCTTTTGGCAAGTATGGAATTTAAAAATTTTTTCCAAAATTGAAAGAATGAAAAATGAGACCAAAAACTACTTTCTCCCAAATTTAGGCTAAACACGCCCAAAATTTTTAAAAGGGTTTTAATTTTCCACATACCCATCTTTTCTGCTGGAAGCAATTTTTAAACCCTTTGGGTTTTTAAAATTTATTTTCTAGTGCCAAAAAAATTCCCCAGTAGGTCATTCTCATGTCTGAAAAATAGGAAAGCCAAAATTTTTAACCCCCCTTTTAAAAAAAATGATAGTTTTTCCAATTACTTTTGGGGGAAAAGAGACCCAACAATTTTTTTTATAAAAATTAATGGTGAAGGAAAGAAAATCAGGGTTTTACAAAGAAATTTTGACAAATAGGTGTCAACCCGATTTTTTTATCTTTGGTTTGGAATCTAAGGGTTTTAAAGATCTAAAGAGTTTACATTTGAGCTTTTAAAAAAAAGGGGTTTTGCAAGTGGGTTTGGGTCAAACTAAAACCAAGGGGAAAATGTTTTGGGTATAACAATGGAAAAATTTTAAAACTTTTCAAGAAAAGCTATTTGGAACAAGAATAAGGGGTAAAGTTACCAACTTAAAAAATCTTGTGTATGCCCCAAAAGATGTGTAGGATACACAAAAAAGGGGTTTGAACCAAAATTATTTAAACAAGGTTTGGTTTATGAAGTTTTGCTTGAAAGAAAAAAGAAAAAAAAAGTATCAAATTTAACAAGTAAGAATTTTCCCTGGGTTTTGAAAATATGAAAAAAAATTAGGACAAAAGTTCAATAAAAACTTGAAGGGGTAAAGAAAAACTTTTTTGGGAACACAACCATTCATGGTTTTAAAAAAGAGAAATGATGCATAGGGAAATACATTATACTTTAACAAGAAGAAAACTAAAAAGCATGGGTTTAAGCATAATGTTTTTTTGAAACATCATGTTTTTTCCAAAAAAAAGATATGGGAAAATTAAAGTGGGTTTTAGGGTTGGGTAAACTTATCCAAAAATTTAAATTTTATTAAAACATGGAAAAAAAAATTTTTCTTGTATACTTCCCCCAAAAATCTTTTCATGAAATTTTTTTTAGAAAATTTCATTATAACAAAAATTTCTAAAAATGTTGAATCACAGGTTTAAAAGAAAACCCAATGCAGAAGTCAAAAGACAAAGTATTACCAAAACTTTTATACTTGTTTATACAAATTAAAAACCCAGTGGGAAAATTTAAAAACAATTAAAGGAAACCCTCATGCTCATCTGAGGTTTAAGGTTTTAATCCCAAAGTTTATTTAAAAA